>SJOL01007924.1:297842-607403 GCA_004794785.1 Opisthorchis felineus | reverse complement strand
TTTTATGCCGAGAGGCATTGAGCTTGATTGAGCTGGATAACCGGACGGCGCAAAGACGACTGTTCACTGGGATCCAATCCAGCAAAGCGCGTTCAGCTCTGGGGCTGAGTGCAACTCCCACGCCATATATTCCACGAGTCATCGCTTCTGGGTCACCGGACACACGGAGAGCGATATGTGAAAGAGCTGAGTTCATCCTTGACGTTCTGAGATGCATAACCACGCTTGGGTCTTGTATGCGTGTTTCAGAGACATAGCGTACATCAATTTTAAGGGAGTATAAGGTTTCAGCAAGCATTGCCTGTACGGACGTTAAAAGCTGCTATATAGAAAGGATCTCATGGATTTAGAAGGGTGTTATTTTGTTTACTGTTATTAGGCAGTGAGGAGCATAAGGCCCTTCGGTCAGATAACTGGCAGTCAAGTGACCCAGTGACGTTTGTTTGTGTGATGGGAAGGGGTTGGGGAGGGACATCGGTGGACACCGAACTGCGCGGGCAAGTGATACTTCCCGGTTGCTTAGGCCAAGGAAGGGGGTTTGCTTGAGGTGCCTCACCTTGAGCCTTTGAAAAGTCTGACCCACAAGGCAGTGGGAGGATGTAGGGTTTTGTTCGGGGACCCTGCCCCTAGCCTCTGACTCAAAAGTCTGACCCACGAGGCAGTGGGAGAATGTAGGGTTTTGTTCGGGGACCCTGCCCCTAGCCTCTGACTCAAAAGTCTGACCCACGAGGCAGCGGACAGTAGGGTTTTCTTTGGGGACCCTTCCCGGAGCCGATGAATCAATCGTCTGACCTGCTCGGCTGCAGGGGGTTGGCCTAACCCGAGGGCGCAGAGAATAAGGCATTACTGTCTCATTCCCGATGCGGCTGCGCACAGCAGGTGCCTTTTGAGCAGCACCGAACTCTTTGGTTTTAAAAGTATTTCGACCGTATTGGATAATGCGCTGGCGGTAAACCGTTGGGTGATCGGAGTATGCGGCCGCCCTTTTCTAACCCGTCCTTCCTTGGGGGAAGGCAGCATCGCTGCTTCCATAAATATGGACATGCTGGTCGCCTGGGGGAAACACCTTACTGCCTTCACACTCCTGTCGCAGAGGACAGTACGACTTTGTCCCCAGACCGCCTCGTAGCACGATTACTCGTAGTACGCGGTCTCGCTGCTCTTGGTCTGACTGCTCCCCTTTGGCCTTCCTGGCATGGTTGCACCTTGTGGAACGACGTTCCAGCCAGTGTAGCCCGCGGGATCATTGCAGCACTCAAGCCCGACCACCACGTCAGCTTTAGGTCGGGGGATAATTATGCAGTGAATAACAGCAGGAGTGCAGTTACGATCGGAGGTCCTTACGTCAGTGACCGCTGTTTACGTCATGCAGATCAAAGAGCTTATACGAAACGGTGGGAGTGCGAATATCTGGATAATTATTACGCAGATACTCACACTGCCACCGTTTCGTATAAGCTCTTTGATCTGGGTGAAGTAAACAGTGGTCATTGACGTAAGGACCTCCGATCGTAACTGCCTTGGCGTGTCGGATCTCGGCCCCAGTGCTTCTTTCGAGTGGCATGGCAACTAGGCACTGAAAGGGTTATACAGCTGAAGCATCAAATGAAGTGATTCTATGACTGCCTCACGAGCCCTCAATTTCCCGCAGTCAGTTACACTGGCATTCTCATATCCCTCATGCTGAAGTAACCGAGATAATCGTTCCAAATGACCAGGTGGTTCATTCATCTTCCATCACAGTCTGATGATTGGCAGTTCGTGCTTTCATGCTCTGAGTACCGTGTACATCTCGCGTCACCATTTTTAAGCTTCCTGACGTGGCTGTCCTCTCCACCGGATTTTTCGCCTAACTGTATTCCAAGGGCTGCTCGAGGGAGACTACCCTCTCTTGTCCTTGTCCTGAAAGCATCTTTTCAGTCGCAGCGGAATTAACCATGGATATTCTTGCTAAGTTAAATCAGAATTCAGATTGACCCTTGTTATAACTTTTGCGTGCTGACCGCCGAAATACGTTAGTCCCTTTCGTTCAAAACACGAGATGGCTCAGTGGTTAGAGCGCGAATTTACTGACCGGAAGGTCCGTGGTTCGAACCCGGCCTCTGCCTCTCGACTTCCCCTGTCTAAGCTTTGGCAGCCTGGCAATATCCCAGCCCTTGTGCTTCCTTTGCATGGCATGGCAGCTAGGCACCGAAAGGGTGTTACAGTTGAACGATTATCTACTATTACTTCATCTGTAAAACACGTTCGAAATCCAACGCTCCTTCAAAAGTCAAACACATTCGCTCATTGTCGCAACTTTTCATAATGATTCTTAGCCAGATGGTCCGGTGCCTTGTCATTACTCTTTGTTTTGAGCTCATGAATCCTAAATGAATGAAATGTGTATGAAAAACCATATGTCTGTACGTTCTCCTCATTATAGTTCTAAAACTCCGTTGCATAATGAAGATCACTTTTAGGGCGCATTGAGCCTTCCTTTCCTTCGTTTGAAATATTGCTCATGGCAGGGCTGCACAAATTAATACGCCTATGAACTATGAAGTAGTTGCATACGAACAATCACAACAGTCCACTACGAAGTGTACAAGAAAAGGTTGCGTTAAATTACCCTACCTATCAGCCTACTGTTGGGTCGTGTCAAAGGTAAACGTTCAAAGTAGTGATTTCAAAATAAGTTTCACGTCGTTCCGGCTTTGAAAAGAACCACGCCTTAAGCCCCTCTGTATGCTGTCTCATATACTGTGCTTGTTTTTTAATCATTGTATTCCACTATGCTCGCATCTTATTATTTCCGGACGTGAGTCTCGTTTATTTGATGACAGCTTCATAAATCGTTCGTTCTGCTGTAACACCACTTCGGTGCTTAACTGCCATGCCATCCGAAAAAAGCACGAGGGCTGGGATACTGCCAGGTTGCCCAGGCCTAGACAGAGGAAGTCAAGATGCACAGGTTCGGTTCGAACCACGGACCATCCGGTCAGTAAATTTGCCCTCTACCACTGAGGCATCTCGCCCTGGAGAGGGGGGGCATGAAGGCACGACAGCGACCGGTTTATTCAAGACAGGTTGTGCTGCGTCTTCGTCTTCGAAGATGAGGGCAATGTCGTCGGCGTACTCCTGATGAATGTTACCCGAACGATTGTTTTAAACTTTTGTTACTGGGGCCACAGACAGTCAGATATCGGGAGTTTTCGTACATCTTTTGTAAGGTACGGTCCAGTCTCTTTGTGACGACATCCGGCTGTAGCACCCTTTCGGTGCCTAACTGCCATGCCATCCGAAAACTGCACGAGGGCTGGGATACTGCCAAGTTGCCCAAGCCTAGACAGGGGAAGTCGAAAGGCAGAGGTCGGTGTCGAACCACGGACCTTCCGGTCAGTAAATTCACGCTCTAAGCACTGAATCCTCTCGCCCCGCTTCAGCACCGCAATGATCCTGTGGGCTATACTGACCGCATCTTGTTTTCCCAAAGTTCAGTTGTATCAAGAAGACTAACAGAGAGTAGTCCAGAGGGGAGCGACGGGCCCTTGCGCTACGTTAAATTCCGTTACGGGACGGTCTGGGCGTGAAGTTCTACTATTCGGTGCGACGAGTGTGGGAACAAAAATACGTTTCCGTATTTTCATATTTATTAAAGCTCATTCTCCAAGGAAGTTTTAGAAAAATTCGACCGTGAAAACCGTGCTCTTACCGGCATAGTTTACCGTGGCCGCAAGCGCATTATTCAGGTTTACATGTACCCAACAACGAAGAGCTCAGTATTGCTCAAAAAGCACTTCTGTGCATAGTAGCCCTAAGAGTCGGACTTCCACGCTCCACTCCTTGCGTCCCCGAATTATTCAAGCCCCAGAGTACTGATTGGTTCGGACTTTTGGGTCATTGGCTTCATGGAGAGTTCCCTAGGAAAGTCGTAGCACACGTTGTCTTGTACTGTGGTCAGGGCCCACGGAACAGTACCGTACATAATCCCATTACCGTGTAGGTGACAGTTGTCAAGTTTTCAAGGTGGAGTATCTCAGACAGACCCCTTCGTTTTTTTTTGGGATATCAGTTTCCCCATTTGTTACGAACTGAACGGATAAGACTAACGACCATACGCGACTTGAGAAGGAGCGCCCAAATCCCCAGGTACGACGTGAGCCCAACCACTCCTAGCGCAGAGGACGGAAGAAGATCGGACCTTCGGAGGAGAGCTGTTATTGCCTCGACCAAAGGCAAAGTACAGTGGGAGCAACGTCGAATATGTATTTTGAATCACCTTGGAGAACGATAAATGAGTTAGCACAAAGTGCAACTGGCCAATAGGAGAAAAGCGGAGTCCTTTCGGAAAAAAGTGCAACGTGGCGGAAATGGCACGAAAATTCAAAACTTTGGAAAATAACTTTGGCAGTAACTAAACAAGTAAACACCCAACACCTCCCATTGAGGGGAAAAAAATCAGTAACGGGGCTTTCTCGGATCAATTTAGAAAGAAGCCGTTCGACGTCGGCGGCGATCGGTTCATCTTTTGGGGGAAGGTTCGGGTCCCATGCTGACGCGTTCTACGTAGTCTCCGGCTGCACTGTGTCAGGCGTGATCGGGTCTAGTTTAAGTGTCAAGAATAATATCATGCAGAATGTTGCTGTGGCACGCTGGTGGTTCCGAAAGATGGCGTGGACGAATTTGATTCTGGTGTCGCGTCTAGGTGTCTCGGCCAACTTTCTGTCATACATTACGTTCCCGCGTTTTTTCAAGACGTAGCCTTGGATCCAGAGGTCGTGTCTTGGCCGATAGCCTCGCACAAAAACATGTACACCCATTTCAAACTGGGCCACCTTTGACTTCACTGTGGACAGGGAACAAGCCGTCAGTGTCAGAGACAGCCGGATTGATGTTCCGCAATTTTCGACCCATGAGGGCTTCAGAAAGCTATTTCCGGTCCTCCACAGAGTCATTCGGAGTGGTCCGGTAGACCTGAAGAAATATCTGGAGAACTTCAACGGATGTCCCCTCCCCTCGAGATTTGAGCAGCGCTCGCTTGAACGTATCGACCAAACGTTCTGCCTGACCGTTTGACTACGGGTGGTACGGTGGCGAACGGACGTACGTGATTGCATTTCTCCAACAGAACTATTGGAAGCAACCAGAGCCGGACTGTGACCCATTGTCCGACACTAAAGTCTCCGGAAGGCCATGATGGCTGAGGACCTGAGACAGGGCTCACAGGGTACCAGGCATACTAAGGATACTGGTGTTGGGGATATCAGTATCCTCAAAAACTGTTTACTTGTTGAGTTATTGCCAGAAAATAACGTCCGCCCGCGCAACTCGGGAACAACCGGTGTTCCAACCGTTCCAACCCCAATGACTCATCCTACCGAATGCTATCTCATCTGTTTCTAACCCAACTCCGTAACAATTATTAACCCTCTGCCGACAAAAGAACAACCTAATGTGCACTTCAAATTCCAAGGATACTCTGTGATATATACCCCTTGTGTGTATGCTCTCTTTGCTGAATGTTGATTTATTTCATACGAAATAAGACTCTACTACTTTAATGCGTCTCAACACAATCCGACCCGATTTTACTTCCTTACGCTTCACTCCAGGTTTCTGATACCTGAGTAGCAGTGTCCCCGGGTCTCAGTACTGAAAGAATGACATTGATTAAGGGAGCCGAAAATACTCCGCGTGGCTAAATTCCTGTGAACAGCCAATTTTGCGCTGTTAACCTTGCCGGTTTCATCAGAATCGACAAACAGCTACCGAGGACGCGTGTCTTAACCACCTACAACAGTCGGACGACCAAAGGCGACTTTACCAAGACCTTTCCTGATTCCAGATGGCGAATTACACGGAAATCACGATTTTGGCCGGCGGTGGGGACACTGAAGTTGGCAGCAGAATTGGCATAGCTTCTGCCAACATTGGCAGTAGTGGTCGCCGTTCACCACCCGTTTATCGCAGGCGCGAGTTTCTAACACAAATGTGGCATCCCACAAAACCGCAACCAACCGGGCACTTAGATCGACCACGGCGATTGACTATCGCCGATGATCACTGTTTTATGGACGTCATCCATCTTGGAACACTCTTGTGGACTCAGACAATGCTGTGATCCATTTCCGCCTCGCGATTCATTTTTTCTGCGGTTGTGAAGAAGAATGCCCATCGGCTCAATAGTTAGTGTTGAGAGAAGTATAAGAGAAGTCTATCTGCGATAGCTCAATAGGCTTGCCTGATGTGAATTGAGTCGGACGACCAAACGAAAAACCTCACGAAATAAGGACCGTATTCGAACGGGCGCATCCGAAAACAAAGTCATATTTGGATTATAGAGCGTCCAGTAAACGAGCATACATCACGATTCTAAACGAGGCACTTCAGAGCAGTGATTGGCCCGCAACCTCAAGAAGATTGGGAAAAGTGGATACAGGAAACGAAAGAACAAGAAAAGGTCGCAGCATTTGAAAACAGCTGAGTTATGTTCAAATATATCCGCATTGTTAGGCCGAAATGACATTCAGTAAGTGAGATCATCACGGAGGAAGATGAATCTACGGATCCACACAAAGTATTTGGTGATGTAGATAGAGCATTTTGAATGGCAGTTTCACTGTTCTCTTCCCAACTTGAAGATGAACACTACCAGTATTTTACGGCGTGACGTGAATTGCTCGCAGCGAAATCAGACTCGAACAGGAGTAAAGCAACTGGTCCAGACTGCCTTCCCCATGTCGTGTTTTCCGATGGAGGACACGATTCATTCAGAGTAGTTGGAAGGCTATAGAAGTAACTGGGTGGTTGCGCGCCTCTGTTTTTGTTCCAGTTGTCAAAAAGCACCAGAATTGAGTGCGAATCATCGAGACATTCGCTTGGTGACCATTACCTCCAAGGCGTAAACAGGCAGGCTCATCGACATTCGTGAAAAAAAACAATGTTTTTATCATCAAGCAGGGTTCTGTCCAGGTTTCGGATGCGTCTTTACCCCCTGGCAACCACATGTACATAAGACTAGCTGCCGTCGTCTTAGATCTGAAAGTGACGTTCGACACAGTCATTGAGTGCTTTATGACGTGTCAAATACTCCTATTTCAATCTTTCAATGCTTTCTATGTACTTCGACGTGATTTCCATCTTTATGACACTGCTGCTTTCGACCTAGTATGGAAAGACCACGGGAAGATACCGCATAAGTGTGTTCTCTTCCCGGCGAGTTCCGAACGACAATAAAGGCGCTAAGTGAATTCTCGGGAAGACGGTAGCTATTTGGGTGATGGGCAAGACACTTATGTCACAACATTATCACGTACCAATTGGCCAAAAGTATCTGGTTTACGTACAAGTGGAGCTTCTGATGAACTTCACGGTTTATAAGAGATTTCCCCCAGAATTATACAGTAAGCTATCAATTGATACAGTTTTTCTGTTTAGGGGAGCTACCCCAGCATCGACCTGTTTTGACCCTTGCAAGCGAACATGCCTCATAAAATACCAGTTGGCCTGCCTCCGGAGGGAGAAACTGTATTTTGGTACATTTCCCCTTCAACACTGACAAACCCTGCCAGGTCGGTTGATCTGGCCCTCATTATGGTAGAAAAGACTAAAATATGTTCCACGAAAGTTGGAAGACTGAATTTATAATCGGTGGTTTTGCGGACCATTTACAATCATCAGTGGATAGTGCGGAGCCATTTTTGTTACATCTAGGTACAAAAATACGACTGCAGCCTCTGGAGGCCGATATAATCTGAGTCTTCAAATTTGAGCGCTGGTTGAAGTTGTCGTACTGTTGCCGGCTCTATGGCCGATTGCCAAACAGGTATCGTAGTTGGTTGGGGTTAACACAGTGTTAGACAGCATCAGTCATGTGAACATCAGCATACAATTTAGTCTAGAAACGCGCCATCACCGGGAAAGCTACAACCAATCCACTTATAAGAAGGAACTTTACGTGGTTCATCGTTCCAAGCCTTTGAGTAGAGATGCCAGTCTTTCAGTTTTTTCAGCCGTAACACCCTTTCTTCGTCTAGCCCACCCCCCCCCCCGAAGGAAACACGTCCAGGTTGTCCAAGCCTGGACGGGAAGAGTCGAGATGTAAGGGGTGAGTTCGAGCCACAGACCTTCCGATCAGTGAGTTCGCTCGTTAACCACTGAACTATCTCGAGCCAGTCTTTCATTCCCCAAATAAACATCAAAAGTACAAGCTACAAAGATACCTTGTTCTGCTCCCTCATGTGATTTCAAAGGCTCGCGGCGCAAGATCCGTGGATTAAATGGCACCGATTCCTCGTCGTGTGTTGTGTGGTTACTCTTCTGCTGACTAGATTGGTATGCGTCCACCTTTTGGCAGTTACCTTTGGGAGTGTTGTCTTTCGGATGGCTCTTCAGTTTTATTGTTTTTGTGTCATCCCTGATGATATGAACGAACTAATCCTCACTTTTTAAAATCATGAAATTAATCATCCCTCCCCTTGAATAGCTTAACTATGCTTGTTTGCTTGTGGTAAAGACGATTCCGCTGTCCCTCGACACGCGCTGACTGCGTTGTCACATGTAATATCCGCCTGTCTATGATTGGCAGGGCCATTACACGAAAAACAACTCAGCTGTTGGAAATGTCAACCGGAGGTCTGCTTTTTTAGTCTGGCTAAAGTAGTCAGTCGCAACTTTTGTTCTTCCTCATCCCCTCACACCTGACCTATCTAGAAGTCCAGAATTCCCATTTGGGGTTACCAGGTCACACAGGAACCAAGGTGAAACCGGCGCTGTACAAGCTGACGCCACTATCGGCCAATGGTGATACGTATTTGGGAAATCGTCCTCCAGCCAATCAGCCAAGCTTTTCACTGAAGGCGGACGTGGGTTTCGACTATCCAGTTATCAACGCTTTGTTGTAGTCAATATTGCAATCAACGATCGACTGACCCCAAGTGCCGCTAAGCCAATCAGACTGCGGGCCAATCTCAATAATCTCTGATAAAAAGGAGAAGGGTGATTCGACCAGATCTTTGTAATAAACATCCAGTTTGATTCAAAGTTAGTGACTTGGTACCTATTAGTTTCCCGTCGAGTATTGATGGCTAGCCAAGTACGACGGTCTAACTGTTCGGCAGTTTTCACTCAGGTCGTCAGTCAACAGCTGATTAGACATTCACGTCTGCATCTTGGGACACTGACACCCGCTTTTTTGTCCGCGCTTCGAATGCCGTCCTTCAAAACACTCCCCGTGAGCACTCACTGTACCTTACATCATTCATCGTAATCCGCTGCAATGTGACTCGGGAAACTATTAGCTTTAGTACACTTAGTAGCATTAGCGTCAGGGGATTTCGTTGTCTCAGAAGCCAACCTTTTCCCACAGTTTTTTGGCCGCATACAACTTTCACAATGACTGCACCTCACCCCTCGTGCTTCCTCCCGGCGGTACTGCAGCTAAGCACCGAAGGGCTGTTATAGCTGAATTGTTACCTTATTATTTATTTATGACTGCACCTCTTGTGCCACTAACAAGCTGCGTGTATCACAGGCAACGCCATGGACATTGCCATGGACCTTTTGCTTCCCGTTTCGAACTCCGGTGTAAAGTGTTGAACCACGACAAGTGTTTGATGCTTAGCTGGTTAGCTGTGGAAGCCTAAATTTTTTGACCTTTTTTAGGTGTGCAATGCGCCAAGTCACAGGACCTAAACTAAACTCCATACGAAGTAACTATCCAGGAATTCTAATTTATTTCCATTCGCCATTATTTTGGGGTATATATTTTTGGTGTATGGTGTCCCTAATTCCATACGATTCACCTTTTATCTTGTTACAGTGGGTACCTGAAATCATGCATTATTGTCAGCGGGTCCCCTTCCTTTTGGTGGGCACACAAACCGACCTGCGTGACAGTGACTCAACGGTCGGGGCGAACCGAGGCAGCAAGGCGAGGTTCATCACACCAGAGGAAGGACAAAAATTGGCCAAAGACGTTCAGGCAGTGAAATATGTTGAATGCTCCGCTCTCACACAGGTAAATTTTTTTGGCACTTGATGACGTGTCTTGGTAATCTTCAACATCACAATACGTACGCAGAAGCCTTTTGTTGAACCACAGGTTGTCACAGTTTAAAATCTTGTAGTGGACAGTAGGGTCGATTCGTTTTTATTTTTTTTCAGGTGACTGTTGATTTAATTACTCTGAGACAAGCAAAAGACGGGTTTATCTGATGATAGAATTATCTTCAGACAAACCCGTCCGGTTTGCTGGGTTTGTGTTCCACACGTATTTTAACATCACCGATGTCGAGGCTTGGAGCGCTTGGTTTCTCAACGACTGGAAAATAAATCCACAAAGCTTACCTCCACTTCCTGACTGTAGTATTGCCAACATCATTTGTCACTAAATCCTTGTTTCCTGTCTACCGTCGCTGTGTATTAACTGGGCATCCTCGTTCAGGTTGATTGCGTCCACCGAATGCCAAACAATGGATCTCATTCACGCTGCTTCGTTCCGTCCATGAAATTCAGGACGCTCATGTGGTTGGTTGCTCACTCGTTTTTTCTTTCCTCGGCTGCAAGCGAATTTGCTCGTTTCTCCTACTCTCAATAACCGGCTACTGTAGGCACCCGAACCGCGGTGGTCGCGTGCATAGCTCATGGTTCTAAAGCTGAGCTGGACCACCAACCGTTGGCCGATTAAGATGTAATTCTCCCTTTATGAGGACAATCTTCAATTACCACTGGTATTTGAGCTTGATTGCTTGTTAGGACTTTAGGGCAATTCGCGTCGAGAAAATTCTCTTCGGACATAAGATAGACGCAATTTCAGTGTAAACAGCAGTTTCACCTGGCATTATTTAGCATATCGTACAGTCGGTTTTGCTACAATCGTCGGCTGCACACTCCAAAGGACCAAAAATCTGGAGAAAGATTAGTCGATCCGGACAATGCAGACTGCATTGTTTTGCTATTCGATCACCATTAGTCAGCACAACCTACCATAAATAGAACGTCGGAAGTGGTCCCGTTTCGGAATGCATTTTATGCCCTCAAATTGCAGAATCTTGCGTAGGGATCTGAGCTCCCTTATGTCCCTTTGTACTTGCGAAGTGACGAGCTTGCCTTTGTTTATATGTTTACGTATTCTCGGAAGCTGCATAAGGCGCTGCTGTACTGTGACAGGAATTCAACGTGCGCATCACCCATGAGTGAGCAGTATTTGCTGAATTGCGTTATTTGTGGCATCAGGAAAGAATTTCCATGGGGCCAACGCCATATGTACGGGGCAGCCGCAAGAAAGTTGAAAGTTGTGAAAGTTGGCCCTTCGGATGTTAGGATTTCAGGCGTCTTCAGACATTCAATCACTAGTACTTTCTTAGCACAGCAGGAGTTAGCCGGCTGCAGGATGTCCGCAACTAAGTGATTCGTATGCGAGTACTTGGCAACGAATCATAATTGCTAGAGCAGTAAACCAAGCTTATCAGTTTTGTTGATAATCGTTCAGCTGTAACATCCTTTCGGTGTCTAGCTGCCATGCCACGCAAAGGAAGCACGGGGGCTGGGATACTACCAGGTTGCCCAAGCCTAGACAGGGGAAGTCGAGAGGCAGAGGTCGGGTTCGAACCACGGACCTTCTGGTCAATAAATCCGTGCTCTAACCACTGAGCCATATCGCCCCTCAGTTTTGTTGAGGATATATATTACGCAGGCCAACCACCGGTTCCTAATCATCACCAACATCAGTGTGGACGCTGGTGCTTCACCGACCTCTAACCACAAATTTTGTTTTATTATATTTAAAGCCTTAGACTGAAAGGAAGAAAAAAGAGTGGGTGAGAGAGGGGACCTGGCGCTGGCCTGTCGCAAGCATTCTGAGGTGCCTACACCTCCAATCGCTCAGTCAGACAATCTGGAAAGAAACTGACAACACGAACGTCACTGATACCAATCAGCCGTTGTTTTCCACTTGAAACTCGCTGGTGAAAACTTAATAGAAAGTAGACCATGGCACGACGACGCGAAAGGAAGATGACTGAAGTCAAAGTGCTTGTTGTGAGACCTGTCTTCCTAGCTGGGGTCCGCACGATTCTCCTAGCACGTGGCTTGAAACCCCTGAAGCATATGGCAGGCAGCCAACCCCAATGGCGAACTGCCAATTCCTAGCCGGACTGCCTGGTTACGGTCTATAGGTCATTGTATGCTGGACTTGTATTAGATACTACTGTTTATGAGGATATTCAGTCAACTCCATTGATGACCTGTCGCTCAGGCATAATGCCTAGATCTGTTTATTTCGTTCGTTTTTTGCACCAGATCCTCACTTCTCCGTTTTTCATTCTTTACTGGGTCGTTGTTTACCTACGGTTTTGTGGCATTTAAGCGATGGTATTCACTGCTGACGTGTTAGTGTCGATGATGAAGGTAATGATGAGTTGCTTTTTCAGTTGTGTATCTATTTACCCGCACATTTCTTAGACTGTTGTGTGATCACCTCTTCACATTACGTGAAGCGCTTGGGGAGCGCCGTGCATACTACTGACCAACACTAGCAGGTTTCTTTGACCTCATAGGCGTCTTTGACTCCATGCATAGCTTGGTACTTGTGCACATACTTGGTCACATAGGGAAGACCATCAAGTTGGTAAGTATTCGTATTGTCATTCATTCCCATACAGCTGTGTTGTAGGCTACTAGAAACTATCCAAAAGTTCTACAACCAGCTCCAGGTAGTTCAGTGGTTAAGCAGTGAACTTACTGACCTAAAGGTCCACGATTCAAACCCAACCTCGGCATCTCGATTACTCCTGTCTAAGCTTGGACAACCTGGCAGTATCTTAGTCCTCTTGGCATGCCAGCCATGCGCGGAATGAATGTCACAGTTGCACAATTATTATTATTCTGAAGCTAGTGGGCTGGATCACAATTGTCCTCTCCTTTTTTCAATTTTATCGTAGGTACCATCATAGAATGCATACACCTAGATATCGAAATAACTTCTGGAATAAGACTAGTTAGTTGACTTGGATTACGAGGATGATATTGCTTTGTTCCTTGACTCTCAGGAATCCGCTTAGTTTACTCGAGGCAGCTCAGTGGTTAGGCCGCGAGCTTACTACTCGGAAGGTCCGTGGTTCGAACTCGGCTGTTCCTGTCTAGGCTTGGGCAACCTGGCAGTATCGTGCTTTCTTCGGGTGGCATGGCGGCTAGGCACCGAAAGGGTGCTGCAGATGGACGGTTATTATTATTACTATTAAATTATTATTATTAATATTATTATTGGTATTATTATTACTATTGTTACAGTTTACTCTAACTGATACATTAGAAGTGGTCTTCTGTTTTAGCATGCGTTTTTCACCCTCAAAATACGAAGCCATACATTTAGCTTTCTATTCTCTTTAGATCCACTTGAAATTCAAGATGAGGATCTTGAGTTGGTTGGTCGGTTCACAAGTCTTGTCAACCGCATAAACGATGACCTTAGTTGGCCATGCCTGCATAACCAAGACACACGCAATATTTGTCAACTTGCGTCATCTTGGGTATCAGAAGGTCGTTTCACTGGGACAGAAGGGTTTTTGCCTACAAGACAACTTTAGCAGCAGTTTCAAACTATGACTGTGAGACCTCTCGAGGGCCTCAAATATACTAAAATATTTACTCACTGATGTCCTGGTATGACAGTAGGCATTAGCTGGCTGCAGCATGTTTTCAGTGACGCGGTCCGTGTGTTCTCGTTAGTTGGTTGCAATCTTTAGAGCAGCAGATCAGGCTAGCCAGGTTAAGGTGGTTGGGACTTGTGCTATACATGCTCAGCCAGTATATACCAAAGAGAGCTGGTGACTGGTTCACACGGGACAGATCACGGAATGGCGACGCGAAATGAAAGCGAAAGCTGTTAAACTGACCGCCGTGAAATCTCCGCGACTCCCTGGTCGGGGTCCACGTGATTATCTTTTTACAGGGTATACCTCGTGAGCGATACCAGTGGCGAGCGCGCTGTCACGGAGGTGGTTGCCTAACTACGTTCTATCCGTCGTTCATCATGGTAACAGTTGCAAAGAGCTTAATGGACAGTAATCATTGTTTCATCCTAATTAGGCTGTGATATAATGCATTTCGTGCCTCGATAACGCGTTGAAGTATTCATGGGAGATGTCCGTATCCGCGCCAATCGTTGCTCAGCATCTTGGTTTTAAATATTGTGGGTGCTGCACTGGAGAATACCTATGCGGTAATCACAGCGTCTCCTACCAGGGCACAGATGTCTAACAAACGTAGTCTCCTGGTCCTCCAGTTTGGGGGTGGGATAAATGTGGTGGTCTTTTCCTTAAGTCACGCTTTTGAACTAAAGTTCCTGGTTGAATACCTAATCGACCCTCTGTTTACGTTTGGATGCCGTGGTAGTTTCTGGGCCCATGTATAACCATGGATCACACAAACAAATGTACCCTCATACCACGTCGATCGTCGCATGGTGGGTCGCCTTATTCGGTGTGTACAACGGGATTGATAAATGAAATCGCGACAGCTGACGCCTGCCCTCTTTCTTTATTATCATCTCAACTTCTCCGGCCCCGTTGATGATCAGTCTCTCGTACAGCTCATCTGTAGGCACGCCAGTCAGACAAGAAAGTGACCAACTGTGCACGACCGCACACATTTGCCACTTCGGTTTCACTAATCAGGCCCCGCGTCCCGGTTTTCACTGCATTCTTCAATGTTCTAACGCCTAAGCAAGCTACTCAACAAAATGCCCTTGCAAGCATTCTTGACACTTTATCGATAGACGCTGAATTTCTGAGACCTGAATATAAGCCTTGAGTACCGTAACTGATTTTATGGCGTCTACTCTATCTAGACGCAATCGACTGCGGAACTCGTGGTTCTTCAGTTGTCGCAACTGGTTGCAGCTGGTTGGTGTAGCTCTCAGCTTCTGAGTTTAGGTTCCCTTGCTTGATTGTATGCCCGCAAACAGTCACCTCTTTGTGTGAGGACTCACACCGGACGGAATACTGATTGGTCTTTTTTATATTTTCTGCTCGTGCACCAACTAACTGTAACACTAATTCTGCGAGAGAACTAACAACCCTCTTATCCATCACGGCTCCAAATACAGTCCTAATCACTGGAGATTACAGTGATTAAGTAGGATGCCGCAGTCCACGCGAAGCGCGACTTGTTGGCAAGTTTAGTTTGGATCTGAAACGTAATGATAACAGTGAACGTCTTTTACAGCTTTTCGCTGGACGTCAGCAGTACAGGGTTTGGGCCCTGTTTGGGCCGCCGTTGTGCTACGTGGCTTCCCTCTGGTGCCAAACCATGGAGCCAAACCGACCGACTAGCCGTTAGCTAACGGTTGTTAGGCTCAATATTCTGTTGCCGATCATTATGAAATTCATATTGATTTGGATCATGCTCTCGTCTTATGTAGGTTTTCACCGGATTTCCCTGTTAAACCTAAAAAGCGGCTCGTGGTCGGTCATTAAGGTAAATTGACAGCTCATGAGCATCTAATAGAACTTTTTGGAGGCAAACGCGCTCACCAGAGCTTCCTTCTCTAATCTGGCTGTATGAGCTATGACTTTCTGGCTTCCGTCGGAGAATGCATGCGAGATCACAGCTCACTGCCGTAGTTCGAAGCACTCGATGCCACAATAATTTCCAGTGACGGATCGTAGTGGGTGAGAAGCAATTCGGAGCTCATGTGTTTGAGGTGTGTTTTTAGTCGGAGGTGCGTTAGCAATCTACTGACCACGTGCAGTTGTGGTTGTCGGTTGGTGGCTGGGCTAAAGATAGCTCAATGGTTAAGGTGCCAACTCACTGACCAGAAAGTCCGTGATTTGAACCAAACCTCGGCATTTTTACTGCTCCTGTCCAGGCTTGGACAGCCTGGCAGCATCTCAGCCCTCGTGCCACCCCTTTGGGTGGCATGTCACATCTGAGCAAACAAAGCATGCTCCACAGGTGCTCATCACGTGAATCCGGTGATAATTCCAAGCAAGCTGACGAATGAATGTAATTTCGCGAGGTACTGTGCCAGAAACAGCTATCTCGGGTATCACGTTTGTCAGCGGTACCATCCAGCAAGGTCTACTGGGGTTGTAGAAAACCGCTTGAAAGAGCAACGTGGTATCTATCTATCGTCTCATCGACAGAGTTATTCAGAGCAACTTTCCTGCTGCCTAGTCGATTTGTCGTGTTCTGATACACCCTTTCACCTTTCCAGTGTTCGTTCCGGTGTCTTGCTAATTTCTAAGCAAATTGAAATGGCCCTAGGTGATTTGCCTTTTTTATCTGCTTCGACAATCCTCACTTGATTTTCTGGTGGAACAGGTTCTTAGTTTTCATTACAATCTTTCGGATAACTGCAACCTCAATTGTAAACATTACGGGTACCGCACCGTCAAGTAACCACATGTTTAAGCTTGAACGGTAGAAGACATACCAATAGGGTGGCACGTATTTCTTAAAGCCCTACTCACTTAGAAATCCTCATTGTGAGCGAGCTCCACTGCAATGCCGTGTGGAGGTCAGATCAACTCGTCTTCCTCGCGAGGTTAATAACGAATGCTGAATAATTGGTCCGGTTTTGTGAGTATGGTTTCATATTCCGCACTTGATGTTTGCGTATGGATGGCTATGATGGCACACAAGATTTACGTCCTTGCTTGTAGGCACAGGGCGGAGGGATATCAATGGTTGGATCGTAACAGGTTCACTTGTTTATATAATGTCTACTTTAGATAATACTCACCTCCCCACGCCGCTTTTTTGGGGTACTCACGGATGACTTGTATCACCAACTTGTGCACTTGTATTACGACTACTTGACACCCCCACTATGTACCCACAAAAATCTTTTACAGACTACATGTCCGTACCAAACAGGTGAATTGCCTCGTTTCAGAAGGGCTTGGTAAATAATCGGTAGTTTTTCATTGGGCAACGTTTCGCTTTTGACACAAAAGCTTCATCAGGCCAAAATAGATATAAAAAGTGTTGAGGTTTTGAGGCGAGGATTACGGTCCACGTCACATAGACTGATAGCCGAGGCGGTAGAAATCGCCAAGCATCCCAGTGTTAACAGAATAGAGGGCGCGGAACTGGCAAGCGTGTGGAGAACGGTCTTGGATCAGTCGAGCTAACACGTCTTGGTGTGCGATTATCAGGAGGAGTAGTCATCATTTGAATTCCACTTAACCTTACCAACCTCCCCTCCCCCCAACTAAATTGTCGCAACACTCACAAGCCCACGAGGACCAGTGGCACCCGCGGTGAACCATCAATTGAAGCACCCTGAAGTGGAAGATTAAGGAACGAAAAACTGATCGGAATTAATATGAAACTCCTCCAACCCATCAATGCAAGATTTTGGCAACCACACTAACCAACAAGAGCCGTTAATTGACACTCAACACTGAGGAGGTCCTACTGATTGGTTCTCCGTCCGCCTTAAAGCCTGACCAACTTTGTGACTTGCTCACTTGGCCTGATGAAGCTTTTGTGTCAAAAGGGAAACGTTGCCCAATCAAAAAGTACCGATTGTTTACCAAGCCCTTCTGAAACGATGACATCTCAACGGTTCCAAACTTTTTCCAGGTGAACTGCCTGTTTGTCAGAACCGGTTTCCAAATCTGTTGCTGCAAGACTGGGTGGGCTCGAACCCTAACCTCATGCTTGCGGATATCGAGTATGCAGACCATATAGTTCTTCTTGGATCTGAAGTCATATTAGTATAGACGATATTGAATAATCTAAGTGCCTCAAGGTATGGCATACGCTTCACATCTGCAAAGAATAAAGTGCTGCTGCAAGACTGGGTGGGCCCAACCCCTAACCTCATGCTTTCGGATGGGGCGATTGAGGTAGTAGACGGATTTGTCTATCTGAACAGCTGTATCAGTTCTGGTGGTCTAACTAAAAACGAAATTTCCATCCGGATTAGGAAAGCTAGAGCATCTTTCGTGAACCTGCATCACCTGTGACGTACGGGTAACACCAGCTTATATGTCAAGGGTGGAGTTCAAAATGCTGCGGTGCGCTGCATATTATTATGCGGATCAGAAGCATGACGGCAGTGGCCATTTGGGGTTTCCTACCACTAACTGAGATGCACGGAAGCATATACTCTTGCCTCTGACCATTACGGGAAAGTCGGAAGAATATGAGTTCGCTGGACGGTTAGGACCCATGTGGCACTCATGTAGGTGTTGCATATGATTACTAATAATAGTTGGGCTTAGGATGTCACCCGGATTTATATGGAGATGTGTATGGAAGTTGCATCCAGTTACTGAATACTTCCGTCTACAACGTTTTCCGAAGTTTTTCAATTTGACTTATGGGATCCGACAAAGTCATATGACTAAGTTCTTCACGTTTACTTGGTGGGCCTCAAATACTGTGAGGTACGTGGTGCGTCATGCTGCGACCATATTTTATGGCTTTTGCTCCCTACATAATTACCTTTACTAGTGGTTATGGAAGTATGGACTTTTTTCACTTCTGTTCCAGCGTGGTTTGAAAACCGTGCTGGACGAAGCCATCATTGCTGCATTGGCTCCACCAAAGGTAACCCAGACGCGAAAGTGTTGCTTGATATAAACCCCAATTCTTCGCCCTCCTATCCCGTCACAACCCTACACAGAATGAGGTCCTCCTCGTGAGAATCCCTTTGGCCCCAAATCGGCTGTTCATATTCGGATCAGTGCCAGTTGCCCATTTTTCACACAAGCATCTGATTTTTTGGAAATCAAACGGCTATTTTCCCCCATTGCTTGGCGGATGGTTAACCGTATAAATTCCCTTTGTGCCTGTTCTGCTTTTCAAAGTCGGTGAGGATCCGTGTCCTTTTATCTCACCGATCATGTGTCGGAACTCCCTTCGGTTGTCATCCACCGTTTACACCTGGTCAACTTCCCTTCCGTTTGCTATTATTATTAATCATTATTATTATTATCTTGCTGAGTTTTGATAGGGGTGATCCTGGAGTCACGCATCACATGGCTCCCTGTAATCCTGTACCCTTTCCTCATGTTTTGTACGTAATGATCTCAATCGAACTGTCAAATTTGACCGTTTCTCTCTCTTATTCCATGTTCTCGTTTGTGCTTAGTGCTTCGCCCCAGCCCAAGACTAGAGCATGCACTGCTTTTCTCGTTTGCCTTTTCGGCCCCTCTCCACATGGACTAATAATTATGACACAATCACTGCTTTGTGGATTACAGTGGCGTTACCGAAGTTTTTTGTTACTCAGTTAAAGCAATGGGTATTAACTTTCAGATGTCCGGAGTAAGGAATTGATCACGGTAAATGTGTTACAACCAAACACACAGATAAACAATGAGGAGGCAGTTTGAATGCGACAGGCACGCTGGGATACTTTCGGCTGTTTCATTCCGACAGGAGGTCCGAGAAACTTTTTTGGTTGACTGAAGGCCAGCCTTCAACTCTAGCACGTGGTCGACATTTGTTTTGCAGTTTGTGGACCCAGATACTCATTCATGTGTTTCTAGACTTCAGTGATAATCCCATGTAATTGGATGCATTGTTTGTATCCCTTTCCAGTGGATTTTTATGAATCACCTGTAAGCTCATCTCGCGTAACTCACGTTCTTCGAGGAGCCAAGTCAGCTGACTGTCACATTTTACCGCTTGTAAGCTAGTCACGGTGTGTGCGGGTGGGTGCACGGACTACACACATTTAGTATCGATTGGCAGTTGATATGCCGATAGCGTGACTTCAGTCAATTATTCCGTCGCCATATTATCCGTGTACCGCCACACATCGATCGAGCGCATTTAGCATGCCAACAGGCTACGCGCGGAATTTGAATTATTTCACCGTCTCTTGAATTCAACGGATTTCCCGAATAGGCCAATCAGCGTGGGAACAATTGTGTTGGGCCAACAGGAAGTCTCAGCAATAACGAACGCAGTATCGCTGTTGTCAGCGTCACTATTGACTCTTGTGCTTTAACGACAGCAGGGTTTATTCAAAAGGACCTAACGCGGCAACCCAAAAGATTGGACCGTGAAAAGGCCTGACAGCACTTTACCATCATCAATCCGATGCACAAACGCAGTAAAATTGGGATGTTAGTTTGAGCGGTTGTAGTAGCTATCAGATGGTGCGGACAAAATGTTGAAACGTCTGAGCTAACAGGCGATTACCTCAAAATTACCTTACGACAAAAAGGTAATGGTCTCGTTTATTGGAATATCGCTTGGTAATTTAATCCGGAATAAGTGAATTTTATGTGTGTTGTATCTCCTTTTTGCTAAAACCCGAATTGAAAACATTTTGAGTGCGAGTCTCCGACAAGAGGTGCATCCACTGGTGCGGCTAGAAACTTCTGGGCACGCCCACACGCGAGTAAGTCATTTCAGAGGTGGACCGCCATGGTTCCGAAGATACTGCTGGATGGCAATAATAGACTAGTGGACGAACGAGCCAGTTGTTCACACCGGTGCTTCAACACCATGCGGCTTCTTTGTGAATTTGCCCAAGGTGGCACACCAGGTGCAGGCACATCGAAGGCTGTCACTGGGATCGCTGGTACCGAGGACTGGCGCATTTGGAGGCGCTCTGCCATAAGTGCTCCTCCATCCACTTCGGCGCAGTTGGATTGTAACTATCCGACATTGTTTGGTTATCCTGTTGGGACCGTTCATGACTTGAACCGTGCCGAATGGTGCAGCGGGGTGTATGGTTCATTCCTTTGGTGGATCTGGTCCTCGCTACATGGGAAGCAGCAGTCGACACCTGTTAACCTACCCGTGTCGGTGGTGGACTGTGTCCACTGTTCCTGGAAAATATTTTAGCCGTTCAGTCAGTCACAAAGCTATACCCCTTTTGTGGATTTGATTAAAGCACACTGAGTGCCTCATTGTAGGCCGCATTCTATGAGTCAGGCGGGTCGGTGTGAACCAAAACAATCGTCTGACCCATTTGATGAACCGGAATTACCAGGATTCCCTGGGTCAACTGCCCTATCGTATTTGGATCAGTGTGGTTTCTCTGGCAGGCAATCGCGCCAGGGTAATTTTTGATTCGATTGCTCTTCTGTATCTAATGTTTTTAATGCACGCAACCGGAACAGCTACCGTTTCATCCATTCAGCTATCACGTATTCCTTTGCGCCTCGCCTTTTTGTGGGTATGCGCGTACCACTTTAAATGGGATCCTTTTTTAGCCGCATTGCATTGTTCTAGACACAGTTGGTTACAGCCATGAAGCATAAACATTGTGCGATGCAGTCCCACAGCTGATGCATGTGGGGTTTTGCGTGGTATAGATTTCTAAAATGTGTGGCTGAACTCAACGAGAGAATGTGTTCACGTGACGGAGCGTACTCAGCTTCGCTGAATTGCCGCAGTCCTGCGCTATAACATGTGCATTAAGAAAATAAATCTGAGCACATGAGAGTTAAACATTTGCGAATTAAGATGAGGTACATTGGAGACCTAGTTAAGTCTCATTCATGACATTTTCCAGCCGGATGTGCTGATCATGGTTACCCCACGTTTCTGTTGGGTCGATGGTCGGTATATCGATGTACTTATACTATACTTCTACTAAGGTTGGTGAAAATGCTTTGATCGCCCACTACTCACTTCGCCCCTTTGGGGCTGATTGGGCTGGCGTAGTCTCCGAATTCCCATCAATGCTATTTCGTGTTTGAGCACCCACTTGAGTCCTTAGAGGGCGAGGAGTTGCCATAACCTTTAAGAATTATATGTTTACAAAGGCAAACGTGAAAATAGTTTGCACCTTCCAGCCATGTAGCATTACGGTCACTACTTCATTTATCTGAAATCAGTTAAAATTTGTCGGGCAGGTTTCAGGCGTCTGTTGCAATAGCTGACTCGGACGAACACCAAAGTAGTCTTCGTATAGAGTTGCTTGCGTATGCAGGGCTTGCTTTGACAGCATTGTCGTGGAATGCACTTACCTTGCATCTTAAATCTTCAGAGTATAAACTGCGATCTCGGAATTTAAGACGCCCAGCGCATGCTCTTTCGTAAGGACAAAATTCAATTTAGTGCCTCATGGCGTGGGTTAACGGACAAGTCAAACCAGGGCATAGTTGATGGTATTGTGAGGAGGTATGATTATTTTATGGTGAGATTACGTCCTGTAGGTGAAAACGATCCATGCTAAAAGCAGAGGAGCACTGTACAGCCGTTTCATCTATATTGGGAATCGTCAGCAGTGCGCAGCTCATGAAACAGGACACAGTTGCCTGTGGTACACCATAATAGGACGAAACTAGGTGAAATCCAGTTGAGCATCCTGCCCCTACGGCACTAGTATGTTGGTATTAGTCAATCTACCATCAATGCTCAGCCTGACCGTCTTAGAGTTATTTGAGTACTGATCTCCCGATAATCATTTCCACCCGACTCCCTTTAATTAATAAAATCTCTCCGTCGCACTTACTCTATATACCACCTCACGTAGGCTAGTGTGTAGATAGTATATATATATAACCGGTAGGGTATTATGCAGACTAACAGTGGAACGGAGTGTGTGTAACGAATTAAAAAGGGAATGGGGTGGAGGCAGTTAGCAGAAAATTTTATTTAGGAGTACCAGCGTCTATATTATCCTATGTTAATCCAGAGCTCGATATAGGTCGGCTTTTAAAGCGTAAAAATATTGACCGGGAGGTCCGTGGTTGGAAATCGACCCTGGCTTTTCGATTGCTCCCGGGCAACATGACTCCGGTGCTCTCTTCAAACTGCACGACAGCTATGAACCGAAGGGCTGCCACAGCTGAACAATTATGATTTATCGTATCACGTTGACGGATGTGATGACACGCCGATCTGCAGTGGCTTACGAATAGATGATTTATTCAAGGTTTATCCGGACATGTTTTGTTACAGCCATTCCTTCTTCACTATTGCTCATCATGTTGGGTGGCCAAACGCGCAAATCTCGTTTACGGGTTTGAACGGTGTCTTCGTTATTCGATTCGACGCTTGTGGATCTGTGCGGCACATTCTCGGGTAGTACATGCGACTACGGTAAGCTGCCGGACTGTATGATCTGATTTGACGCAGATGTCGATAGCGGACATTTCCATCCCTCAGGTCTCTGATTTCAACTGTCTTTCAACTGGTCTAACAGTGCAACTGGTTGGCATTCGACTCGTATCAGTACTATGTGGAAGTTTTAACGAAAGAGTGATGTGAACCAGCTTTCATCATATCCAGCAAATACAACCCAGACTACTGACTCTTTAGCAGAGATTTTAATCTTCTGTTCGTAATACCGTTACCATAATGAGCTTGAGGCTGAATCTGTGTTCGTGTTTACCCGAATCCTCACCCTATTTTGGTTGTGTATGTAGCATAACGTGAGTATTATACAACTTGAGACACTAAGTCCATCAATACCCAAGTGACTGCTGAAAACATGACGACTAAAGAAGAAAACTCTGGGATTGCACTTCACGCAAAAGGAGGCTCAGAATATTCCGATTAGCAAGATGATTTTGCCGGTGAAGTGGAAGCACGCCGTGTTTCTCGGGGAAATTCATGTCATTTCTGAAGCTATTACTTCACTGACTGACTAAAGCAGCGAAATAGGACGACTGAACTTTTATTGCTTGCTAACCTGACTGGATAAACGACGGCGTAAGTTCTGGGTAGCTTAGGATCTCATAGGATGTTCGAAACCACTGGGTCCGTAGGTGATGGGCAGTACGAACAGACTGAAGAGGGCACTAGATACTGTACTTGCGACTGGTTCAATAAACAAATTCACTAAAAAAATAAAAGTGAGCATAACGCAACCAACAATAATGCAAATCTGTAGGAGAGAAAAAAGGGCAATGGTACAAGAAGGCTTTTTGGAAGCAATAACCAGTAAATATAACATGATGTACAAACGTACGGATACAGAGATTCAGGCAGGCGCAAACCGTCCGTAATTCTCTAGATATGGTTCCGAATTAAAAGATGGTGGAAATTATCTGGAATGGCAGGCGTTGGGTGAGTTCTGCACAAAAATATACATACCTACAGTCTTTAACCGACGGCATGATGAACTAGCAAGTGCGACAGAAGTAAATCAAAATGCTCGCTTAAAACAAAGACCAGTGAAATTTATTGGTCAAGATGCCTCAGAACGGCAAAGTTGGCGTCACGCTTGGCTATCATTCCCGGGGCATAGGTTCGATCCCCGGTCTGGCCACCTGTCACAAGGCAAGTAAACGAAAGCAAACTGGCTACCAAACTGCATACGAAGACAGGGAGGTGGTTAAAAACAATGTTGAGCGTTGGGAGGTGAGCGAGCGGCCGGCAAGCAAAGAAGTGCTACGACAAAAGGTTACAGCTACGAGCAGTCAGAAATATTAGGATGGATAACCACTGGTCATCGTTAAAGGGAGCAGTCAAAAGGGTGGTTTCTCCAATTGCAAAACCGATTCTTCTGATCAGCGGGAAATCGAGGACCTACCTTCATCACTAACAGGAAAATACAAATAGTGCGGAATTTCCACAACGACTTGCGCCGTTTGTAGAAAAGGTTTTATCCCACGAGGAAAATACAAAGGTGAAAGTGGGAAGGGGCCGAATATGACAATTGGATCGAGGCGTACTCAGAAATTACAGGTCCACGTGCAGCACAAAATGACTGTGCCGTCTTTTCCTATTGGTTCTGAACAAGCACAGAAGGATATGAGTTCATTAACAGCAATTCCTCTACGCAACTGTCAGCCTTCCCAACCAGCTGATTAAAATGGAGTGACTGAAAGTAGGAATGGTGGATCAAATTGGTTCATATTGTATGGGTGGAGCTGCACAGTAAAACAAACGCTGTTTAGGTAGTCTGGAATTTCGCATGTTTCTCGAGTTGTTTCTTTTGAAGAAGTTATCAGTATAAGGGAGTATTTATTTTCTCTGTGTTAATTTGAAAAAGGGGCAACATAGTTTCGCTCAGAAGAACGATTTTAAATTTGCCTTACTAGGTGTTGTCATTCGGTATTCACTCTCGTAGACCATTTCCATTTACGCGCAGACGGAAAACCAATTCTGTTTGGTACAACTGATTTTGCGGTTATGGTTAATGGGGATACACAGCTCTCTATTAGTTCATTTAAGAATGTCCTGTACAAGGGGGGCTTTTGCACTACAGAACAGCCATTGGCTGTGCAGACTAGGTTTGAAACTTACCAGTGGTTGCAAAAAAACTTTGCTTGCATAGTCAGCTTATTTGGCTTTTATGTGAGGATCTAAAGGCAGTGAAAAGCAGATTGTATTCTGACAGGTATTTTTTTCGGTTTTATGCCCATGTGTGCATTATACAACGATGATCTGTTCTGCTTCTCAGTACTTGATATCCCAGTGCTTCTCATCGCATTTTCACCAACACAGTTCTCTCTCGTCACACCATTATTCACTTTAAGGGTTATCTTGCTAATGGACTTGGTCAAACACATTCATTCGCTCTACGACCACTGCTCCGATGTCTGTCTTCAGTCGTCTAAATAAGGTTTATTACGTCACACAGATCATGTGAGCCAGAACGCGTTATTTCGTCAATAGTTATGTCAATTATTACATCTTACTAATACCTGCGTTGCTGATTTTGGCTTTCGTCTAGCACTACCTTACTAGCCTCGGTTTGCATTGGATCCGAGAAAAACTGGAGATGTTTACGAGTAACCATGCTTTTCCGAATCAATGGTGATTATTATTGACCCAGTCACCACGAACTGCTTATGGGAAAACATCTGTGTTACACATCAGCCATCCACATGGAGCATGGACAAGGAACAGACTTGATTGGCATGCATTATATAACTGGGGTGACAACTGCAAGTTGCCTTGCTGATCTTGGTGGTTCAAGCATACGTGAAATACAGTGAAAACGCTGTGGCATACGACTTCAGTAGTTTTACTCGTTTTAATGAAGCGCTCATTATCGAGCCACTTGAAGTACTTTCTGACACAGCAGGGATTTATTGAAGCGGATGAAACAACAGAAATGGAACAAGATATCCAAAACGTGGACCTGGCTTCTTTCATGGGAAATTAGGGGGTTCATGGACAGATGGATCTGTCCTCAAGGCACCTCATCCGTGGGCATGAAGAAGCTGAAGAAATGGTGTCACAGTTTTTTTAAACCTGTGAATAAAACCGTGAACGATATCAACTCAGTTTACGCCATTTCGCAAACCGAAGGCAGACCTGAGTGACCGAATATTAAGCCAAAGTGATAGGCAGTACTATAGTCGCAATTAATTGAAAATGCCTCCTTTGTTCCTTGTCTGTCGATTTGGTTGCATAAAATGTGATGTCGACATGTTCGACGTTGGACTGCCAAAGTTCAACCTCCCAATACAGCCACCTTTCGGAAAAGTAGGCTGGCAGTAATATCACAACGATGATGAGCGGAAATTTGCGACTATTTCCAAGCATCTGCACACAACTTCAAAGAGCAAAATTCAAAGCTGTCCACATTTCCAACGAGCTATCAGTAGGTCAGCAAGAATGATAATTCAGACATGTTGTGGAATCCGTGTTTCAAGGATGAGTGGCGAGTTAAGTTCAAACTATAGACACTGTTGACCATCGACCTGTGGCGTAACGATTTAGTTTTAAACTACTGACTGGAAATTCTCGGGTTTGAATCTACCTGAAGACTCGTGATGATTACCGATATGAAAGAAACAATAGTACTGCGCTTCTTTGCGTTTCAGAATTGTCTATCTTCGCTTAAAGGACGAAATCACCAATGGAAGTCGCTGAAATTCCCCACACTCAACAAAGGGTGAAAAACCTGAACTTGGTAGACTAAACTTTAGGTTATCATTTTCATACGAGGAAAACCAACACAATAACTTCATAAGCCACGGGCACTCCATCATCCTGTACTAGAACCCGCGAACATTCGGTGTTTTTCTTTGACTACTCACCACTTTTAAGTAGTTGCGGTAATGATACCATAGTATGACAGTGTCAGTGAAATCAAGGTCGGAGGTGCTCCGGAAACCTGCTGGTAGGTTGTTGGGTATTTGAAAAGAGCTGAGTTTGTATCAGTGACATTCCGTAATCAAGGAATCGTACTTTTTTCCGGGGTGGGTTTTCTCAGTCCGACACCCTATCCCTCCGTCATCGTTGTCACGGTGGACAACAGAGCAATAGTAAACACAAGTGCTTAACTGCTATAGGTACACAAATATGCCAGTGTTCCTTACTTTTTATGTCTACGTCTGCCTTATATATGACTGATGGATATTTTGGACTTCATCACAAGGCTTGATTTATCATCAACTAAGAATAAGCCTAACCCACACTATTTAGGTCTAAGTTTCTGGTTTCATGGTTGTACGGCTGTGAAGCATCGGTGTTGAACACTGATGTCATGCTGTTGATGATGATGATTTCTGGAAAAACAGTGTCGTAATGTTTACACATGCGTCCTGTTAATAATACTTGAGCATCTCTTCGGCGCCTGAAACGTTTTCTACCAACAAAGTAATTTCTGATTGCGAAGATACAGTAGCCAGTAGACAACTGTGGGAAAATTTCCGGTAACCTCAGCGGTCGCCTATATAACAGTATTTGAGACGACTACCAGTCTTCTTGACAGCTTCCCTGTTAGCGAAGATCATCGTGGAATTTTACCAGTTAAACGGAACTCCCATGGTTTTGAGGGAAAACCCATGTAACTTCTACGGCATCCATTTTTCTAGCATGTACCTTCCCCGCAGTGACCATTTTCATCACTAACCCAATTTACTCCGTTATTTCTCGTCGGCTGAACGTGTGACACGTACACTCTAGAAAAACGTCCAAGCACTATGGTGGTAGTGTTTACATTTTCTGGTTTTCGATAGGGAAAGAGAGGATCCATAGTCAACACCTTCCATACAGAGTTTTTAAACAAAGCTGATAAGCAAATAGTAGTTTGTCAACATTGTTCCCCCTCCACTTCGCCCTGTTGTCGGATTCTAACTCTAATTGCTTCGTATTACGTTGGAACTAATGCTTGCTTGAAGTTCATTAGCAGTGACATTAGGGAGTTGAAAACACAGAGATTATTCCTCTGCAACGCAGCCAATCTAGTCTAGTCGTACTGTCATATCTGTCTGGGCCTTTCAGGTTGTGTTTTCATGCTGGACTAACCACCTGAAGTTAGCGTGAACCGTACTGTATGCTATTGCCAAGAAGCTATTCAACCGGCTGCGCAAACATAAACTTTATGTGCAGACATTATTCTTTGGGATTATGAAACTCACCTAACCGGCAGTGAATTTAGCTCTCTCGATTTCGTTGTCACTGACGCTGTCTCGTACTTTGCACGTTTTTGGGGAACTTACGGTCAGTCAACATCAAAAATGCCTTAATAATATGCGAGGAAAATGGGACCTTTTGCTATCTCCTTACTTTAATATCTGAGAACAACCAGTACATGAACTAGTTATTTAGTTGCCAGTATAGTACACTACTCATAAAGTTGACGAAATCTCACTTTTACTGAAGCCTTAGCGCTGCACGTAATCGAAGGATTCATGTAAGTCTCAGGTCTTAATTCTTACGCCAAAACCACCTCAGTTTGTAACTGAGTGTTCAACTCTACAAGACTCTACATCTTGCGCGAAATTTCGCGATTTCAATGCTGTTGTGCGTCAACTAGTCAATTGATGCCAATGCAATTCAGAAGCCAGAGTGTTTAGGATGAGAACTCATGTAGGCGATTGAATTCTGTATTCAATAAAAGGCTGATTCTGCGGTAATCTGTTGGGAAATTGGTAGCTAGGGTACATTCATTGGTAATTGATTAGGTGGCTGTTGTTCTGATCCACGAAAAAGTGCACTGATGATGTCTCCTCGGATGGTGACGAAGCGTCTGCAAGTCAACTGCCAAGCTTGGCGAACAGACCAACAACCACCTGACAATTTACCAATGACTATGGCGTGCTAGTGTTAAAGCAGACTTTAAAGAATAGTTGTCATCCTAAATTCCAAAAACGCTTCGTGGGGGGAGGGGGAAGATACAAACAATGTGTCCGCGTGGTACATCTACGTACCGGCCAACGGCGCCAGCCGGTGAAACTAACCTTGTGTGTGCAACCGGAGTGGTGTGGAATTCGATTGGTTGCGGCAATTGGCACAGGGTTTGATGGACTTGGTCAGGCGTCCATGTGTGTCTGTTCGATTTGTCTGATTTGAGGGTAGAGTGACATCCCAAACTGATGTATTAATCTAATCCTCACTAGAATCACAAGCACTTCGGAAAACCTACTGGAAAATGAAGTTCAGCTCAGTTGAATTGGTCACTTTTTGGGTCAAGCAAACGTACCGTGCAATGACTTTCAATAAACATACTCCACAAAAAGTCTCACGCCTGCCGTGCTGTGCATAATTCCACTGACATGCAGAAGAATAGCACATATACCAGAAAACGGTAAGCGATTTTGACAGGCTTGGCTCCAGTGCTTGCTACTGACTAGCTCAGCTTATGCTCAAATAAGGTGTATCACACTTGTCGACTTTATGACCGTTGTATGCAAGGATATAGACCTTTTGTTGATGATTAGTGCTGATCTGTCAATCAGTAATACAAAAGAGACCAGTTGTTGACGTCAAATGAACAATTATGCAGCATTTCACCATAATATACGTTGCGAAATGCTAACACATCAAATGACTTCCTTTCAGTATTTATGGGTAACGCACACGACAACGGCGCATTAAAGAGAGTGAACGGGAGAGGGGTTGGATTAGGTTACTTTGCAGAGCAGGCTGAAGCAATGGATCTTGTGCGCACCATTTGTGTTGCCGTGTTCTTATCAACGTCTCTTGATAGGAAGTTAGGAGAGTCAACCGTGGGTTCCCCGATTATCAATATACCACGACATCATGACCAGCCATTCAGTGTCTTGTTAGTCATGCGGTAGTCGACTCATTCACTACAAGCTGGTAAATCATTCATGCTTCTGACGATAATTTCAGAACTATTTCTCTGTTGCTTAGCTTTTATTCCATCAGCCCACTGTCAAGAAGTAGACTTAGCATATAGTTGTTTTATTTTACGTGTAATTTGGCAAATGGATTTCAAAAACTGCCAGAAAATTTCGGTACACGTATTGATCCAAGGAAAGTGTCCTCGTGTAACTTTCAAGCAATTCAATAGAGATTTCATCCTGTCAGTGAAGCCGATCTATGCTGAAAAGCCGAGAGGTACTGTAAGGTGGTTCCATCCTTGTTGGGAATCATCAGCAGTGTGCATCTCACAAAACTCACAGAGTTTCAAACCCGCGACCTTCCGGCCAATGATTGAACACAACGGTTTGGCCACGAGTGGCTGATCAGCAGTGTGATTAGCTTTCAGTTAGACAGGACGTAGTGCCACTGATCCTTCAATAACAGAGACCACATCACGTGGTCACGTATTGACTGGCTCCTAAAGTGACAACTTTTCGGAAGGAAGTTTCATACACCCAGTGGAATTATCCTTCCTTTGAGCTGCCTGGTAATTGTGCAGTAACTGACACTGGGAAAACGTATATGCTCGAATGATGTGCCAAACTGAGGACAAGAGTCTTTCGTAACCCTGCTTTCCGTATTTATCCACATGACTCGCCAGAAAATGTACACAAGCCCATCACCATCGGTATACGAATTCCTACAGGGGTTTGACCCAATGACTGGCCGTTTACATTATATGTCTAGCTCACTGAGGGCCTCCTCCGAGCCTGTCATACTAGAACAAGCAAACTTCCGGATCTGTAGCCTTGGTGCGTATGAGACACAACTGTCTTTTGCGATTTCGCTTTGTACCTCCTGGCTGAGGTCATGCCAGAGAAACGCGCTTAACATATACTGTGTGGAGTATGCCTTTCCGAGCATAAAATTTGTATTTGATGTTCCTGCAAGCACTAGTATGAACTGACCTTAGCCCTCTGGTTATCATGACTAATGCTATTACTTGAGTGAGTTGGTAGAACATGATGGGCCTGAGGGAAACATCCTGTTTTCGAGGCTCTTATGGTTTCAGGCTGCCTCCAACAGGCATTCATCCACCAAAAATGCGAAGCCATTGACGTTCCCTCTATGACAACTACAAAGTTAATGTATTTGTTGCTCATTGGCTGGCTCTCAGCAACATTTCAGACACTTGCAAGAAGGGTCAGATATTACGGCCTTCATATTCGATGATGTTGGTGGCTTGGCTTTGATTTGCACTGCATTCTGTTAGTATCTAGCTGCAATGTAACCTGAAGTAGGAACGAATAGTTGGATACGCAATAACCTGGTTTTTGAGTGGGCGATTGAGGCGTATGGTAGATGCGTTTTGGAAATCTGCAAGGCCCATAATTTGAAATTGCAATTTGTCTGACTGAATAGATCACGGAGGGCCCCCAGTAGAATGGTCACGTGAGCGAAACTACCACGGACGTGTTCAGGTTCCGCCGAAATGTGCGGAGACGTGCATACCATATTTGAAAAAATGTTTGAGCCTTTCCCAGCGAATGTGTAACAGTTTATTTCACTGCTATCTTCAACAATGAACTGCACGAGCTGGCAGTGTATCACAATGGGCTGGAGAATAGTCGGCAGTTCAGAACAACTATAGGGACTAATAGACGCTGACAGTTGTCTACAAAACACAATTCTCGGATCTGGTTTGAGTCTACTCACACACTAGAGATGAGTGACACAAAAGTAAGCCCGGCTGGTGCAACCTTTACTACATCATGGGGCAAACGTGCCTGTAAGACAGGAGGGTGCCATTTTTGGAATTTATTTTCACCCCATAGGGCCAAGAAGAATAGGATTTAACTTCTCTTCTGTGCTGTTAGTGAATTGTATTCCGCTGACTTGTCTCTGATGGACTAATTCTACCGAAAATATCGTGGCATAAAAATAGAGTGAGAATTAGAAATGGGCTAACTCAAACTTTCATGGGTGATGATTAGGTTCCGGTCCCTAAACTACACAATCATGGAATGTGAGCTCCAATTAGTTGACACAATTAATTGACACGATTTGAATATAATGAACGTTTTGCAGAGTTTGTTTTCTGACAAGCATTGCTTGTGATGATATCTGTTTGACAGGCCGGAGAACGGATATACTTCAATTCTTCGAGAAAGACTCCTTTCAAAAAGCGACCGTTCTCGCGATGCTTCCATACCAACATTCTTTTTAGACGATGGCTTTTCCTGCGACCACCTAAAGAAGGGTCAGTAGCACAGTGAACCACACGAAACTTTTCGTGTGATAGTTATGTTCAGTTCACCGTACAGTAAAATCGAGTGGTAAAATCTGGCAAGAAAGTACAGCTGCCCATGTAAGGTATCTTTATGGGAGCACTTTGAAGGCCGGTGCACAGTTTTTCAGAGAAAAGAATCTTTGAACGTTACAAACCTATTTATTTTGCCATTGCTGTTCTTTGGAAAGAGTTGGAAAATGTCAAGGAAGTCACGCACTAAATAATGCCAGAACTGAGCTCTCCAGATGCACAATAAACCTGAAACACAATTAAACCGCATGGTCAGTTTGTTTTCCATCTAGTATATCACTATGTCCAGTTACAGCTCAGAAACGTTGCTGTTGTTGACGGTGTCAACGGATCTGTGACGAGGCAATTAGAAAACCGGTATTTGTTTCTGCAGCAGGTACTTCAGCCGCGGGAATCATCTAGTACCATCAATTCAGTTTCTCGGCCATGTGCCAAACATGCTGAGCAATCGTCTCCCAAGACGAGTCTTGTTCCCTGTTCCTCCTTCAGAATAGCACAGATTGCGGGGTGGACTTGGCAGAAGTGTGTGTGGGAGACTGCGAAGAGCTTGGGTGTTGTTGGTGCGGCCCATCTTTTAGGATTGGGTCCCCGTAATCCTTCTGGGCTTGGCTGCAGACATTACAAGAAGTGGCAGCTAGTCGCTGTCAGTGGCATTCGTGCTGTCTGTTTTTCTCCAGATTGTCTGACTGAGCGCTTGGAGATGTAGGCATCTTAGAATGCTTGCGATTGGTCACCTCTCACCCAATCGCTTTTCTTCTTTCCACTCCAAGGTTTTAAACATAATTAGGTAAATTCGACAAATACACCCATTTACTTGTTAGTTTGGTTTTCACAAGAGACTCGCTGAATCCCAGCTGAAGTTCCCTGTTCTTCTTCAACTGAATGTGCTGTACTAGGCCGCCTCATTTTTTAGTTGGAATGGTATTCGAGATGTCACACTGCATTATATAGACGTAACACAATAGCTGAAGAGTTTTCAGCAACTTTGTGAGGAGCATGTTACCTCCATTACTGTTTATACTTTGTGAGTGTACGGCGGTGAGGCATTATTGTCAACATTGATATTTCTGTCTCTCGTAATGAAGATGACTGAGCATAAAAGTGGGGCGGGGATTCAAAATAGGGACAAAGTAACGTGGGAACTTTAAAGTGTTTGAACAGAGAATGATACATAATACATGTTTGCTCTGAAACTTTAGGAGCAATATTACCAAAAGATGTTTTTTCCTTATTCATATCGAAGAAATAAACTGTCTGGCCACTTGAACAAATTAAGGTTGTTAGTATCCACAACAGCTGTTAATGTTATTACATGCAAGAACAGTGTTTACTCGTATAGGCTCTCAGGCCAGAAAGTAACAAGTACAACTCCTACAAAGTCTCAGTTCTTATCAAACACAAAAGCGACAGTGGGTCAGGCTCTTAACGGTAAGATGCTCAGGTAAGTAGAGGCTGAATATGTCCGAGAGATTTGTCGGATAAAGAAATTAAATGTCACAGAGCCGTTGGTTGTTTTATATTCGAGAAGTTTATTTGGTGGTCAGTATTCGCTGGTTCAATCAAAATAGCTGAGTAAGTAAGACAAAAGTTGCTATGTTATCATGAGTCAGTTGCAGTTGGCCTTATCTCATAATGGAATACTGACTGTATGCTGAGGAGGGAGAACTCCCTTAGAGTTCGTTTGGATTTCTGGTTTTACTTCCGGTGAAGTAATATGGCTCTGTGGGAATATGAAAACCAAAGAGCCCATAAACCCGAATACCTTAGAGTATGTGGCCATACATCCAAAATTGTTTGCACACTGTGGTATAAAAAGTACTGGTACAGTGCTCCTCTCCAGAAGGGACAACTTTAGTGGAAAGCTTTATTCTTAAAAGACGCTCCCCATGTTTCACCTGTTTAGGTCTGCGGAAAGGAGACTTTTGGGCAGAACGCAAATGGTACTGGAGCTCAACGATAATTACCAGTCTGCTTACGGACGATAGTGCTCCACTTTTGGCGGTGTTGAGTTTGCTGTGGATTCCGTCGCCTCAAAGCCGGACAACAATGTAGAATGGTCAAACTATTCTCCCCTGACTTCGTCACTGTTTTCAGAATCTTAGATGGAAGTCATTCATTAAAACTCTGAAAAAAGCCACCGATCATGATACAGTGGGTATACTGCACGAGACGTATGCTATATAACTCTTATGAAGGACATACTTCTTCCCTGCCTCTCACCAATTCTAGTGTTGGTCAGGTGGCTGTCCTCTTCACTTGTTTTTTTAATGTATAATAGACACCTTCCCTCCCAGATTAGGTGTGAGTATATCGAAGTGAATCTTATCGGCTGCCATAATCTAGATTTTAGGCTGCTTCCTAGCTTGTGTACTAGGATGAGCTGGTCTCCTTTACAACATTTTGAATTAAATGCACAAAAGTGCTGAGAAATCCCTTTTTCTAAGCACAAGTTTCTACATATTGGCGTAAAGGGTGTGATTTCTAACGATTAATTCATTCCCAAAACTTATTCCGTCGAATATCTGTGTGACTTAATACAGCATCATTTCCTGGTCCAGATATGTTTGCATCAGTCTTTATTGAACTCAGAAGTATTTCGTCTTATTTTCCGAGGTTAAGAAGTTGACTTGTTTTGCGTTATCTGAAGTTTCTAGGCGCTTGCATTCTTTCACTCTTGCTTTATGGTTTTATCTTTATTCCTGGTCCTGTGATCTGGTTACACGATCCATTAAACCATTATTCAAGTACCTGGATCTAACTAACACCGTCTTTGTGAAATTATTTCCGCATGTTCTGCAGCGTGTGAAATTTGGTGAATATTTTACTGGAGTTTACCCACCTCCAACATGCTGAGTATTCTATCTCAACCTCCAACATACGCTCCATGTTTAAACTAGTTTTCAAAACGGTTTACCACACGTTGATTATATGGCGACAAATTCATTAATTTGTAAACTGAGTTGGGAGATGGGAGACTCAGATAAATGAAATAAAACAGCAGCACGTTCAGTCTAAGAATATCATAAACGAGAGGTGTAATTGAGTCTCCCGTTAAAGGCAGTCAGATTGCAAGTGAGTTTATTTGTTGTTGTACAATGTGGGCTCAACTATGACATAACGTTTACGGAAACTCTGGGACTGCGCTTACCTAATGAGCTCCAAGAAGAGCAAAACTGGTTATGAGCTGTCGAAGAGATTTCAGTAGACTGTGAGTAGTGTTCCTTTGAGAAAACTGATTGTTTTCATTCAGCGAGTATGGTTACGAATTGAAAACTACTCAAGTCTGTCCTTTAAGACTCGTTTTATGCGGTATTTAATTTGATGCGTTCATTAGTTATGAATGCTGCTGGAATATGAACTAGGATGAACTCAACTTCGGCGTCCCAACCTACCTTATTCGACAGAGCTGTTCCCCTTAGGAGGTGTGATATCTGCCTCGCATTCCTCAGGTGATTTTGGAATTGCGACATACCTGGAGGTGGTTTAGCATCTTTGTGCCACTTTTTTCAGGTCTTCCAGTTTTCGTAAACATGAAGATCACCAACACTTGCACACTTGTGAATTTAGGTCTCGTGCTACTGTAATAACATGATCAGCCTAAATGGTAGTGCTTAACTTTTGCTAGCTATTCCATTAACACTTTTTTGCACAAAACACCCACGCTTGAACAACAGCCAAAAAACTGAAATGGGATAACTGTGAGATAAACGTAAATCGTAAAATGACACAAGAACCATACTTTTCCTTGGGAATCCAGGAAATATTGTGTTAGCGTGATGCACACTGTTCCTCATATCTTCAATTTTCGCCCCCCCCCTGATGAAAAGACTGAATGCTTTCCAGAAAATGCATCGAAACCCAAAGCTGAGAATAAACTACCGGCGAAGTTTACTCGTGCTGCTGGATGTTGGAGAAATAGTGTCATTGTACAGCGTGAGTTGGATCAACACAGCGAACTCCTTACCTGAGATCTTCTAAGGCCTTCAGTGGGGCTCGTTGCTCGGACGTTAGCTACACGTATGTGCGATGTGAAGTGGGAAATCGCTTTTGATGGCTTCTGTTCTGGCTAGTGAAGCTAAAAATATGGAACAGGACTACAGAGGTGCCAAAAGCTTTACAATGGGTCTAAAACAAGGACACTATCTGATTGGTTTATCTGGGAACTGTAGTTGGTGAGTCAATAGAGTCACAGGGCCTTTTTTGGTGACAGACGGAGGGATCAGGTAACCGCACAATAATTGTCGCAGCCGTTTCCAATGTTTTTGGGGCATGGCCTTAGAACCATTTGGTGGCACCCGGTGAATCACTCTTAAGGACTCCACAGGATTGATTTGGTGACTGGTTTCAATCGGATGAACGGCTATCGCGCTGGTCACTTGCCTGGCCAGTCCAATCCTGAAGCGGCTCAATTTATGCTCACGAATATGATATATCACGGACGGGTGGTCTATCTCTGAGATCGGTACTGTACGGCGGATCATCCACAAAGCGAACCCCTAATTGGGCTGCGTTTAAAGTCCGTTTGGAAACAGAGGTAAGGCGACAAGTCGGTGCTTCATAAGTCACACCGCTTCTAAAGCGAGGGTAGATGTAGATAGGCTTTTTCGCATCTGATGGGTTTCTAGGGTTTCTTGGGTTTCTTGTCTTCGGTTTGAGGTGTCTCCTCATATACTGCTCTGGGTATGCGTTCTTCATCAGCATACCACGGATAATCTGCCGTTAAGTATCTAGACCATCGCCGGTGCAAATTCTACAGGCTCTGTAGGTCAGACATTTCACAATGTTTCTATATTTGTTGCTCACAAAACTGTGGGACTCAGTATATCTTGTGGATTTCCGGTATATAGCTCTCGTAAGTAACCCGTGTTGACTCCTTTTCAATGCAACATCCTGAAACAGGAGATTCTTATTGGTTCTTTCGTCTCCAGTGAAGCTGAGTACACTGTCAGCGGAGGTTAAAGGCCCAAGGAGATTTCTCATCTTTATATTGGATTCGTAAACGATAAAATGTCGTCTAAATAGAAATTTTAAAATGTGGTTGTTCAATAATTGATTTTAAAACAAAATTTTCAAGTTTTCTCACAAAAATATCTGCTGACGCTGAACCGAGCGGAAAACCCATTGCGACTCTATTTCTCTGGCGATAGATTTTGCCAGTGAATAAAAATTGTGTTAGAACTGCAGCATAAAAATATCCCTTTGAATTCAACAACTGGAATACGGAGAGTTGCGTATAAATGTGATAATAAGCAAGTAGTGAACAGGAATGCAATATTTAATGAACACGATTGTTACTGAAATGCATGTTTTGGATTGATTCTACATGGACTGGCTGCATAACTGCCTATTCGAGTGGGTCATAATTCAGCGTGCGATGCTATGGTACGGTGAGTTGTTCATATTAAATTTAGGTCTTAACGGCCAGTTTTCTTTATATATTTCAAGCAGTTCGTACATACGAGGGATGCGTGAGACAATGGATTTTAGTTGATCTCACTGAGATTTTGTCGTAAAACTATTATCTTCCAATCGTTCCGGATATTCAGATGGTTGAATCTGACCCATCCATGTCACCAAGAAAGGCATGTGAAGGCCTTAAAACTACCACCAATCACAGTCTCCAAGAAACAAACCAATCAGACGTTGTCTTTGTTTTAAATCCATTGTAGAACTTTCGACACCTTCATAGTCCTGTTTCATATTTTGCATGTGCAATTAAAAGAAGGGACGCTATAGAAAGCATATGTTCGCAAGCCTTCGTGTTTTGATTTAAAATGGGAATATTTACACAGCTTCCGGAATAAAAATATCTTGATGAGGTAAGTTTCTGTCACTTAACTTCCCAACCCGAGCCGGCATGTCTAGGAAGTCATGACTGTGAGACCGGTTCCGGAACATACAGTGACTTCATCAGGCATTGTCTCTAGTTCTTTCTTGTCTATGTTCTCATCTTACGACCAACCAAGCTATTTACTCCAATCCAATTAGATCCTAAACTGGTCTTCACGTGACCCAGTTACTTCTATTACGACGAGAGCAGACTAATATTTGGAATGTCCAAAAAACAACCTCGGTGAAAAGTTCGTCTGTCTTAGCTTTATTGTTTTCTTAATTGGGCATGCGTCATTGGCGTAACGACACTTGGTGAGTCAGGTTCTTTGTCTTAGCTGTCGTCGAGCCAGAAGGAGAATATGTTTTGAACCAGACCACGTTATGTGAGATTTGATTGACAGCCTTAATTCCTGTCTTTACGTTTAAGCTGTGACCCTCAAACCAAGTCAGAAGTTGGATCGAAAACTGCCATTGGCTTTCGAGATGTCCAGCTATACCTGGTCCGTGCCGGTGCTTATCAGATTGATGGACCCCTTGTGCAAGTTTCTAGCTGTGCGCATAGATGATAGATGCAAATGGTCAGTTTGATTTTTTGTGGTAGCGTCTCTCAGTCAACAGGGAAGAAGTTAGAAATTCCCGACCGATTGGAACAGTAAGGACGATTACTGATCATCGATTAAAGCTGAAAGTCACACGTAAACACTGAAATATAAACACACTCCAGAAACGAGACGTCACTAATAAAAAACATTAGAATTTAATGAGAAAGTGGTAATTGAACACACTTGGATGAGAAAATCCTTGATTTACTAACGAAGTTAAGTGCACTTAAGTCCTGTCAAATCGATAAAAGCGAAAGGACTGTTGAGATTCCCGATATGGAACTTCGAGTGACGCGTAGGTTCGACAGTCCCGAATATCAAAAGGAAGAATTGGGTTCGAAATTCTACGGTACTATTTACACAAGGGTAAGCAAATGTGCACAACAAACCTCAATTGTTCACGTTCGTAGCGTCAACAAGTGCACAGGTCTGTCACTGACCGGCACAGTGCAGTGTCAACGTCCGCACACCAAACAACGGCGAGCGGAATGATGGCTCAGTAGTGTGGGTTGCGGTCATCCCTTCCGACGACAGTCTCGTGACTCTCATTGGCCGTGCTATCACACGGAGCAAGTCAAGGCAGGCTCAGCAAACGGGATACGAACGCGCATGGGTAAGTAGGTCAGCTGCGCACATTCACACACACAGACAAACATGCCAACACACAAGTGTCAGACGGGATGGCCTCTGCGGCAAGGTGAGTGGCGGGTACGGATAAGCAAAACAACTGGAGATAAAAAGTACATAGGCGGAGTAAGCAAATGAATGGGGGAATTATCATAAGGTCAAGTTAGATCCAACAAGGACAATCTGCTAAACGAGTAAAACTAACCACCGAAATGAACGAAACACAAAGTACTTAGCAGTAACGGCTGATCGATATACGTATGAGTATCGTCATCAGTCATAAGTGATGTTTATGGCTCCGGGAGGGACCTGTTCCTTGTTGAAGTGATTTGATTCTCGAGCCAGTTCAACTAATTTGTTAGGTAACCTCGTTTAAGGACATTCGAGTCGATATTCCCAATGCTGCGCGGTACTTGTGGAGGACCAAATACCTACTAAACTAGTGCGGTAGAACTACAGATCGATTTACCACTTTTTCAATAAGTACTGATGATTTCATTTTACAACCAAATCTCGCCTTCCTTGGGTTTCAATAAATAGGCGCAGTCCTTGAGGTTCCATCGGCCTTATACTCTATTTGAACACTAAATTCTATGCAACTGACAAAACACACTCATCCAAAAAGTAAGTTGATGTTAAATAAACTACAGCTGCATCCCTCGTGGACCATCGAACAGTCCCTAGAAACCTTATGACTAGTTTCCTTCAAGAAATACACTGCGATGTCTGGATTATTGTATCAAGTGGAACGTGAAACAATTTCTGTGCAGTACATTCAGTTGGAGAATATCAGAAATGAGAGATTCAGTTGAGTTTCCCCCCTTTGGAACAAAATCAGTTTGAAAATGAGTGTATTTGTCGTATTTCGTATAATTTAGGTTCAAGTAGAACATAAGGTTGACGAAACCCCGGGGACTGCACCCACTTGAGGCACCTCAAGAAGGTCAAAACTGGTCATGCTGTACCAAAGAGTTTTCAGCAACCTTATGTCTGGTGTGTGACGTCTAAAAAATGTATATGCGATATCTCGAATACGGCTTCTGTGTAGCACATTCGGTTGAAGGATACCATAAAAGAGAGGTTTATTCGGGATTCAACTCAATTTGCAAGTCAGAGTATTCCGCCGACTGCTCCAAAAATTCTTATGTCAAATCCATTAGTGTGTGCGGTAACGGAAAATGAAATGCTTCAGCTAAGCGAATGGCTTCAGATGGTGGCCTAAAGACATGCGTCTGTTTCAAGTATCACGAAGATCACTAAATAAACCGTAATTTTCACTTGCTGACGATAATCCTACAAGCAGTTATGCACAGTTTTGCTACTCTGAATCACTTTGACATAAATTTAGCCTCTTTGTTGTGTATGAATTCCGTCCCAGTGATGATAATGCCGTCACTCAGAAGAACCACATGAAACATGATAAAACGAGCTTTGCGGACCACATCACACTCTCTATCAAGCCATCGATTGCGGAAAATCAATGAGTTGAACACCCTGATGGATAAATGAACAAGTACCGGGATGCTGACAGCCGACCGGAGTAAGTGAGGCTCCGTCTCACACACGCGAAAAGAAAACGTATCATGGATATAGTGGTTCGGATACAATTAATTTAAGTGGATGAAAATCACGGATAGAATCCCATGATCACTTTCTGGTAAGTCGTAGGAACATCGACTACAGGTTGATATGCATTTACCCAACAGTCTAATTAGTAAGAGTTCTGTCTAGATTTGTACCCAATTTCAAATTGGGCAATTTCAGTTCATTCTGTTTATATTACTTTCAGATTGGCAAAGTTTTGCCAATTTCCATAATCCAGTAGGATAACTTGTGATTACTCTGTAAGGACAAAAGTTGTCAGGTCAAAAACAAACTGGTTGTATACAGTGTTTTTCTTGCTGTGTGAAAGTGTGTGGAAGTGAGCTAATAAAGGAGAGTTTTCAGGCGCTAAGACGGTCACTAACAGCCGTGGAAGGGGAAGATGAAAAGAGAGATTATTAATGGGGTTGCTGTAAACTCTTCCACAGCGCAAGACCACTGTCACCTTTTCACTTCGAGCTCATCAGGTGGGTGCATTCCCCCAGTTTCCGCCTCCCTCATGTTCTACTTGAACCCAGGCTGGACAGAATTCGCAATATACTCTCATTTTCGCACTGATTTGGTCTGAAAAAGACCAACATAAGAGAGAGAGTCGGATGGATTTGGTTTAGTCTTCCGTTGAAAACCAAATTAGTGTACAAATGATAGGAGATGAAAAGCTTCGTGTGAGAGACAGAGTATTCTCCTGATTAAAATGACTCAAAAGAAGTTGAAGAGAAACCGTTTTACTTTACTCAAAAGGATTTACTCAATAGGTTGTTGAGCACCTGGCCATTTGACAATTTGGTCCACGGCCCGCCGTATTTTTGAGATGGAGATGTCCTTGGTAGAACACACATCCAATGATTCCTTTTTTTCAGTAGGGTGGAACTCTAGAACTAGTGTTTCAGGGAATGAACCAATACAATAAAAAGCTTACCCTTCTAGTTTTGTGCACATCATTGTGGATAAAAGCATGGCATACACTAATCTGTAGCGGCTAAGATCAAAGGTGAATCCCAGTTAGCGAAAACTACGACAATCTACCGAATAGAAATACAGGCACTTCTTGGTCTTTTATTGATTACTGACGTTTACAGAACTCATGCAACTGGACTTTTTTAAATGCAAGCTGCTTGTAACGAAAACCATATTTGGTAAATTTGACGCACTATGCCTTTAACTCTATTGATTCTGGCCTTTTGATGGTAGATCCAATTGAAAATTACTTGCATCTGTTGTACAGAGCATTCGTACTTGGGAGGTGAGGATTACTAATTAGGAGGAGGGCTGCATCAAAGTGGGGCAGAACAATAAGTTCTGAGTGTACAAATGTTGGGTCTGTTGTTGAGGTTTATCACGTGTCACTAAGTTTCGTCCAAGAACTAGGTGGGGTGTTTGGGGCTACTTCTAGCTAGAGTCAGTCCTTTGGACTTTGTTGGGCTTTGGATATTTTCATGAAGGGACTCTACTCATAAGATTCTTGAAACTCTCTAACTACAAGCTTATGAGCAATGTATCTTTAGGAAAATATAATGCGACATCTCGCATATCGTTCCAACTGGAACATGAGGCGACCTTTGTGCAGGACGTTTAGTTGAAGAATACCATAAAAAATTTTGCTAGGATTCGCTGAATCCGGTTAAAACCAAATTTGTGTGAATATGAGTGTCTTTCGTGAACCTCTGAATATTTAAAAAGTCTTTTGATACCTCCGTTTGTTATGTTCTGGATCGTGAAACGTTTCATGCGTATTTGTATTTTTACCCTTACTTAGCCGCTGTTGGGTTAATTTTACTTTCCATTTGGTTTGCACATCTGGACGATGCAAAGTAAATTAGTCTCAGTTCAAAGTACTTGAGCACAGTCCTTTGCACTGTTGTTCTGTTGTTCAAGCTCCTAATATAAATTCAAGTCCGTTGGGTAAACTCAATACAAACGGATAAGTTGGAACGACGTATGGCAACAGCGTTGGTCGATGTTAACAAAAGTTGGAAGATAGGATATACTTCACTTTGGAAGGATATATTCGGCAATTTTTGCAATATGTTTGGCGACTGCCGTTGTGCTGGTACCCCCGATATTGGGTAGGAAGGGAGAAACTTAACGACTCTCTCCTTATTTACACATACTGTCTTAATTCGACCAGCATACACAACAGGAGGTTCATGCTTCTCCAAACGTACAAACTAGACTAACATGACCTCTTTTTCCTTTATATCTGGCGATCCACTCTTCATGTCCCGACAAGTGTGTAGGGTCAAATACATCTTAGCTGACAGGGTGGAAGAGTTGCTGCTCGGAGAGTACTGGGGACATCAGAAAACAAACCAACAAATTACCGGGAAGCTTGCTGGGATTGTCGAGACAGAAAAACAGTAACAGTGACTGCATTTTTATCTGGAATAGTTTGAGCTATTGGACTGTTTTCAGAAGATCGCCTTACATCATCGTTTTTACAATCCTCCTCTTGCTGCGAGTGTCCTGTTTACTTCATACCAAAAGCGGCATTACGAGACTCGAGTATAGCTATTGTGGATTCGACGATCCCGAACTACTTCGAAGTAGTAACTCGGGACCACTGATATGACAATTGAGCCTGTTGCCAACATTCCACTATCATGCATGGGACGAATATCAATTAGCACGTTTGCACAGGTGAATATGTTCACAGTTAGAGTGGTTATCGGTTTGTTCGATGCCCCGAACACTTACAAGAAATATGTCCTGTAGGGGGACTGTTTAAAGGAGAGCGGCGCAGAAACGAATCCAGGATATTTACTGAAAGTTCCTATCCACGTTCAGGTGCGCAGCAGTCGATCACTCATTTCCAATGTTTTTTAAGACATCCGAGCTGTTAAGGTGCACTCATTTACGAATTAAGTTACTCTTAGTGACAGCCAAATTTCGCATTTATGAAGTTGTTCAAGTGAATCAGCTGCATCAACTAGGATACATTCAATAAACCATACAGAAATGAGGTCTAGTGACACAACATTTGGATGAGTACACGATCCCCAAATGTCCTGACTGCATGGCATTATGGGGTGTTTCTATCGTACTCTGCCTTTCATTTTTCACTTTGTTTACCCCCCCCCCCCCACACACACATTTTTCTGCTAGTATAAAGCCTGGGTCTAGTTTTGTGGTGCAATTTTACCTTTGGCATGCGCAGCCAGTAGGCGAACTACCTCAGCTTTGCACTAATTCTTGGTAAAGCCCGACTATTCGGGAATGTGAATCGCAGTTGTCAACAAGTTTGATTTGATGGCCTTGTCTTATGCGCCTATTATAGAAGAAATTCAATGGACCGAAGGCTGACTTTTCAGACCACATAGGTTTACGGCACGAACAGGCTTGATTTTCTTTCGTCAGTCCATCGGGAATGCCGAAATACTGCATTCACTTGAAATGGTTAGAGGGCAGATCTGGTCACTGATACTCGCCTGCTCAGATGAGCTGATCGATTTCCGATCCGCCAGTTGTCTTAGCGATGTAGTTTACAGCTTCAGAAAAGAGAAACCCGTGTAGATTTTTTCAGGCTCTGGGAGAGCATCGTGTGCGATGCCGCGAATCTGATTGAACAGGGGTTGACCAAAAGCAAGAAATAATGATGCACGGGTGAAGTTTTCTTAACGTTGCAGTGGCATTGCTGTCTTTTGAGACGTATGTGTGCGCGTACAAAAAAAATGGTTGTATGTACTCGAAATAATACTTTCTAGACTCGATTTAAGAACACAGAGCAGTACGCGATGGGGTATCATGCGCATCGAGTGTATGCTGGCATGGTCTGCACCGTTTGTTACATTTTATTTTGAAAAGCATTCTTTTAGGTTTGCAGTGAGTTGCCGCGTATTTATTGCCATACACGCAGCATGGTATTTTTTACCCAGTTCATGATATAGTATTGGGGTCCATTGGAACTGTCTGTAAGGTTCGCGATGTTTACTGGGTTCATTGGTTTGCAGTCAAGGCCATGCAATTCGGTTACTTTCACGCTAACACGTGATGACACAGGATACCTCAGTTCTGTCCTGTTCCCCTGTATTGATGAGTTTAACTACACGGCCGTAACACTAGTCTTATGGAAGTGGACAGCACGTGATTTGTCGTATGTAGCAGAAACCCAGTACAACAGCTTATCCGGGACTATTAAACTCTAATTGCTCATAAGAACCTGGCTGCCAGCATATCATGAGTGTGTGGTCAGTTGAAATGAAAACGAAGTATTCGGTGCTCTTTATGTCAGCATTGGTCAAACTGTTTTATGGCGATAGGATCATCTATCTTCTTGTGTATCTACGACAACCAGTGGTTGTTCATTTTTTAACTATCCTGATTCCTAGCTGGCTTTACTTACAACACACAAGTTACGTCCAGCGGATGAAAACTGGAGCACGTTTAGATTTCTGTGATGACACATTCCAGTATTGTTCCACTGCTGAGTAATCATTTATTGGGTTCATTAACTTATGAAGTGGTGGATAACCCGTCCTGTTTTTCGGAGGAGCACCACAAATCGAACAGTAGTTCTCTTCTCCGATTCTGTGGTTTGGTCTGCCGGCCGAATAAACATGAACCCATGAAATAAACTGGATAGTTGTTCGGCATGAAAGGTGATCTCTGGGGTTTGAAAATCGGTTCACTGTAACGGCTTTCGTTGTTATGAAATCCGGTTATGCTGACCCAAAATGGTTCGATTCTGTGTTATGTTAACCAATCTATGTAATATAGACAGACGACCGCCAAACTGTCTCGTGCCACATGCAGGCCTGATTTAGCCCTCCAGTCTTCCCTACAGCATGTGGGACCTCGGGGGATATCGGATGGAATCAGAAGTTACATGTGCCAGTCCAGAAACTATTGAGAAAAATGCAGTCGAATCTATAAACAGTTGACGGTGTTACCATTTGTTTTTGACGGTGTATTATCGCGGTTTATCTTATTATGCCAGGAAAGTGATCGGTTGAGGAGAATGGTATTTAGCCTCTCTTGGGAGTTGTCAGTGGAAATAGCAAAATGGGTCTTGGCTGGCAAGAAAAGCTTTTGTTTACTCTAGTAAAGCGGTCTATTTTGGAGAAGTCTTTTGTGAAAATGAAATGCTGAATTGACCAGCCGCGTAAAACATGTGCTATAGGCTGATACACACGTTCTTGATGAAAGATGCTTCCCCCGAATCCTATCATTGATCGGGTGCCTTTTGGGGATCTGAATCGGCCGTACTGAGCCTCAGTGTTTGCTTGTTTTCCTGCGATTCTCACAACACGGGTGTTGTTTAGGATATATTTCCACAAATGGTGGAAGAATTAACTGGTAGGGTTTGAGTTAGTGATAAGACATTGCTAGTTTGTGCCTTTGCAGCATAAGCGCTATCGAACAGTATGTCAAGCTTGTAGCTGAATTGTCTACGTGGGGGTGAAATGGTCTAAAATTAGTTCACCAGAAGAGGATACAGTGCAATTACTTGTACTGCGGATGAGCAAATTTTAGAGCCGCTACCAGTGAACTGCATATGACACCGTTATTAGAATTCCGAATATTCATAGAGTTATTCTTTTCATAGGAAAGTAAGCGATTCATACTCGAGGTAGACAATTGAACCACTTGTCAGAAGAATTCGCTCATTTGTCCGCCTTTAGATAAGCTGATCATGATGGACGATAATCTGTATCCATTGGTTCAGTTGTCAACACAACATTCCCTCTGAGTGGAGCACATTAAAGAGACTAGAGAGCAAGAACACGGTCTTGCAATGGGATCTCCAGTATTCCCAGTTTTAGCTAATATTTATATGGAGGCCTTGGCCGAATATCATTTTCCACCGAAAGTTTTTTGGCGTTATGTTGAAGATACGTTTGTTGTAATCAAACGAGATAACGTGAACAGCTTCCACGACTATCTCAATAGTTTAAGTCCACACATCAAGTTTAGCATGGAGATAGAGTCCACCTCGGGCACATTATCCTTCCTGGACTGCATAGCACATAAGAGTGGGGGAAAATTAAAAAATACGGTGTACGAATAACCAACAGACACAGGAAACGTTTTAAACTACTCATCAGCACACCCAAAGTCAGTGTACGCCAGTATTGTCTCATCGATTTTTCGTCGAGTCAGAGCACTGTGCACAGAAGAGATCGACCGAACGGCAGCTCAAATCGAGATGGCCAACAGACTTCAAGAAATAGGATACCCAGTGAGTTTGATTAGACATCAACTAAGAAGGATATTGGCTCCGGTATCTAGACCCAGTAAGGATAGGTTTGGCACAGCAGTCATTCCATATAAAGCAGGAACATCGGAGGTTATTCGAAGTCTGCTGAACTTAGCCAACATTCGAGTAGCTTTCCAGAAGGAAAAAAAAGCTACGCTCAGTTTTGGTGCAATCGAAAAATCCCCTCCAGGTTGAAAGGACTAGGGGATGTGTGTATAAAATTAACTGCAACGATCGCACTAAGGTTTACATAGGACAAACTGCCAGGGAATTGCAAACCAGAATTGGTGAGCATGAAGGGAGGATAAACAAACCACCAAGGAATGCGGACGAATACCAAACGCTGGTCAAAGACTCAGCGATGGCGGTACATTCGGTAGACACGGGACATAGAATAGATCTGGCGAATGTGGAAGTTTTAAGACGGGGACTGCGATTCACACCACAGCTGCTGATAGTCGAGGCGGTGGACATTACCAAGCAGAATCGAGGGTGTGGAACTGGCGAGTATACGGAAAGTGGTCTTAAATAGGCCGAGTTGACACGTGACTGTGTGCGGTTGTCAATGCAAGTAGAATCATTGGCAAAAACAGAGGGGGGGATGGAAATCCTAACCCGACCAAATTTCACAGAATCCCTTTTCCTTACACAACTATCGTAGCACTAGCTCATCCACACAGACGGACCGAAAGTGCAAACGACGCTCAAGAGGGATCATCACGTGAACCGAACCGGAAGAAACTGATCCTAGGCTGGACCCAAATCCATGTAGGTTTCCCCATCGGCCTAACACTTGGTGACCCACCCTAACATACAAAATCCTTCAGCCGACACCTAACAGAGAGTTAGCTTGACTTAGCTGATTGGTTCCCCCTCCGCCTTGAATCTCGACAAACCTCGTAAACTAGTCACTTGACCTGACGAAGCTTTGTGTCAAAAGCGAAACGTTGCCCAGCAATAAATCTACCCATTGTTACCAAACTTTTCCGAAAAAAGAGCAACGATAGTCATTTCGGCAAGTTTGCAGAAATGACAACACATAGACGATATGCGACTATCCATCTGAATGGTAGTGGTTGTTTTCTGACATCGCTTACATGATGCTGGTGGTCTCCTTAAATTTTAGTATGAGTTTCTCTTTATACTTGCTACGTTTGCTCCGTTATTCTAGTGTGGAACAAACCTGTAAACAAAATGAAATCGTTGGTTGGAACTTTTTGTTGGGATGTTCAGAAGTAGCGCCTTCTATACATATCTACTTATGTGCATGTTCGTTTGCAAATTACACGACTACAAATACACTTATTCAGTAGGCAGTAGGAACGGACGGATGAGGGCAGTGGATGCCGTATTGAGAGCTGGTTCTATGAACAAATGGTTTAATAAACATCATGAATTGAGCAGACGTACAATTAATAATAGCACCATCGGTAGGGACAGAAAAAGGGACAGTGAGGCAGCAGGGCTTTGGATACGGGCAGTCAGACAGTATAAATAGGCCGTGTACGGAAATAACGGGGCAGAAGACAGTCGATTCGTTCAGAAGGCGATAGAAACTGTCTGGAAAACGGGTATCGAGTGAAGTTGGCACAAATTAAATATGCCTGCGGTCTTTAGCTGACAGCGTGGCGAAGCAGCGCGTGCCACGTGTAAGATCGGAATGCGCACTTAGGCCCGTTTAAAACAAAATCTCAACAAAGATTATCGGGTAAGATGCAATACAAACGTAACACAGAAATTAGAACCGTCCCAGACGTCGAGTTGGCGTGGCGGATATTTTGCTTGTCCACCATCCGACGGATTCCGAGTTCGATCCCTGGCGATCCTTTTTCCATCAGAGCAGACGTTCGAAAGTGGGCATAGCTGACACGAAATTGCAAGCGAAGGCGGGCAGGCAACAAAATCTTGACGTTAGTTACTGGTAATTTAGCAGACTTTAAGCGGGAGCAAAACCCGGGGAACGAGCAGCAAGGAAGCAAAACGGCGGTATAATTACTAGGTGTAAATTTCGTTACTCATGAGTAGTCAGAACATATAGGAAGTATAACCGCCGATCGCCATTGATTCACAGGAGCGAAGCACGGATGTCTCGGCTGTGGCCAAACACTGATAGTGAACGGATCTTGGTAGGTACCAAGCACCTATCTACCTACCAAGATCCTTTCAATATGCGTGTCTGGTCACAAATGAGGTCAGCGCGACTCGCTCACACAAACCGAGTCTGTGCACTCGGAAAGTGTCCCTACACGTATTGAGTCTTCCATGGTCTGCTTACTTGACTGCTGGTCACCCAGCCCAATCGACCGTGAATGGACAGTTTTCACACTTTTGTCCGCAGATTGCACTTTATCCTTGTTTTGCTTGTACGAATCGCTCGCTTTTAGTTTTGTAATGCCTCGATCTTTATCGACCAGAAAGTCATTCATAATCGAAGGGGCATTTATATGACCTCCAGTTGGTTAGATACATAAGCAGCCTTGATTTAAAGGCCTCAGAAGGAAGGATAGTACTACTGTTGGCACGTGCAGGCTCCTTAGTTGGCATCCAGCCTTTACTTAAAAGAACTAAAAATAATTGCATTGGTAATCTCCATTCAAAGTGATTCTCTTGCCCGTAGCAAAGGTAATATTGGGATGTTCGTGAACAGCCAGCTAGTACAGCTTCTAAATAACGTACTTAAGCTTCCGCATCTTGGGGGAAATGTATCACCTTGTGCTTTTTCGTGGTTGGGATGAAGGCATACATAGATTTGGAGAAAAAACTGACATGTCTCCGAATTCCATACTTGTGACAGTGATTTTGCAAGGAAGAAAACACATTCTAAGGTGGAGCCATTGGCTTTTTTCTCGGATTAAAGCGGACCCGAATCAACACGGCGGGTAGCAACCTTTGAACACTTTGTAGGGTTTACCGCGAAATGGGAAAAAGTGCTAACAGGGATAGCCGGAATCACGGCAGAATGACGGCGCTGTTTTATTTCGGGTGCCGGGATAACAAATTAACCCATAATATTTCATGCTTTTCAGGGCTATACAAACTTCACTCAGAGCTGAGACAGCTTTATTTACTGCTCCGGCCTTGGTCTGGTCATACATATGATTGGACGAATTGAATATCTCCTATTGATATGGTAGGTATTTTTGATTGATTCTTTGCACAGTTCATACAAGCCGTTCATATTACATCCAGTTTGATTTAAAACACCTTTATTTTCGAGCTTTCGTGTCAGTGGAAGACTCTTGTTTCATTTTCGGGATATATACGGTGTATATTTATCAACAACGCATTTCGGTTTCACAAAATCTGTTCCCATCCAAAAGAATGAAGTATCCTATCAAATAAAATAGGTACAATCCGGTCAGAGACATGACCCTGAAGTGTTCCGCTGACGAGTGTCCTTAACTGAAGGGCTAGTTATAGCAACTCATTCTTCTTCCAGCCTTGCTCCTAGAAACCAATGAATTGTGAACTCCACAAGGTTCACAAACGCTCCAGCTGATCTGTTTGTTAAACTATGTGATCTTATACACTACTCATAAGGTTGCTGAAAATTCTTCGACAGCCCACGACCGGTTTCGCCATTCTTGGGGATCATCAGGTAGGCGCAGTCCCCGAGTTTCCGTCAACCTTATGTTCTACTTGAAACCAAATTGCACGAAATTAGCGAATATCTTACCAACTGAAACATGAGGCGGCCTGGTGCTGCAAATTTATTTGCCTGGAAATATCACAAACGAGAGATTTAGCTGGGTTCCAGGTGAGTCTCTCGCAAAAACCAAATTGTTTGCATATGAGTGTATTTCTCTATGTGATCTTATTGTTAGTTGATCAAGTGGTCTTCAATCTTTTCGCTGAGTTCGGCCAATAGCTTGAAAACGTCTCGTCATCAGTCGAGGTGACATGAGTACTCGGTTGGATGAGTTGCCACCTCGATTGGTGACGAGACGTTTGCAAGCCAATAGCTAAGCTCGGCGAACAGAGCAACAGCCATCTAATGAACCACAAACGAACGCACCCAAGCTGCCAATATTCCGGTATATTTGAGTGATCTTAAATTATTACTTAACCAAGAAATACTCTGTACATGAATTTTTCGCAAAAGTAAACAGGCTTGACTCATCATTACGATGGCTCTACGATGTCATCCGATAAACTAACAAAAAGGATTTTAGCGTTTTAGCTTGTGTTTGACTTAACCGTGCTATCTAGTATTTGTGATGAAATAAATTCACAAGTTTAAGTCAGACGGACCTCTGAAGCCATTCTTTGTTGTTTGCTGTGAAACGACTATTTTTAGTAAAAGACTGGCGTGTTCAAACATGAAAAATTTGAGGATGACGAATGAAGCTTCGTGTAACATCATAATCGTAATGTACCGAGATGAGACACAAAGATCGATAACGTGTTGCTGAACTTATATTTCTTATGTGAAATGACAACAGACTGGTAGAATTAGATCAGCTGATTGAAAGCCCAAGATGAGTTAGAACAAAACACAAGCTGATTACAGCTTTCAGAATGGTCGTTTAAACGGTATCATAGCTGGTAAGTACGTTGATTACTGCGGCAACTCCCTTCTATGACAAGCACTTTCAAAACACCTTCATGACGTTTTTTGCTCATGAGTGGAGTAGTTGGGAAGAACCTTAACACATGTTGTCTGTATAGGAGTGATGAAACTTCGGTTGCATTCGTTGATTTTATCTATTTCCATAATGAATTTTTGCTTTATCTGGAATGAACATGATTTATTTATTTCTGTTTTATATTCGTGTACGGGCACCCTTACTAAACATGGAAGATCTGTTTTTGTTAATCAGCACCTGTCTTTCGAACCAGAATATTTCATCACAGTCGGTTGTTCAGCACATTGTTTAAGCCAGGCCGTAGCCGTTTGTCACGTAATACCATAGTGCTTCGGTCGGCAAAACCTTAACATCGCTTGCCGCATCCAGCTCAGATTTAGCTTGAAGTCAGTTTGTTCCTACGGTGCGGCACACCATGTACATGCGGCACCAACGATTGTTTTGTGCATGGAGATGGGTTAACATCCATGTGCCATTATAACTTACTCCCTGACTGTGTAGTTTACGTAACCAGTTCACTGAACACCTACTGCTATCTTGTCTCGCCAAACGACGTGAACTTTAGAACTACACATCCGTAAATTGGTTCAACAAATGCGTCCATCAATTAGTCCATTATTAGGTAACTGGGCATTTCCTTGTCATGCCAAGTAACTGCACTTTTTTCATGGTATAACGAAACCAAACCAATACGGTCTAAAGCACAGTGTATGCACCACCATTATTGAGCGTGTTATCCGTTTTCTGTAGCCCATTGCAAACAGGTCTAGACTAAACAACAGCCATGGATCGCCTCACTGTAACTCCGAGCTGATGCACTTCGAACGATTTATTAAAATATTAACCATCTCGAACGTTGTCTGTCTTGAGACTTCAGTTAATAGGCCATATTCTACTACCATTCATTTATTAAACCCTGAATAATAACTGAATTTAAGTGTAGATTTATCTGGTCTCTCAGCACATGGGGGCCTGCTAAACCAAATAATTCGGCAGCATTTAAGTGAGTCTGGAGGCACAAATTAACTGCGTGGGATGACTTCAAGTTAATCAGCTCAGTTCAGCAGCGGAGTTAGCCAGGGTTCCTGCATATCGGGACTCATTACAGATGGCTGCTTACATAATCAATGCGTACGACTCTCTGGTTCGGCGATGCTGATAGCTCAATTGGGTTTTACAGCGTATGGCTTCCTGCCTTCTTTTATCCATATGAACTCAAAGGAAAAATTTCAGTCAAACAGCGTGATGGACTCGATGGGGACCTGGATCGGGTCGATCGACTGAAGTATCTTAAGGGCCAAACTTCGATATAAGCCAAGGGCCATGATCCAATAGTGTACGTTGTCTTGCACGATCAGATGACAGAAAGCCTTCAGTTGAGTGGTCATTCCCTAAAAGATCTTTTTGCTCATCTCCGTAAATACCAATAGATGGCAGTCGGTTAACTGACCAGTGTACTTATTCGCTACCATTGTGCACTAATTTTGAAGAACGGAGCGCGTTACTTATGACGCCACAGAAGAATCTGTCGCATCGACCCCACATTAAGCAGTTGCTTTAGAGAGATGCTTGCCTTTGGCATGCCTCTGAGATTAGGAAGGCTGAAGAAAGCTGAAGTTATAAAGTCCTTTCTGTCTTAACAGGATGGTCTCGGAGAATGGGAATAGGTTACTGGGCTCCAATGGTATGGTGGCTTTAGCGGGGAAAACAGTGTGGACTGTATACATGAACTGGTGAACACGAGTGAATGCCAACGTGCAAAGATGCAAGGTGATCTTGTATCCATCGACTATATATACATATATAGTGTTGGTGGGCCTGTCAGGTCTATTCGCCTTTTTAGTGCCTTGTTTGTGACTACTTACGATTACCCGAAGCATTCTACACAAAGCTTGTTCTGGCCTAAGTATCACCTTAAAAAGCAAAAAGAAGGAACCACATTTACTAGGTTGCCCGTTTATATAATACCTAAATGTGTATTCCACTCGTTCTAGACAGACCAGACTAGGACCATATTGGTATACAGTCTAGTTTTTCACAATTTAGAGTAAAGTCGTCTCAGAGAAGCAAGGTATGTGAAATGTTGGTTAAGTTCAGCCAGTTAAGCTCTGTCTGACTGAATAGTGCAGGGAATGAGAACTGCTCTACCGATTTCGAATGGAAGAATCAAATATGCAGAATATGAAAAAAGCCACAATTGCAGTTGAAGTGGCATTCAACTTGAGAAACAATTTTAGCTTGCCTCGCAAATTTCATTACGGATTCGCTAGCCAAATATGTCTACTTCACCTATGCCCCAAATTAAGTAGCGGGCACGGTATGAGGCCCCCATTCATGTAGAATCGATTTCCTATACTCACCAACGGAAGCTGACAGCGTTAATTAGTCATGCAAAAATTTATAGAAATTATGTATATATATATATCCTCCTCAAGATGAGAATATCGATGATTTGGTAGATGGCGCAAAAACCTGGTGAACTTTTAAAACTTTTTTCTGCACGATAAATTTGCTTGGAATTGTCAGACAAGTCATGAATTCATGGTTCACTGTGCACAGGCCACATTGGAAAACCAACAGTTTAGTCCATTAGGTGTTTATTTCGTGGCCTCCCTACGCACCATACAGTAAACAAGTGGTGCATGCCTTTGGACCTTTCTATTCGATGCACTGAACAGGTCGCATACCAGCATAACATCAACAGGCAAACCGACGTAACCTCCAAAACTGGTCAGCATTACCCTCAACAGTAATTCCATAAATATCCTTCACAGGAACCCAACACTTGAGCGGGAAACTGATGACAGTGTTTAGGTACTGTGAGTTTCCAAATACCTATCGACTTTAGTCACTGAGACTTTGATCACTAGGTTGTTTTGGCCAGTCTAAACAAAGCGATTGCCCATCTGTTGATCCACTGAATCATGATAGTTGAAAACAAAAAGACTGTGTTCTAAGTACATCCGCCCACATAATTTTGCTCTGATTTTAAATAATTGCTTTAACCTAATATGGAATGTGTTTAGTTTGAGTAACTCAAAGCCTAAGTACGAATGAAAACCCGCATCTTTGTGAGCCTCTTTAGAGGGCGAAGGCAGCTACAGGTTTTTCGGTGGACAGCGTCCTCACTGCGTATACTGAAACGCAATATGACACGTACATTTTCTCGAGTTTGTAGGCAGTATTGGCCAACTGCGATGAGTCTACTGCTGCTTGGCCTTTTGGACTCAAGAGAGCTACTTCTAATGTTGTCCGGATCATATCGTAGTTGTATTCTGGCTTGAGAAGCTTGAAGAACGAACGGTTATCTCGCTTACTGCGTTGGTTCGATTGCTGACGAGACACGGGGAGCGTGATCGATTCATTTGCGGATGTTACTGGGTAGAAGTGATGATTTGACACTGATCGTGACAGTTCCAATAGCACAGGACAAGCCAATTCATTTGCTACTGGGCTATTCAATAGACAGTAACGGCTGGTGGGAAGTGCGGGTGTGGGCGTGTGTGTCCAGTCAATACAATTATCGCTGGTGTACTATTCGCAGCTGGCGTATTCTCTGGGGTACTTGTACTGACGAAGAGAAGTTTTCCTATTTTCCTGAGCATAATTTACAGAAACCTATTATTGCGCATATTCAGAAGGCTTTTCGGCACTCGACTTGCTCAACGATATTGGCAACTGGTGACCACTTTCTCCAGAGTTGCTTACACAGCCTTATCGAACTCATTCATGATGTTTCACTATAATATTTGAAGTTTACTTGAATAATTCCTCTAGACTAGCTGCTTCCAACATCACGGAAGGTGGCTGGAAGTGAATCGGCATCCCTTCACTCCCAGTAAAACCATCAATTAGAGATTTGGAAAGCAAACCGCATATCACATGTCAAACACGCACAACCACTCCCACCCTCAAAGAACACCATTTTTACGGATAACGCCCTCGTTGTCAAGATCACCATTGGCCGCAAAACACCAGTAATACGTACTGATGCTTCACTCATACAGATATGAGGGAAGAAAGCCTCTGGAAAGACAGGAAAGAAAAAGAAAATTGGTCCGAAGAAGTTCTATGGCTTTGAAGAAAACCATCAAGAATAAGGATTCTAGACCCTGGGGCAACATTAAAACAGACACACTTGGGTATCCTGCTGAAATAAGACGGCATCAGCAGGGTTGACCCAACGTCCTTTGCGAGACTCGCTCGACGGAAGCCCAGTGCACAATTGTGGACGGACTTTAGCTAGGCAGTCCGGCTAGGAAATGACAGCATGCGCGGCACCGAGAACGGTTGTGTGGCAGAGTTTCCAACTACCTGAAAGCAGGATCTCATGGGCCCCAAAGACGAAGGTGTAAAGATCTTACAACACTCAGTCTGATTGTAGAGATTTCAGTTTTAAGTGACGGAGAGACCACCACGAACAGACTAGATCTTACCAAGGCCTAACGGTCTGTGCCCTTTCATAATCCACTGAGCTATACCGGAAAGTGTACTTTGACCTTCTCACACCACACTGGTCAATGTGTAAAGGCTTGAATAATAGTTCCTTCATCCTCCAGTTTCGGGGTTGGAAAAGGTGTAGTAACTTACTCCCTAAAAACGCAGACTAATCTGACAGTCTTACGCTACTGAGCGCTGTATTGAGGGTACAATACAACCCGATGAAGTCAGGCGTCAGGTAAAAATAGCATCTGCTCGGATTTAGATTTACGCGGCTTTGTAGATATGCTAAGGGAAAACCGACCAACATCGAGTAGCACAGATGTGAATGTCAGTGGTTAAGTGCTGAATTTTATGCATACTTAGTTAAGTTAATGCATCACCATGCACTCGCAGGCTAGCAGTTAGCAGGCGGCATGTGATCAATATTGCCGGTCATGTGAAGTTGTCAATAGATTGGCTAAAAATTACTTTTTCATCACATGCAAAGAGAAATTTCGACGTTTGGTTTCTTACATCCGTCTAAGATAAATGGAATTTTCTTGCAGCAAACGAACTTTCATTGGAGCACTCATCCTTGAGGAACAAGCTAGAGCTTGACAAACTGTGAAATGCGCAGTGAAATTTAAATGCACTGAAGTCTTCCATAGTCCGCACACCGTAAGCCAGATAAAAAGTACCGCTTTTACAGATCTGCAGCATACTGTTTTGCAGCCTTTTAATATTACTGTGAGTAGCATGAATTTAATCAGATTTTCACCGTGGGACGGAATCATTCCACTACACCGCCGAAAGAATGCACGTTAAAATACCAGGCCGAGTCTTCCTTAAAATGAACAGTAGAAAATCTGACGTGAACCTCCGGAACCAACTGGTCCAAAGTCAGTGATATAGGGGAGAATATTTTGGTTGTTTAACGAGGAGGTTGTCAGCAAATACAAAACTCCAGCTCATAGAAAATCACTGTGAATTTTCAATATGTCGAACGAAGCTTTTGTAAACCTGAGGCAGCAAACCGACGTATTTATACTAAATGTGGTAAATATCAGCGAACTACCTTATCGGACTTACCCAGGGAACTAATATAGAAACCAGAGTCTATAGCCCAGAAAGACGAAACTAGTAAGAACAGGAAACACATGATGAGTCTACAGTCTTATAATCTTCACTGCTGGATAGGATTTGCCACACGACGTTTTGCATAGCTGGATGTGATAATTCACAAATTCATTCATTGCCGTTCACCAAAGTAAGACGTAAATGTAACAAACAAATATATACATGCATTTAAAATTGAATAAATACTCTGTATCATTATTAGATAACATGGTTCTTCTACCCAAAGTACCGCCATTTCCGCTGGATAGACTTCTACTTCTAACAACTCAGCTTAGAAGAATACAGTCACTGTGGATTTACTACGACGTTCTTCCTTCTATGCTAACCACCCTAATAGGATCACAGGAGTGTTACACATTGGGAAAGGGATGTGACAGAATGTTGCATAACGTTAATAAAAGTCGACCGTTAACACTTACGCTTCGGCACTTTGTTCCATGGCTATAACTAATGCAAGTTAAAACACGGCAAAAACATGTTGTTTACTTTCTTAAAATTCAATTTAATGTACTTTTCTTCTTTCAGAAGCCATAAGAGTTACACAGCTATTTAAGCCAATGTTCACCATTGCAGCCCACAAATAACTACCCTAATGACTTATAGCCTGTTTAATCTAGTGGAATCCCTTGGCGGTGGCAACAAGACTAGTAGAAAATCTAGGGAAGGTTCAGAGTAACGCTCAGATCTGTCTGAGGGCAACACGCTTAAAAGAGTTAGCCAGGGTAGCCTCAAAGAACTCGAGCCTCTGTGTTAGTTCACTTCCTTCCAAAACACGGAAAGATGCGCCGAATTCAGCTCTGTGTCCTATCTCGACGAGATATCTGGCGATCGGTGATTGGACCGTGGAATAGGTCAGAATTGCGTTAGGACCAGCCAGAATACAACAAAATTTTTGAGGACGCAACCCTTTCAAACTTTACATCTACCCTGTTGGTTTACAAACGACCGGAAGTGCAGATGAACAGTTGAATACGACTCACAGGTTAAACGGATGCTGGTATTTTGACCTTGGTGAGGTAGCGCTTGGCCAAGTGGGTAACATGTCAATCTTTCTTAGCGACTCTCCAAGTTCGAATAACGGCCAGACCAACCCTTGCTCCCCCCAAGGACAAAGTCAAGAATAGCGGAAATGAAGGTGGAAAACGCACATACCAACAGTCCAAAACAATTATTACGAGAAGCAAGTAATGGCCGGTGTGTTGCAGAATCTACCGGTCGAAGTTAATATAAGGTAGAGTTAGAATGGAGACTACTCATCGGTAACCTGAGTCAGTGTAAGTTCTGACCAGTTTGATTTCATTGGAGCGTCAACAACTGAGGACAACCTTGGGATGTGATTTACTCAATCCACTATTCAATGACTTGTATGAAACATTTCAGAAAATATAGAAAGCTGCGACAAGCGTTAGGACTGGAAGTCCAATCGAAAGGTCATCCGCTCTGTAAATCGAGCCAGGCCATTAGGACGTCTGTTTAGTGATAACGACAACATGCTTCGCCGATATCGATCGTTAAGAGGCACATTTTTTCGCGTTCAGACCAAGCGCGTCCACCCTAACCTCCATGTTAACACAATGAGTCAAGCGACCAATCACGTGGCACCCACAAGGTCACCACATAGGTGCACCAATGGGTCTTTCTGCACACGTGCCGCAGCCGAGCGCGTTTCGAGGAGCATAAAACGTTCAAAACCGGAGTATGTGATAACTTAACAGCATAATAATCAGAAATAAAGGTAAACAGCAAGACCAAACTGAACGGGATTTTACGAAAATGGACTCTACTCAGTAAGTGCCGTAATCCTATAGCTGTGTACCCAGCGTTTTGCTAGCTGTTTCAGATCTGGAAAGATAAGTAGTGTATTGACGGTTCACAGTGATAGTTACTGGTTCTTAAGTGAGGGAGACAGGTACACGTAGTATGAACGACAAAGGGGGTCTAGAGTGCTGAACCCAGGTTTTGTGGATGAGACGGGGCATTTCACTTGGTATGGAGCTGGCACACATCCTATTCAAAGATCATACATATCCGTAACTGGGGCAGCTGACTAATTCGAACATGTACACTGATATAACTAACAAACTTTAAACTGATCTCATTAAATATGAAAATATAATGAATGTCAAAATAATGACTACCTTTTGTTCTGAGTTATGACTGAGACAAAGTGGCTTCTTCATGGACTGAGTGGGCAATCATCCCCACCTTTAAAAAGGAGTTTCTCAAAGAGTGTAGTAACCGCAGGGAAGTGGAGTGGCTTTCTGTCCATCATTGCCTAAACATTTGGCGTGTAGCTTTCTTTTCAGGCTACCTGGTTGGCGAAAAGTAGGTGTTTGAGACCGGTTGTTTAATTCCTACTCTACTACAGGTCATATCAACCCACTTACACCTAGCATTGGGTTCTGCAGCACCGTCACTTTTTTGGAAGATTGACGAAATAATGTATTTTGAATATCTGCACAACGTTCAACTTCATTTGTGGGAAGGCTTTATAAACGTATGGAGGCATGAGTTGTTGGACAGATAAGTGACCACTCTGAGTCAGTCACGGAAATTAGAATATATGAGCAATTTTCCTTTACATTTTTAGTCACCAACGAAGTGAAAGATGGATGTCCGACGCCCTATCTGCTTTCAGATTTATCGTTGAGGATGTCATGCATCAGGCAATATGGAGATGCATCGTAGATGGAGCCAAACTTCCCTATACCAGACGATTAGACGAACTTGCGAAAAATTCACAAAGGGTATTAGAAGCTGCTTTAATCGTACGCGCTTTTTCCTTTCTTAAGGGGCTGCTAGCAGATATTGCTGGACTGTTGACATGTTCCACCAATATGGTATCTCACAGTTCAAGTTCTTTGTTCACGTGAATGACAACCGAACACAATTTTTTTCAGGACAGGGGAGTATTTAATGACATGAAACTTTCCAAAACGTAGTGTCGCATATTCCAGACAAGGCTGTCCTGCTTTAAATATCTGACTAGCCTTATGCAGAGCCGTTGTTGTGTGACCGTTCCGCACTCCATACTGTTTTAAACACAGGTTTACTTTAGTGGGCTTCAGCTGTACGCATTGCCTTAGTTGTCAGAAAATTGTGAAATTATTCCTTGAAATAAGGAATAATGGACAAAAAGAGAAAACGAGGCCAAAACGACTAATATAGAGGTAAATATTAGACCATTACTCGGGTTTTCAACTTAGCTTTCTCCTCATTAGTGGAGCCAATCCGTGCCGAAAAGCCATGAAGCACCGTACAGCTGCTTCGTCCTTATTGTGAATCATCAATAGTGCACATCTCGAAAAAATCAAGGTAGTCTCGAACGAAAATCTCAACTGAAAATTACCAAGTCTTCTCCCACTATCCTCAGTCAATAAGTAGCTTAGGTGGTGAACAAATACATAAGATGAGCGAAACTTCCTTCTGAGAGGTCACCACTCGAAGAACCAGTCGATTCGCGGCCATATGACGCATCTTCCATGATTGAAGTAGGAGTGTCCTGTCTAAATATGAATTAACCACGCCGCTGATCGGTCGGCCGTGGCCGAAACGTTAGGTGTTCAAACTACTAACATGGAGGTCGCGGGTTCGAGATTCCCCGGAATTTTGTGAGATGTGCACTAATGATGATTCGAAATAGGGATGAATCAGCTATACTGTGATTCTCAGGTTTCGGCATAGATTAGATTCTCTTACGGAAAGGCTTCGTATTTACTGCTACAACTAAGGTTATGACATATAGAAGAAGAAGGCCACCGTGAGCGACCAGTAACTTCGTAATCTCGGGAAATGTTACCTCATAAAATAAAAAAACGTCAGGATAGAACAAACTGCACATTTACGCGTGAAAAGTGGACTATTAGGTGGGTGTTAGGCAGTCACTGAACCAAATGGAGTTTGAGCTTTGGTACCGCGATCTATTAAGCGTGCTTTTACACGGCGAAAGTGTTTACTGGGATATTTCTTCGTATTCTGGATGCTCTTTGCTCCTGATACCCAAAGTTGAGCGAAAAATTCCTAAACAGTAAGCAACTATTTTAAGTAATCATTGTTTTTCTCTCCGGGTCAAAAAATCTTTGACCAGGCATGCAAAACTATTTGCCAAAATGCTGTGCTTTCTTGTGTTTATCTCTGTGGGATAGGCTTCCATTCCTCCCCATTCGGCTCGAACATGAAATTCTCATTATATTCAAAACTACATACGAGGTCTCCTACCACTGATTGTACATGAATGTGGTCAAACAGCAGAAGATTTTTTAGACTTCGCTTTTTTGTGTATCATGTGCTTCCGATAAATTCACACACTGCTTCTAGTCTGAACAACTTTCACTGATAAACCTACTGGCCTATCTGAAGCATAAATGGTATCCGACGTTGAACTTTGTGTTAGAGTACACACTGGCATTCCATATCATAATGTCTGAGGAACCTTCAGCCAATTATGGCATTCCGTTTTCTACCAAGCGTTTTGACCTTTCTCATGGGTGTTTGTACCTGGCATATGAGGTATAACAGCTAGGTCTTTATCCACCTAAATTGTCACTGGTGCTTGCCGATAGTATCGCCACCTAAGTCCACTGTGCACATTTCAACACTGAGGAGACAAAGATGCACTTGGCAAAGGCGCGATTCACATGCCATACCCAGAAGGGTGTCTGTAAAGGTCATCGCTTGATGTTTCTGGAAAAGCGTCTTAGTCAAGTAAATTGCCTCAGAACGATGGGATTTAATACAGGAACTATAAATTACTGACAGGATGGGTTAATACCAACACGTGTTCCGATTTTTCTGGTCTACCAAACTAATTCATACCCCTAGCCAAGGCTCAAAACTCGCACACAAAACGTCCGATTAGCAAGCACAGATTAGTCTAACCTATCATTTTAACTTGCTAGTGACTACGAGAAGCAAAGACGAATAGCCAGCCACGGTGAATTCCAGGAGGCTGAAAAGTCAATGTCAAGAAAGACCCCACAAAGTGACAATCAGCGCGATTTTTATGGGGTCTGAAGGAACTTTTTCACAGGACCAATAAAAGCCTCGTTGATCCCCTGGCTTCACAAACGTATGAATACACAAGATAGATTTCAACGGACCAGATATTCTCATTTTTTCCCAGACCTTTGTGTTTTTTCGGGAGGCTTCAGTTTTCCGCATCAGTGCCTACTGCTACTTCCTGACTGTGTCTTACTTTCATTTGTCTCAGGCAAAACCAAACATAATCCTGATGAAAACATGTCAGCCAAAAACATGGTGACAAGCTCAAATGCTTGATATATCATTAGTTATTTAACTTCATGATCATGTGATTGGTAGCGGAATCAGTCAGTCGATCGATCGCGCGATCGATCCCTTTTAATGAGCCTGATGTTTCGTAATGCGGTTCAGCTGCTCGAACCAATTACCAAGTACTATAAATATCAGGATTTCGCCTAGAATGATGTGTAACGCACACGTGCTTCCTGCGTCGAAAAAAAGGCCACCAGAACTGGGAATTTGTGCACCGCTTTACTGATTAGATCGAGCAGTTAATTGAGCATACCTCAAACTGTGAATATCCTTCGTAGATTTTCTCTCTTGGATCGGTGCAACACGCCTCCCATTCAGACTGCTAAAACTCAAGGGAAGTTTTGAGAGGAATTTGTGTATTACCGCCACACGTACATGCATGCGGAGGCGACGACTTGTGGATTATGAAGGTCCTTCATGTGAGGTCAAAGGTCATGTGATTGTGGCCGTGAGGATGATAGCTGATGAAATCGATTTCACGTGAAAGTTAGTAAGTGATCTGCTTAAAAAGCCCAAATCCCGAGGTTTTGCCAACTTTCATCACCGACGAAGGTTGGAATCCTAAAGTGTGGCTTTTGTTTCGGTAAGTTATCAGCTAATTTTTCACACTGTTACCGGAGTTCCTTCGGAAGACGAAATAAAAATCGCAAAATAGTATTCTGGACTCAGCTCCATTAGACATAAAATTCAATTTATATCCTTAATTCACACCTCATAGGTTGGTAGGAAGTAAAAGGGGGTTTAACTGGCCCTGAGGTGAGAGATCCAAGTACACGTAAAATGAACGGAAAAGCACGCTTAGGGACGGAATTGTCTTCACGTTCATACCAACCGTATTTGGGCTTCTCAATTCAAGATTTGTCAAACCAATAGCATCTAGCAATTTACACCAATACCCTTAAGGAATATGAATGAAATCGATATCAGATCCACTCTGGGCGTCACACAAGGCTCACTAACGGCATCGATAGATATCAGCTGTTATTTCATTAGTCAGAGAAGTGGCGACTCGACTCTATAGACGTGAAGGAGAGTTAACATCTTCGATAGTTCAGTCGGTAGATCGGGAGTTCGCTGGTTTCAGTCTGCCCTTAGGCTTGCGGTTTCTTTTATGCTGTGTGTACTTGGCCTCCTCATTTAAAAACCTGGTATTTCTTGGTTAGAGAATAACATTTTTTAGTGTCCCATATGCTAATCTAATCGATTATCCACTGAGAGATGATTTAGATGAGCAAGAAACGACCGCTGTATGTCAAACCCTTATAGGTGAACACATGAAGCTTGGGTTCGTCCAGTCATGACAAAATTCATCGTTTTCGTACCATAATTTTCCTAGCTTACACCGCACAAATAGGGCCTTCCCGGTCACACAGAATAAAGCCGCTTCGGCAGTGGTGTATCCAGTGAATAAAAAGTCTATGAAGCCAGCTGGCCTGTTCCTACAAGAAAAAACAGACCGCGATGGAACCTCAGAGGGCGAGCATATTATCTACGGACTGATAAGGAGATATGGGAATCAGCCGATTCAGGGTTTCAATACCCGTTAGAGGCTAGCTGGCCTTAAAACTTTTTTTTCCGATACACAAAAGAACTCCTGCACAACCCACCTTTCGTAACTCTTACAAAAATGTTCCTTCTTGAGAATAAATGACACCACTAAAACTAGTATAATTGTTGAGGAACTCTCAGCGGATCTCTAGTAATTTACAGGTTCAGAATTTAGAATTCACCACGAGAATGCAACCCCTCTTCTGTGAAAAACATTTCTGTATATGTAAGCAGAAACCATATCGTGTAATGATGAAAACATATGAGAACTAGAGCAGAGTTACAAACATGAGCACGACCTAAAATATAGGTCCCGGGTATTATTGAAGAAAAAGTCAGTAATTTTGCCTGCGGCTAGTTGTTGTGTCAGTTCGTGTAGAGTCTCAAATCTTAGCTTGAATGCGCTCAATCTAATCATTTTCCGTGGATATAATTAGTGTTCACTTTACCGAATTACACTCATTTGCAAACAAATTTGGTTTTGCGGGAGACTCATTTGGAACCCAGCTGAATCTCTCGTTTATGATGTGTTCACTTTGTTTGAACAATTGCTCGAATGATCTCATCTTCGACAAGTCTGAAAGCGATTCTAAAAATGCGAACCAAACTGGAGACAGGGTATTTTTGATTACTGTGGTTTCCATAACAAAACCCAAGCCTTAAGGGCTGCTCCGCCAAGGAGATATTCTTTTATTGTGATCTGGTGTAGCCCAAAGTGAGTTTCAAGGCCCCAAAACATCTGTAGTAGTTCGGCTGATTGTCTGTGCAGTAGTGGATGGATGGGATCACCTTAGTCATCCGTCCAACCTGGAAACATCTGAAAAATTCTTTAAAATCCTACGACTTTTATAGTATTTAGGATCTAACAATGACGGATTCCCCTAAACTGACGCAAAACAACAACGCGGAGCACTCAGACACTCATCTTCAGACGCCTAGATCATGCAAGTCACTGAAGTAGTGTGTGTGAGTGGCCGTTGACTTGATGAAGGCAGTTGGACAGCATCGGGTACATGAGATCTACCAGATCTACTGAGGGAAACCAATGTGAATCTGAATGAACCCCTTGTGACCATAAAATTCCCTAGAGTGGATGGAAAATCAATTCATCTACCAGTGCATCACCCGAGGTAATGCGGTTGAAGAATAGGAGAACCAGAACTCGGGGCGATCAGTATGACATTTACTCAAAGAAAAATACACATTACCCTTATGTTTTTACTGAGGTATGCTTGAGCTGAGGTCTTTCTTTAAAAATTCATCTTTGTTTACATGGCATACGTCCTTCTGTCTCCCATCAAGCCTCAACTACAACGGAGTGTTTAGCCACGTGGTCTAAGTTTATCAAATGGCTTTTCAAATGACACGAGTCAGATCCTCCTCCAACAGTTCACTTCCCAGTTATAGAAGTGCAGAGGTGAAATGCTCCCTCATACAGGAATATTGACTACATGTTAGTGGGGTATAGTATACAGAGTTCAAGAGAAATGTTATGGGCTTATAGGTATCGATGTCATTTAGATGAAAAATATAGTGATCAGTAAATTCAGGTAGACATACAATTTCAAGCCTAAGAAATCAGTGACTGATTTATGGCTGCCACAAGTAGCGTGCGACGTTGAGAAATTTACTTCTAGGCGAAAGTTAATTGTCGATGATGACGTCATATCATGTCGGTGGTCTATTGGGTGTTGTAAATAATGCATTGCCAGGGACACGTTTATCGACCGCTATGTGACTGTTAACGTAGTATCAAGAAAATACGTGATGACATCATGATATATTAGTTAGCTGTTGTTTGCTGACGCGTAGGCCATAGATATCGGCCAAGTGATCTACGATATTTGCCGAGACAAAATACATGGGTAACAGTGAGATCGTGGTAGTCGACCGGTTGCCAACACAAGAGCCTGTGAGAGTGAGGTGGCTGCTGGTGCGCCAAGGGCTGATGAATTCGATTCATGATTGGGAGCGATGAACAAACCGTATACAAATTTCCTGCTTGCTTTTTTCAGCGAAACAGTACCTAATTCAATGCCATCTGATAAAGGTGCCAGGAAAATGGCTCTAAATCTGGAGTTCCTCCACTGATAAATACTCTGCACGGGTTTGGAAATTATCTGAATAACGTGGCATTAGCCATTTCATACACTTTTGCGTGTGATCAACTATTATTTTGAAACAAGAAATCGGTCATCAATAAGGATACTATTTTGTGTAGCATCTCATCTTCTGGAACCGATAGTTCGTATGGCATCTGGACACAACTGCGAGTTGGTACACGACAATACTTTCACTGCACTCACTATTCCGCCGAATAGTGCCATGGGCAAGTGAGCTGAATGGTTGCTTTCCTGTGTAATTCCAGTTCCTACGAACCGATCCTTCACCTACTTGAAGCTGCCTGCTTGATTCATCCATCTGATGGTCTTATTTTTTGAGTTACTTGACACTTGTGATCTATCTGGCCGTTTGTTGCCATTCTGCCTCTCTGAATTTAGGCAGTCAGATCAATGAGTAGCTGTTGCCTTCTGGTCTGAGTGGTGTCAATTCTGAGCTCGTTATCTGGTAGTCACTAACTAACTGAGGTGAACGGATATCAACAACAAGGTCCTACTTGACTGTCCGATGAAAAGATATATTCATGTTTGTCGTAGATTGCAGTTTTCTATGTATGACGGAAGGGAGGGTGCGTGTTTTAATGCAGCCTATATCTGTATTTTGCTTTGCTCCTTTCAGTAGCTGTAGCATAAATTGTGAGAATAATGTTTTTGGCAGACTGTTTTTTCAGTGGGCCTAGGTAGCACAGGTCTTTTTTATTATAAAAGTGAGCTGGGTCGACATTGAGGTTCAGTAGGCTGCCACAGTAGTTTCCAATCTGTGCACTTTTTCATAGGATATATTATATTGCTATATTATGTTGCAGAGGGATTCTTGCTAGGTGAATATTTGAAGCACTTGTCTTATCTACCTCGTTTGGTATGGCAAATGTGTATCATTGGATCGCAAGCTAACTTTTTCCAGCATACCAGTCCGAGATTTCCCTTTTGATTTCACCCCACTATCTCAGGTCAGGAATGGGCAGATCGATGTGGCACAGTGCGAAAGTCGAGCTCCGTCATCTTATCAAACTTGCGCTGCCTACCGTGAGCTGAGTTTTATTCTTTACCTATTTACGCTTGTTGGTACTATTCATCCCAGCTATTCCTACTAGAATTTCCGCAAGCATCCTACAGATGCAAACGTAAATTATGAAAACCTACTCAGCTGTGTGAATACTCATTGTCCCAATTAATAGTCCATTTTTTATTTTGTAAAGACTTCCATAGAAAAACTAGCCGAAATAAAAGTGAGTAAATTCGGATTACTCTTTCATTACTCCAACACTCAACAATAGTTTTTACGGCTACTTGGCGTTAACCACATGTTCAAACGCATGACTGATAAAGTTCTCGTTCGTGATGTTCTTCGAGCGGATGCTACCTTGGACTTTAGGTAGTCTAGCGTGTAGAATTACTTTCTGGCACTCAGTAGAAGGGAATGCCTGAAGAAGATTGAAACTGATCTGATACTCGTGTTCAAGCGAATGGAAAAACGAGTGCTCTACTCAAGTGGCAAATTTGCCCTTCTGAATGCAGAGAAACAACACGGTGATCACTAATAATATGCAAGCACCATTACGCTTTGCAGTCGATGCTAATATAGAAACGCCCTGAAAGAAGGGAAGCTGGAATCAGAGAGTAGTAAAATTACTCAAGCGTGATTCCAAGAGGCACGAAACTCCTGGACGGGGATGCCCTCGAGCTGTAATCGGCAATTTTTTCATCCGTGTTGTTCTTTGGGATGGTCTACTGGAATTCGCCTACCGCATGGTGAGCAACTCGGTGACGGAGAAAATGAATCAGTCAGCCATTGCTGTCTGAGGTGAACTTTGTTCTTCTCTCATATACATGCATCCTAGTCTTACTGAATGACTGGGTATCATATAAATGCTTTTACACGCCATTTATCCGGCTTTCGGAGCTCACACTGGATTAGAAACATTTTTGGTTTATTAGAAAGTGCAAAACTGGTTCAAACTCTAAGTTAGGCTGTCGGATATGTGAATGACGAAAGCGTGGTAAAGACCGACGTCTATGTACCAGTTCCTCGAACAAGTTTCAACTCCAGCACTGAAAGACTTATTGCCGTGAGCTGTGACCAAAAAGCTTGTGTATTGTTAGATACGTTGGAAACAGACGTGTTTACCTTGTATATCAATGTCAGCTGGCGTTTATTTCCAGGTGGGTGTTGTAGTCTGTTCTGGTTGAGAGAAACTTTCACGCATTTTTCACCGCCCTGATTTCATCCATCTACTAGGCTGTACGGCAGATTGCTTCTCTGAGGCATGATCAAGGGTTGAACCTCGAGTATTAAAATTTTTAAGGAAGAACTTCTAAAAGTAGCTGGACAAATTCCACCATCTGTTGGAGTGTCCATTTTCTGTTCATCTTGCATATGGTTCACGGTGATTGATCCTGGCAACAGGCAGAAGACATCTGTTGAATAGAAACACGATTTTATATTCACGTGATGTTCACTTAGCAGCTACACCACTGGCTGAGACACTTTTTATGGTGCTTAGTGTAGAAAAGACAACAGACGGTGGTGGTCGGTCTGCCAAATTACCCGACTCACCCTAGTATTAACATTTTTGTGAACGTCAGGTTTCAGTAAACATGGATTGCGAAGGGACTCACTTTCGAAAACTTACCGGCGAAGGATTTCTGTGTTCATCTTGGGTTACAGATCCTCCTAGAGGAAGCGACACATGGTCTTTTCTTTAGAAGACAGATGTAAACACAAAATACTCTGAGACTTCGCATCTCAGAACATAAGGTTTGCTTCGACCACATTTAAAAATGACGCCAAGAAGTTCGTGGCCTAAGGTAATCTCTCCAAAACTATTTGTTTCGCACTGTGTCTTGTATAAGTCCGTAGAGTTAACAGCAAAACGAAATATTGGATGCACTTTGAGGCTTTACGCAGTCTTGATGAGTATTTGCCTAAGGAGATATGGCTGTTTTGGGAATAAGCACACGGACTTGATGTGTGTGCACTCGCTGCTGGCAGTGATTTTTCGAGACCAATTCCCTTTGCTTTGTGATGTTTTGACAACATAATGGACAGTTTTTCAAATTTTAGATCACACCATGATAGGGGAAACCGAAAACCGGACGTTCATTCAAAGCTTGATAAAAGCAACGTAGTATTAATGTATACTGTGTGAAACTTATTTTAAACCGACTGTTACCATGTTCAGATAATTACTTTTTAATACCGGAGGATTTCAGTCTGAACTGTCATCGGTACTCACGGATACTCATAAAGCCATGGGCTTAGATTTGATAGGATATCTACAAGAAATGGGGCCTGATTTCAAAAAATTTAACCCATTTGTGCTTCCGTCACCATTTGGGTTGACGAGTCCAAGTAAGGACATAAATGCTAGGTTGGCCGAGCTTCTTGGGGCTCAATAATATCCGACGGAATTTCGTGCCGATGGCTTGACAACCACCAGGTTTTCCACGGGTACTGATGACTACTAAGGCTAAACATTTCTGACTATCCAGTAGCTATGAGGAGATAGTCCGATAAGGATGGATGAACTCGCGCCTTAGATTTTTGGATCTCTGTGAAAATGTAGCACGCATTCAGTGTATTACAAAATTTTTATAGGAAGTACAGTGAGTTTGCACTGAATCGACTAGTGCCCGAAGCGCAACTTTCCAGTGCTACTGTTTAGCACAAAAGCACACGAGTGTCTCCTAAGGTGGAGACATTTCTCCTGATATCTTAGTAGGAATTCAGTGATTAGCAGGCCGTTGCGTGTGCTGCACCTGTGTGAGGAAAGTATCCTGAAACTGATCATATTACACAATGCATCTTCACTACTGTAACCAAGATATTGACTTGAATCTCATGCCAATCTTAAGCGAACGCTCATTTCGACTACAACTGAATGATCTATTTACCATTCTTTTTGATGCTGGCCTCCATTCACTGTGATGTAACAAGCCTAGCTGGATTGACTAAACTCGTCACTTGCTCTCTAACTGTGTGTAACGAAGCACCCGAATGTGTAACCACCTGAGTCTTGTATGTATGTGTGTCTGTGATGCATTTCATTTTGCTGCTTTTGTTAATATTATTGCCCTTTATGAACATTCAGGATTTTGGTTACAAAACAGCAACCAATTCCACCTAAGAACATTTTTTACCTTTATGCGTAGAGGGTCGTTGATTTTCGTTGAACCTAATTGGAGCCTTTTGGCTTGATACAGCAAGCTTGCCAATTAGGATTCCTCGGCTTTCATGTCCTGGCTACGGTCTACAAAGCGGAATGTATTAGTTTCACAAAGTTTCGTAAATTCCTCACTGCACAATGCACACCTTTTTTTCAGCTGGTGACCACTGGTCCAGCTGAATCTTCATGTAACATAATAAGCACCATGTTAAAAGCCGGGGGTGGTATGAGGGTGAATCTAAATCCTAGTATGCACACCAGCTTGAATACAGGACGATTCAGTGTTTTGCGATAGCTCGTTTCGTTTACCGGAATAAGAGACAATGTCCTGGAGCCGGCCGCATAAAACACGTGAAAGTAGTTATGATATTTGTTTTTCCAGGAATATTTAAAAAGGTACTATGCGAAACGAATATAAGGGTAATCACTTCCTACTTATTTTGGATCTGATTTGCTCTGTAGAAAGTGTATACTGAACCGTCCGTTGACTACACAAGATGGCACACACCTGTTTGGTATAGCATTTGCGATAAACTCCAAACTATCAGCACGATTTCCTATCCATACGACCGACCGTACATTTGATGTCCCCATTTGTTTACGATGGGGCCTCATATTCGGACCAAGCGCAGGCCAACCTAAGAACTCGATGTTCGGAAAAAATAACTCAGATTGTGTTACTGCAAGTCACAGCACACACATAATAACCCTGTTGAAGCATACACCACTCTCAGTCCTTTTGTGGTGAAATATGCTACCAGCGAACTTAAGGAGGTAGTAATATATCTGTGACATGACTTGTGAAATTCGGCAAGAACAGTCAATTTAACTAAAAGTCGTTCTTGGTTATGACCCCGGAAAATATCAAGCAAATGAGAGAGATTGTCCTATTGTGCACGGTCGAGTGGGTATTTTATCGTGAAAGAGAGACGGAGGAGAGGAGTTTTGGAGAACCATTACCGTGGTAATAGAGATAGAACAAAGGAGTCACTTTTCGAAAACAGGAAGAGCTTGCAAGGTTACTGGTTATTGGAAGTAGGTATAGACAGGCTCAAGTAATTAGAAGCATAAAAATGTATCCATGAAATAAACGCTAGTCCAGCTTATGGATGATAAAGTTCTGGGACGGAAAGAACGGTTAAATAGTAAGGCTGATCACAATCAGATGAGAGCTTACCACTGCTCGTCTCGTTTGGATTTTAGTCAAATTTTTTTCTTACCTGAACCACAGTCTGTGCATGTAGTTTATCACAAATTATGTTGTGAAGTTACATTATATTCTATTTTATAACTATATTCTGTCCGTTGAATCAATACGAACGGGAGAATCAGAATGAATGAATCACCTGTTCGCCTGGCCGCCATCTAGTAAACGTATACAATGAACCAATAGGCTCATAAAGACAGTGTTTTTTCTAACTGTGTTTTCCTAACTGACCGAGCAATTCCTTTAAACAATAAAAGTCAAGCACCTGCCATGTACAAAAGAATAGTGCATGAGGCCAGTCCACAGAATCTGTCATTTTGTTTCTGTATTTGTAACCAAAGTTTGCTTAGCTACACTCTCTAGTATCGTTCTCCATATTGTATCGACGATCTTGAAGTTTTTCAAGTTCTCAGCTTGAGGATGCTAGCTGGGCTGTGCTATAAAGAATTAGGAATATAAACCAAGACGAAATTTTCGTGAATGAAATGCTAATTTTCCTCTTTAATTAATAGTTTTGTTGACTCTAAGTCCCATTGAGACTGTTTGCTTCAAGAATGTTCATATAGGGACAATACAGCAAGCTCACTTTTCCCAAGCTTATGAGTTTTTCTACTTGAAACTGCATGCAGGGGATGTTTGTGCCTATTAAATACCAAAACTGAACACAACTGTTCTAACTCGCATTCATCGAACTTGGCATTACAGCTTAAGAGAAGCTTGACTGAGTGACCAACTACACAAGAATACTGCTTGGACGGCAGCCATAAAACGGGGTCTTATGAATCTCCAAGAAGATTTCAGGAGGTTTGCTAAGTGAAGCTACTGTTTTTCTGTCAACTCATTGCAAACCTTGTCGACACATCATGATTACTAATGTTCTCTTTTCTGCGGTGTATATAACACGACGCAGTGAGGTCAATGAGCATAAACCGCCTAATCGATTCCGCAGTTGCTGAAACATTGTTTCTGCTGACCTTGTTAAAGGAAAGGTTGCACGGCAGGATTGCTATCCTTCTTGATGTTTCAAGTTTGTTGCTGTCGATCTTACAGTTCAGACAGTGAAACCTCACCTAGGGTGCTTCAGCACTACCTAAACCTGATGTCCAAACACAGTAGAGCTGCTGTTGTGAAAAATCTTGATAGAGTCCAACAAACAGTCGTGTATACAGGGCAGTTTTTTACCGAAGTGTAGCGAGCACTTGTCAGTGACTTCATAAAAGCGCGTTTTTATTGTTGCTTGCTTCTTTACCCTATAAGTGATACAGACCGCGTATTTTTAGCCTTGTTTACTTAATGATGGTTACCGCTAGTTTGCAAAGTGGATTCAAGCTCCTTGCGAAAACCTGCGAAATTTACACATCCAAGTACATCTACGTCAGATGCTGGTGGACATAAATCATACCGGTAGTAATATAGCGGAAGACTTTTAGTTTTCCCTGATGGCTTAATATTTCTGCATGAGATGGTCCATTAAATTTTAACGGGTATCGTTGAAAACGATTCATGACCCTTCTAACCGAAGGACTGCTTTAATGATTCGGGGGCAGCAGATTTAGAGGCTTCCACTGACCGCCTAGGTTTTTGTACTTCAGTTTAAACTGATGATCACGAACCCTCGGTAATAAATCCTGTAAAGCGGTTGGTTAGAACAGTGCGGAAACGGCCCTGTACATCTCCAGCATTTCAAAGTTCAGTCGTTCCCGTCAGCAGTCTGCACACCCTTGCTGAAAAGCGATTGTCCACCACTGGACGTTCGGCCAAATCGGATGCTCACATTGTTGGCTAGTTGCAATGGATAGAGGACTGTTACCTGTCTGTGTGATGAACGGATTTTAAAACGACCATCTCCATTTGGGTAGTGTTTAAATCAGATATTCTCTCAAACTCGCTTGAAATCAACAGGCCACTTTGCTTTTAAGAGACAGAAACAGACATCCTCAGCAAAGATGTTATCTTGAACCAAGAATCATCTGTGAGTTTAATCTCACAGCTACTCAAGACCTTCAGCAAATATGTACACTGTTAATCCAGCTACTTACACATATTCATGCTGACTTCATCATCATCATCCTTATCATTACCGGTAAGACTGTGGAAGAACATTGGTGTTTCACTGCCGTAAAACCATTCTAATTTATCTGAATAAAACCGTACAAAGTAAGAAGAAAAATGGAACAGCAGGGGGAATCAGAGCTTGCCTGCCAAAACATCCGAGGTGTCTACATCTCTAAAACTCAGATGATCTGGATAGAAAGTGACAGCAAGAACGCCATATCGTTCATTATTCGCATCCAAGCGCACGGAGGAGGGGGGGGGGTGAATCACCCATCCCAATTCCGTCTACCATTCCAAATTCTATCCACCTCTAAGTTTCCGCCACTTCTCATTAGGCAGGAAAACAGCGCTGTTTTGTGCAGCCGATAACTCGGCATGTGTAAAGTTGAGGCATATTAGGTTACAGTGATGGATGTATGCTTTAACCGAAGTGCCGTCCACCTCACTGTTTTATGCTTAACTAGTTGCTAATTCGTATGTTTCAACTGATTCCAAGTACAATTCTGAGACCCGGTTAGGGGGAAGTCTAGTAGCCGTACAACAATACAGACCACAACATGGTCTGGCGAACGAATCTTTTGAGACCCTGTGATACGTTCCTTGATGCCACAGGTAACGCAAGCTGACAAACTCAAATTTGGCCACTGAGATTCGTGTGTCCACTCCGTCTGTCATACTACCGTCAGAGCCGATGAAACTTCCGAGATACGCATAGTGTTCCAAAACTTCCCGAGTCAGTACTTGAATTCTTAGAGGCATGCTCAAAGACTGCACGTCCCACAGCATGAAGCTGAAATTTGTGAGCACGAAACATAAGCCAGATGATTGGCTACATTGGTCAGCTTTCCTAGTAATGCTTACCCTCCCTGCTCTTTTTAAAAAATGAAAACAATGTCGTACGCACATTCCAGACCGAAATGGTTTTCTCTCGGACAGATCTGAACATTACAGTCTTGCAGACTTCCGGAATTCACCTCAATACTTCATCAGTAAATGAAGTAGACAAGACTCTAGAGAGTGGACGCACTTTTCCTACACCACTGTTTGTAAGAAATTTGTTGGAGAGCGCAACGTGCAGTGCAACGCACCTGCAAGTTTGTGAATACAAACCACGAATGATATTCACGAACCTATGTACCATAGATTTTATATTCACTCTTGCTATCTAAGCATGATAGCCAGCACAAGCAGGAATAGATTACATCTCTAAGTTTGTGTTCAAGATAGACTCAAACAAATCCCAAATGAAACACCTTCTAATGATATCCTACACCTGGATGAGCTGAAAAAAGACCGCCTCATGTTTCAGCTTGTAAGGTATTTGGCAAGGCACGATATACATTTCCGGAAGTCTTATTTGTAGTGTGCTTCATCAAGAAAATATACTGCGACATATCGAACATCATACCAACTGAGACATTCAGTTATCTTGGTGAGTCATATTTATTTAAAGAATATTATAAACGAAAAATCCAGCTGGGATTCCCTTGAATCGGCCGTTGTCATTAAATTAATTTACAAGTGAGTGTATTTCAAGAATTAGGTCCAACTTGGGTTCATGTGGAACACAAAATGGATGAAAACTCAGTGTGTGCCCACCTGGTGGGTTAGAAGAAGGGGAATACAAATTGTGGGCTGTTGAAAAGTTTCCAGCAACCTTAAGAGTTATGCGTTCCATCGTGATTATCTCTCTGTTGAACAATTGTAATAAGTATCCGTTATTCGCTTGGAGGGATTTAAATGTACGCCCAGAAAACTTCTGATAGAATGCATAATGATCGAGTAATTTGCAAAGTAAAAAACGGTAGATAAATGCAAACAGCGCTGCACCGCCGTACAAAGCAGAAGCAGTTGCTTCTTTCCGAAATGCATTGGCTGGGGTCTAATGCGATTTAGCAGTCTGTCTGGCGAGTAATCAGCTTTCAGACCCAACCAGAGGCATTCCATTAAGAATGGACCCAGCGCTGCGTGGAAACCAATGATGAGAGCAGCAGACGTATCGATGTCTCGAGGACGTAGCGTGAACATTCGGTCAAGGGAACTCCCCAAATGGATAACATTCTTATTTTGTCTAATAGGAATTCCTGTGGATCGCATGGGACGCTGCAGCTGGAGAATGACAGACCGATAGCTCAGTAGTTCTATGCCTATCATTTAATTACTTCTCGGGGCATCGATAGTAATACAGACAGGATGCTTATTTGAGTAATTAGAATAGTTTTCGTCGATCCGTTTTGCGAACTTTTCTGGATGGTAAAGTAAAGCGTACTATTGCACAACAAAGGTATTATATTATTCTGTTGTGTCGCAGCACCAACAGCCTTCAAATGACATTATCTATCAGCTCCCCCAAAAAACTAACCTTCCTATGAATGCTCTCTTGTTTGCTAAAAAGGCATGTTAGAAATCAGGAGTAGGCTGAATTCAGTAAAGTTCATCTGGGGTACTGGCTCAAACATTCCAGTCACCAGAAGCTATCGGGTTTATCGAGCGTATGTCGTAAATAATGTTTGACAGCGTGCGATGATGAAACCAAAAAGTTAGAGGCTGATCGCTTTCTGGACATATCTTCGGTCGCCAGCTGTTGTGAGGTTTCGTCTCACATGAAAAGTCATCAAAGAGAGGAACCTTATTCAGTGGAAGTATCATGAATCACGTTTTCTACTGGTGGCCCTAAAGGATCGTCCAATTCTGTCCCGTCCCATCAAATCAGCATGATCTTAGTGCCTACAAAGTCTGTAAATTGTTACGAAGGAAGAACTTCCTTATAAGATAGTTCTAAGCAACTGTGGCTTTAGTTGGTTTTATCTGTGATTTCTAAGATTTATTTGCTGAGTCTGTATTGTAGTAATAATCTATCCATACCGTATCCGCTATGGATGAGGCCGAATAGATGGTGTGCTGTGTGTGACATCCGTTTAGGTTGGTTAGTGGTGAAAAAACAACCATAATTGTATGGCTTTTTATAACTCAGCGTTTCAATCACCGTGGGTGACCAGATTAAAGTAGTCGGATTGAAACGTTGGGCTAGAAAAAACTCCGCAACCGTTGTTGTTTTTTTCACCACTAATCTAAACAAACTGTGCAGTATTAGTTTGAGACGTAAGAAACATGTGCTGAGCAACTATATTATTTTTGGTGAAGTAGGTCTTGGAAAGAACGAATCAGAATGAAGGATGCCGGAATTTGTGAAAGGTGCTGATTTATTGCCTGGGATAGCTAACCTATGTTGTTACTCTGTGTGTGATTCTCACGCTGACTTGGCTGGTTTTCAGCAAGCTTGTCAACGAAATCAATGGCAGCTTGACCATTGCATGACTTTTGACCGCATGACTGCTGGTAACCCAGAGGCTCATGGACGATATTTTACGTTGTAATACGTAAGTTACGTGCTTCACGTTATAAGAGTGGTACGGTCTATATGACGTGTTTGGCAAAATTGACGACCAGGTGAAAAATTTATCGTGTACTAAAGTGGTAACATTATATCACTCTGGAGAAAGGCGACTACCCAGGAGAATCCATGACAAACGTTTCCAGCCAAGTAAAAACTGGATCTTTTTTCACTCCAGAAGCCACGCCCAGATCTCCATAGACTTCTCACATTTGTCCTCCGAAAGATGAACTTACCGTCCCCTAGGAGTGGCCGGAGGGTTTTCTTCCTTAAGACAGCCTCTTTCAAGGGGATACAGTAAAGTTGCGCTTTGAAAGCACGTTTTTCGATGCATATGGCTTACACTATTATAGCTACGACAGCACTTTAGCGGCTGATCTTTTTTACTTTAAGCCTTTTAAATTTGACGTTTTCGTAATTTGTTTGATTCCCTGCTCGTTTCCGTTTTCCCAAAGATGCTCACCCAGCTCCTGCGCTTTATCAACCCGTCAGTCAGTATAATGGTTTGTGGGCATATGAGTCGCGAAGAGCTGGATGCTTCGTCATTGGCTAACACGGTGAGGTTTCCTGGCAAACTGGTTTCTGGATACTTCCATTGCTACAACCTGTAGGCGTTTGGAGATATTTGCTAAGTTATTTAACAAGGATTCTCCCACGGCATCACCACAGCTCTGATCCTTGAACGTTCTTTGATGGTGTTCAGATGACAGTGAACCTCCCACAGCTGGGGTATATATTATTATTTATTATTGATCAATTCTTTGATCTATACAAAAGCGATGAACAGAGGCAAATTTATTGCAATATAAGAGAACTAACTTATCATTTCGCAATCGGCCGTTCACAATAATAATTATGCAATGGGGAAAACCAAACTTTTGCATAAAGTGCATCCATTTCGGCATTGCTAATGATTTTCCACTGAAAACAATTCCTCTAGCATCTCCCTAAAAGTTCTGCATTCCCTACGTTGAACAATCAAAATGATAACCAAAACTAGAACACTACAAATGATCGGCCACAGTCTATATTCAAGATAACAAGTGCATGAATTGTAATTACGCGGCACCTTGGTCATTTAAACTGCGATATTCTCATGTGACGGATGCTGCTTTAAAAATTTTCATGAGTGTTCATTAAAGTGGTTTGCGTGCATGCAGATAGACTTCGTTTGCAAGCTATAGTGGTGACGATGGGAGCATCGCTTGGATCCAGGCCAAATTGTTCCTTTTCGATATTCTTCATCCGAATATGCTTCACAGAGTCAGTCTCATACTTCATTTGCAACGACTTCGAAGTACTTTCCTTGACACGACATTGCACACAGTGTTGGCCTTATGATTGGCATCATGTCGATGGTTTGAATAATGCTTCAGTAATGAATGGGAAGACATTGCTACAGACCTCACTCAAAGTGGACACTACTGTCACACGATGTGCTGGGCACTCCAAACACCCAGTATAAATCTGTTATTTGACGAGGTCATTATATGCCAGCTGCGGGAACTCATCACCTGAAAAATGTTATGATTTGATTACGACAATAATATCTCAAACGTGTGCTATTTGCCAACAGTGTGGCTCTTGAAACAGTAGCCCCTCTGCATGAATAAGAATTCGCATTGAGACTGGCAAGGAAATAAACAGGCAAAAACTTAACCCGGTAAACGAATGAAGTGCTTATTTGGATGAATTGCTGTTTTGACCGAAAGTTTCCACCGAGGTTTGCTGCCACCCATTTTTGGATCATTCTATTCGACAGTCCAGCGGTTCATCTGAATGAAGATATTCATGAAAATACTCGTGGAACTTGTGCGGTTCCTTCAGCATCTATTTTCGATTTGCGTTCTAGCTAATCAACGTCCTTGGACTGTGTATTGATACGGGATTTTCCAGTGCCTTTGATACTCTCTTTTCTCAGGTGAGTTTTTGCAGGCTGTTTCTAAGTAAGTTGTGCAGCTGCCCTCAAGTCTGTGCCATATTTGGGACTGAATTAAGAAGCACTGTTAAAAACTGGGTGACCGTCTGGAATTAATTGCTCAAGAACACTTAGACTAGTCAGTAAGTTGAACACCTACCATATTGCATGAACGCAGAGCTGCCTACCGGTATTCCTAATGCACTCATCTGTTCTAAACCGAACAAAGAATTATCTGCAGTGGGGTTTACGCTTGTTGAAAGCCATTACTTTAGTCATACGCTTTGAGGCAATCCAACGCGTTACCAACATGCACGGCCAAAAGTTATGTATTGGAAGACTGTGAGGAATTTTAACATATAACATGACTCTCGTTTGAAGAGTCGTCCTCCTGTCCTGGCGCAATCATTCTGGTGAGTCCATACCAAAAGGGGTGGGGAAGCACTGGACTCGAGAGCTCATCAGCAGTGCATATCAAATGCCCCTGCCGGGGCTTGAACTAAGCACAACTGACATGCGAGGTGAGCGCGTTACCACTACTCCACCAGCACACACTGGACTCATCCGAATTTTTACGTCTGAACGGGTGAACATGTTCGTGCTTGAGTGATGTGAGCAGAACGCCCGACGGCTTGAACGACGACCCAGTAACGTACCTTGGTTGTGTCGATCCACTGGCCCACCAGTCAATACTTCCCAGTCAGGTAGTGCCACAGAAGCTTGAAACTGCCGGACACATTTTGTTTCAGGTGTTGGTGGTTGCGAGATTTTGTAGAATACATACCCACGTGACCCTCGTTTGAACAATCGTCCTCTTGTCCTGGCGCAATCACACCAAAGGGGGGATGGGAACTCTGGACTCGAGTTTCGCCCTTATTAGAGCTCATCAGCAGTGTATATCCAATGGCCGTGCAATGGCAGTCCAATAGCAGTAGTCTTCAGTAATTCATAAGCTTAAGAGTAAAGTAGAGGTAGTATTCAACAAAACTGTTGCCATCGTACCATGTCATTTATACACAGGAAAAAGGAAATGTTTCCTTGAGATGTGCAGGTTTTACTTCTCTGTATACAATACTAAGACGAATAGACCCCCAAGTACATTGGCAGTGAAAAGTCTGAATAGCTTTGGCCGTGCATCGGAAGTGCAAAATATTTCTTTTATAGCAGAAGCACAGCACAACGCAGTGAATTAATTCTTGTCTGGTAGGTCCGTTCAGAATTGAATGTTTGAAGTTCTTCAAAGATCTGGAAAACTATAATTCAAGAGCATTCTTTGAGTAATTTTCGGTTGGAGAGGCACTTACTTTAAGAGTTGTTAGGGAGACTTCCTTCTGCTGAATGGTCCTGATTGTTCCAAGCATTTCACAATCCTTAAGGAGAACCTGACGATTCCAAAGCCATAAGGATGAAGCTCCCATAAATACTAATAGTATAGCAGAGGCGAGTGGTCCTAGAAAACCAGTGAGCTACACGTTCTGTCCTGATTTTTTCAAGTGAGGCTGGTGCAACAGGATTTCAGCCTCCTTCCTAAGAACCCAGTAAATTATCGTAAATTAATTGGTAAATTAATTGTAACTAACTTATCAGTCGGCTAAACCTCCGTCATATGATAGTGTACCTGCGATTGGTTCTGACGCCCCTTCAAATTCACTTTTGCTATATTGGCTATCTTCTTAATCGTCTTGGTTGTTCGCTGTTTCCCTCACAGGCGTACGGTAGTCAAAACCGTCGTATGCTCGGAATATTCTTGCAGAGAGGTGGGCGTTTCACTTAATAATATCAGTTTTCCAGCCATCTGCGTCATCCTGGTGATCTATTCAATCTTGGCTTGCATTCACTTGAACGTTGAACCTATCCTCCTTTTACTGCGACAAGATCCTCTGATTTCCTCGTGAGTTTTGACATGTTTTGGCGTTCATAATGTGAGCATCTGATGGATACGCATAGATGAATATGTGCGGAAATGGTAGTTTTCCTGTTGACACTTGGCCCTCGTGGCATCAGTTGGCAACAATGCACTGTTTAATCAGTGCTCTTTCTCCATCTCTCTATCGGTCCACAGCTTTTATTTTCCTGGTTATCGATCAGTAATAAGGCCAGAATTTAGTTAAGCATCAGAAGGGAAAACTTCTCAAGCCGCTCATCATTCTAGGAGTAAGTGCTGTCCGATGCATCCATTGATGGACCACTACAAAATCGCCCAAGTAAGATACCGATTCAACTGATGATTAACCGAATTCCAAGAAAACTGTCAGGCCAAGCAAACGACGTAACCACAAGCCCTCTATGTAAACATGCCAAAACACCATGTTTTCCTTGACGCCACCAAATTCACCACCCTGAAAGTCTCTGAGCTAGGTATTGAGCTACCTTTCATTGGGAATTGTCAACTTTGCGAAAAAAAGTGACACAGTACAGCAAAAAGTTTCTTGGGTTGTATAATCGCTCAAGAAATCGTTTTGAACTTTTTAGATCTTTGTTTGACTTGACTATCTTGGGATACAATGCAGTCCTTGGCAATCACAGTGCGTGTTATATGTTTGGACAATACGCGGGCTCATTTGAGGAATGTGTAAATGAGTTAATCTATGCACATATATAATTGTATCTCATGTGATACGAGCGAGGACTGATAGAATAGACGTTTTGATTCTGTTACTTGAACCTAATTGTCTCTGCGCTCAACCTCTATAGATCTCACAGTTTGCCAATACTGTGCTGTCGTTGTCGACGTTCTCTCACCGTTGATGCTCGACCATTATCAGGACAAGCCTGTTATAGCCGTTTCATCATTAGTGGGTTTAAAACTCAAGGATTTTCTCTGCATCCTGATCGAAATCGCTGAACTAGATGATGGCAGCTGGAACCACTGCACTCAGTGTAAACTGCTAATAGTTGATAAGGTTACGGAAACACGAAGTCTGGGTAGGAGCGACATAAGCGACTAAGCTGATACGTAGTTTTCATCTGTATCCTAGATGAAGAGCCTATTTGTGTATTAGTGTTTGTCTGAAATCAGGTGACTTGTGACACATGTAAAACTAAAGTGTGGTCACTATTATGTAGCCGTGCGGATCCAAAAGTTGACTGAAAATGTCAACAAGGTTTCGAAGATCTATAGATGGTCGCTGTGTGAATTGCGGACCGATGTTCCTGATATCGCTCGGTAAAAGGTCTGTATGGAGCACTGAGAGGTTGGTTGATCAAAAAGGCACAGAAAAACACTCGGTTTTTGGCTGTATGTGATCGGTGAGCAAGCGGATCGCAGCCACGTGGAACCATCACATATACCACTTTCGAATAGATATAGGATGATAAATCATGCTAAAATGTTGGTACTCTTCCGTGGGTAGCTACATTGCTCCCCTATTATACGAAAACTCCAAGAAAACGGTACTATTCAGAGTTAACCCCACTCACACTTCAAAATGTCTTCATTAGGAGCACCCTATTTACCAGAAATAAGTGCCTTATGGTCCGGAAGTGACACAATACTCATAAAGTTGCTAAAAGCGTTGACATAGCAAAGCCGCTTTCGACCTTCTTGGGCCTCATCAGACAGGCACATTCTGCAAGCTTTCGTCAAATTCTAGATATTATACTTGAACCAGATTGGACAAAATTCGCCAAACACTTTCAGTTGCACTTAGTTCTGACAGGAGACTCAAATGAATCCAGCTGAATCTCTCATATGATATAGCCTTCTGCAACTGAATTTGCTGCACTAGGCTGCCTCATGATAACTTGATACGATGTTCGAGATGTCGCAATACATTTTGTGCATTTGGCGAATGCCTGATGACCCCCCACACTTTTTTGAAAAGATACCAGGCCACATGTTGAGCACAGTGGCGCGAGGTGATGGATAGTCGTGAAACTCATGTGTCAAACTACTAATCAGCCTCCTCATCACTTCCTGGGTTGATGACAAGTCTAAGTCCTTCCATGCAAACATCTAGACGGTTTTTGATCCTAGGTGAATATCAATCGCAATTAAACAAGTCGCGATTCTTGCTTCAGCACTTTTGGACGATAAAATGCCCACTACTCGGTTTGTGGTAAAACTGATTTAGGGTTTGGACTGGGTAAAACATACGTTAACACAGGCACATCAGCAGAAGATAAAAGCTGAGTGCCAGAAGTCAAAAAGAACAATACATATAAAAAAAATTGGCAATTATTAGCATGAACAGTGTTTAGAATGTGTTTTAAAACAAAACACTATTGACCGTGAATAAAGGGACCTCCTTCCTTACTTTGCTGGAGTAAAAGTCCTATTTTCTCATGACGTTAGAGAATAATGAAAAACTACAGAATGCTTGCTACTGCGCGATGGTTCATCAATGCTCGGGAAACAACTGACACCAGTGGCAATAGAGTTACGTGAGAACTACTGCAGCTAAATAAAAGAAATTTGAAAGATAACCCAAGAATCATGACGAAATGCTCTTATGGAATAACTCATTTTAAGGTGGTGCAAACGATGGAACGATAATTGGCAGCAAAGCACTGAAAGTTTTTTGTTTTTGTATAGCTACAATGCTTATGAATCAGATATATATCAACTCCAGGACCTAGCTTGATTCGAGTGCAATCAGCCTTATTCCCGGTGGTCTGTGGCACACATAAAAGCAACAGTCATAAACTATTTTAGTGTGGCACTGAAACATCATATGTTTTGTTCTTTCATGCTGACGGGTCCCAATTCTTTATTGAACTACTTAGTTTTTAGGTGTTCCCCTTTGTGAGTAATACACCCAAAGACAGGAACATTCTGTTGATCTTCGAGGGTGTTAATTTTGAGGAAGTTGTTTCGTAACCTGAGTACGATTTCTCACCAAATCTAGCATTTAGCCGTAAGGCGCGTGATTTGCCTTCTGCCATAAGTGCTTGTTGATTTTGTGGTACAAAGTTCCCTGATTGGCCGTACCACAATTAGCTGCTTACATGTTGAAAGTAGACATACCTCAACTTCTTTGAACGTCGGATGTGGTATACCCAGGGCTAGTTTTGCACGTGAATGATCACCAGTACTTATTAATTTGTCTGAAGGAGTGTTGTAAACCTGTCCTTAGACCTATGGTTGTCTAATCGAGTCTTGCTTGGCCACCTTCAGGCTATTCGCATCTCTTTCTCCATATCTGTAGTTACATACTTTGTTGGGTCGCAAAGAATGTTGATTGCTGACGAGAATTGAGGAGAACATACGGTGTGCTGTAACTAGCTGTTGCTGTAGGTGGGTAGTTTGTTTAATCACGAAAAGTCGGACCTCAACAACCCATTGGTCTCGATGGGGGACCCGATGATTCCCATGACAGAAGATTTGGATAAGGAACTCAGTCTGGAGGACGTAACCGAATATTTCAACTGCACGAGGAGCCCCGTGAGAACTTTGGGACAAACCGGTGGTCTTCGGTGGGGATGAGATCGCTTTCTGGTAGAGTATCTCTTACTATTTCCATGGTCTGGGGCGTCAAGGCAGTATAGTTCAGGGGGTGCCGAAGATGCAGTGCTACGTCCTACAGTAAAGCAAGAAGTCTTTTTGGCACATTATCCTCCTTTTGTGGAGTTCTTGCCATCTCATTACGTTCTCACTTAAAAAAAGTATTGCGATGATGGCAGTACCTGAAGGAGTTTGATCGACAAGCTGTGCACCATTGTTCACTAGTCACGATACTCGCAGTACGTATTTTGGTATATCCCCTCTATTATCCGACTCTTATCGTTCGTATGGAGAAATAATCTTTCCTCGAAAAAGACTCCTTAAAAGTTTCTGCAGTAAAAGGCTGAGGAAGAGCCCAGTTGAGGAATAATGTTTGAAAACCGTGAGAAACAATCTTGATGGCCAAATTGCCGCATCAAGTCAACTACTATTTAGGGCGGTTGACCTTCTTATTGGTGAAGACGAGAGATTGAGACGGCATAGGGACAGAAAGTTTGCTTTGGGTATTCTCCGGTTGAGTGCCCAGTACACGGATAACCGCCTTGTTCAGTTAGGCAGGTACTCATGTTGTTGAAGTAGTGTTCCTTGTAAGTGGTATACTGTGGTGGATTAATATTGGCCGTCAGCCCACTAACGGTGAGGCCTCATTTTGGGCTCGTGAGGGAGGCTTAGTTCCCGGATTCTAACAGATTGCCTTGATATTAGGTGTACCTAATTCACCAGCTGCACAATCTGTATTCTGCCCTGCAAGCGGAGCTAACCTATAATAAAAATCTCGGTGAATACCCCTGAGCTATTCCATTTTTTTCTGGCGGAACACAATATTCACGAGGTTGTTGGAAACTCTTTGACAGATCGCGATAGGTTTTGCCTTTCTTTGGGCTCATCAGGTGGGCACAGTCTCTGAGTTTCCATCAAACTTATGTTCTAATTGAGCCCAAATTGTATGATATTCACGGAATACACTCATTTCCAAACTGATTTGGTTTTAACGGGAGACTCAGCTGAACCTCTTGCTTATGCTTCGGCTGAGTTTACCGTTGACACCAATTTACTTTTCAAATGAGTGCATTATGCCAACAGCATAAAACTCGGTAAAAGCAGGACATAAGTCTGACGGAAGTCTTGGGATTCTGCCTACTTAATAAGACCCAAGAGGCACAAAACCGGTCGTGGGCTGTCGAAGAGTTTTCAGCAACCTTATCAGTACTGTGTTCGGCTAAGAGAAAAGGGGGAAAAAGCCTGACAGTTCCCCGTCATTAAAATGAGATTTCTTGAGTATCATACCAACCGTTTCGCTCAGCCGTTTGATTTTAGTTCGGAATCATCAACAATGTCATGTCTTCACTTTGTAAAAAGTTTTTCGTGTCTGTTCTAGTCATGACTAAATAAAAGTTGAATCATTTTCTGCCTGCAGCGATTTTTTCTCCAAAGCCAGGGAGACAGCCATCCATTTGAATATTCCTCTTTTTGGGACTCACATGATAGCGGTGAATGCAGCCAGATTTCGTGTGCAGTACTTGGGTGGGCATTATGCGCTTGAAGCGGATATTAAGTTTGATCGGCACTAAGATTATCCCTTCCCGTAGTGTTTTCAAGTGGGATCTCTTTACTGTGGTTAGTAAAAGCGTTTACTTGACATTGACAGAAGCTGTAAGCATTTTCCAGATTACTTGCAGTGATTTCCAGATGTCCACTCAATGCAATGCTTTCACTTAACACAGTTTGGGTAAAATAGTTACAAATTTATTTTTAACGTTGTTGTCATTGTTTGTCATCCTTCCAATGTCCTTCTATTACAACAGGCTTACCTCTGAGTATTTGCGATATTTTCTACCCGGTCTTGCGGTAAGTGTTCGTTGTGTTGTGCTCCGTGCAGCATGGTATTTGTAAGGAAACCACGTGACCATAAAATGTAGCCCTATGTTCCAAGTTCGGATTCATAAAAATATTTTCCATTATTGCTTTTTAGATTCCGAATTGCCACAAATGACAGAAAAACTTGCTTTACTGTTTGGGGAATGTAGACTTTTTGGTGGGCTTAGTGGTTTATAACCCATCGTCATCACCGTCATCATTATCATCATCAGCACCAGTATCACTGATAGAAATGCTCTAGTAATACATGTTAGTGCCGTACTCTCAAACAACCCTAAGGGAAGAAAGCTTTAGCAAACAGTGGAGAAAAAACGGAAGAGTGGGAACTTGGTGCGAACGAGCCACAAGTCCTTAAGGAAAGCGAGCAAGAACAAGGTACCCGCACTTGGATGTCTGGATGACGTGTTCACAACGGGAATTTACGTAGGAGCGATTATGAAATGGGACAACACGGGAGTTAAAAGATAATACAGAAAGGTGGGAGACGCCAGCAGTAGGATGTTCTCGCTGATACGCCGTGCTGTGGGCAACGAATAAGGTCACCCGGCTGATGTCACCACGCTACGATCTGAAGATGACAAGTCATGATTGGAAATAGACCGAGATTTTGCCATGGCGCTCGAACGTGGGCACTGAGGTCTCCAACCAAAGCCTTTGGCCCAAAACCTCGACCACGGATCCACCGCAGTAGGCGTGAGACTACTTGGTTAGTCCAACTTTTCAGTGAAAAAGGTCACAGTTTTTGCTGTCCCCGGAATGGAGGGCAAGGAGACTGTTTGTCAGACCTCTACCCGTTGATCAACCTAATAGGATGGACTCTGGATATTAAATGGTCATCCTTCAGTACAGCTCAATGGGTTATAGAGTTACGCTAACCATCGCATCGCGATAAGGTCCGGTCCTCTCGCCGCCGGAGCACCTTGCCTGATGCCGCTGAATAATGAGTTTCCTGAGTGTCACTCCGTCTCCTCATCCGTACCCATTGTTACATTGGCAGCCAAACGTCGGCAGTCTAGAAGTTCTATCTTTGTTGAAATGCATAACATGCGAAACTTCTCAGTCGGCCTAGTAACACATTAGCAGCAGCCTTCTGTAAACCTATTACTGTCTTCTAGTCGAACCACGGGAGTCTAGAAGCAAGTTAATATTGACCGCAAGAACAAATATCCAGATCTCGTCGTTCATCACGTGCTTGTCAGGTGTGGCGGGTAGTTTTCCAGCCAAGGAGAAGGAGGGCCACGTGAACTCCCTTCTGGAAGGACAACGGCCCCAACATCATCCAAACTTTTCGTGATATCTTTCGTTCCCTTCAGGCATGTCAATTTCTCTCCACCTATAGGTTTCCGCCACTCCGAATTACGCACGGAAAACAACGCTCGTCTCAGTAGATAAAACTAGGATCGCGTAACACATGCAGTAATACATAGAGCTGGATATACTCTACGAAAACCACTACTCTGACCACTGGATCTAACGTGCTGCTGTTTCAGTGTAAGCGGTCTACGGTCCATTGACAGTTTTCAGCGCGGATGTCTTCGTAATATAGTCTCCTGGCGAGCATTACTACCAGAATTTTTTGATGGGAGAATGTCTGTCGTTTGGTTGACTTCCGGGAACGCAACTCCATTTTCAAGTGCGTAGTTTCGAGCAGAATATTCCGTCAACACAACAGTTACGTGACGTTTTTCGGTTACATGAGACTATGTGCAATATTGATCGACCGAATGACAGATGGACACCTACAGTAAGCAATGAACATAGTAGTCCAGTTTAAGAGCCACTTATACGACAGCAAAGCATCAGTGTTGGAACATTGGTGTCGCGCTGTGGACGATGATGATAATGATGATGTTCAGATGCCACGTATAACCGTTCTCCACGGGCCAGAACTGCTGTAGTTTTGGACTTCACATTAGGGGTCTAAATTTAGAAAGCTAAATTTACGTAAATAGCACCGATGGTGACTGGTATTCAAAAACACTTGCACCCATTATCCCTCAAATTTATATACCAATTTATCACGGTAAGATAGGAAGAAAGTTCAGAAGGATCTTCGATCTCACAGGATGGGTGTATATTCAGTTGTACTGGTTTGCTATTTGGTCTTCGTTTATCCAAAGGGTTAACACCAAGCTCCGTGGTGGCCATTGGTATCTTTTGTTGCTTAAAGACTTCCAGTTTCTGCTTGTGGCAATTTGCCGACTCCTGCACAGTTACGGTATGCGGTATCCCGACTGTGGAGAGTCTATTCGTTCCACTCGTGGGAGCGTTCGTCTTTCGCCAGCCACTAATAAACACAATAAATTAAAAGCGATCAAGTAACTACCTCAACGATCTGCATTTCTCTCGGTTAGTCTTATATGTCTGGGGAACATAGCATTTGTCGTCAAGAGATGGCTTTAAATCTCTTTTTGTTCTAAAGCCTTCCATTCGGAGAGGTATTCTTTTGCCGGACAATGTGGCCCAATATGTTGTGTACAATGAACCCGAAAAATCTGATGAGCATTTGACTTTGCACATCAGAAGGGTAAAATTATCCGAATTAGTGCAAAGTGTAGAGGGGCACCCTAAAATGGGTGCTCTTATACCACATAACTTCTCTGGAAGCTGCAGTAATCATTGTGTCCCGTCAGTTATGCTGTACAACATCCTGTACACAAACTGAATCTGCGATAGTTAATTGATGTAGGTTCACCAGACGCCTTCATCATCCTGTCCAGTAATGTTCATTTGTCGATTTCTTTTGTCTGAACGAGAGTATGAATTTGGCACACTTAAACTTAAACTTCCACCCATAAACTATATTCATTGAAGGCAGATACCTTAGTTTACTAGCATCCTGTTATAACACATGTCACCTCCCATAGTCCTGATAGAACAACATGGTTGAGCCCTCCTGAATCATAGCACAGATTGCTAGATTTTATTGTAATTGTAAGTTCTAAATGGCATTTCTCCACATACATCTTTTACTGAGTGACCGTCTCCAGTCTTTTGCTAACACCGGTGAATCGCCGCGTAATCTGACCCGCTCATGAGTGGCGTAAGTTGAAACATGTTTTTCGAAAGTCTACCGGCTTAGGTAACAAACGTGACTTTCGCATAACAGACCAGCTATGTACAGGACGTAATGTGTGGCGCTCAAATTGCTCCGGATCAGCAACATCGTTTGTACCAAATAAATTGCCTCAAACTGTTTACCGAACAGTTTGCTCATTGCATGGCATATGTAGTGTCTACTTATGAGTTGAGTTAGCCACCGATGTGGATGAAATATGATGTTAAGGGACTGAATTTACTTCAAAACATAATGCTTTTGTGGTTATGATGCATGCAGAAAAAAACAATTGCTTAAATTTACAATAATCCTTTATTCCTTTGGCATTTCTACCTACAGTGCGACTTCCTATTTTTGGCTTTAACGCGGTATTTGCAAGCGCAGAACATCGTGCTTCCAATGGTCTATGCGTCAATGATCGGTACCATATTTAATTTGTGGGCGCAATATACATTTGTCTTGAAGATGAATTTAGGAATCCGGTAAGTACTTCTAGTGCTTACTATTTTATTACAACCCGTGTTCACTGAAGGTGATAAGGCTTATTCAAGCAAGTATGGTGTATTACATTTTTAAGAATAAAATTACCTTTCCGTTAAAAAACTGAAGATGGTGCGTAGAAATTAGCCGTTACATGATACACCGAATACACTTTGCTGTATCTCTTCTGCTTCACACTATATATACGATGAAACAAAGTTTTTACCATTAAGAGTTTGAGATCATGTCAAGTACAAGGGAGGTCTTAGTCGTACAGCCGATTCTTTCTGTTCCCAGAGTTTTGATTTTCATCTGATAACAGTGGAATCAGAAATGTACAGCACTTTGGAACACAGCTGCCGGATGCCCGAAGTGACCGGCTATCGATGAAGCCGGTGTTGATTGTGCAGTTGCTTCAAAATTTGGATTTTAGCTCGGTGTAGAATAGCGACATACGTTTTGTGTGCAAATCGCGATGAGTTTTGCCCAACTTAAAGTTGCCTTATAGTTGTGTCTGGATTGATGACCGAGTCCCCACGTATTGAAACTTTTACCATAAGAGTCGAATTTTGGTTACAGATCTAGATAAATACGGGTCTACGAGCGTGGTATTTACAGCTTTTACCTCAGATTTCAAATTCTCCATCCTGCGCAAATGGATCTTTGGAAGAGTATTTGTTAACCTTCCAAATCATCGTCTCATTCGCTGGGGAGCCTTGGTCGGTACCATGTAGGCGAGTAAATGACACTGAGGACTGGGAAGACCTTACTGGCAGTTGAAAGCAATAACACACAGAATTTTAACTAACTTTTCTAAACATTTTCGGTGGTTTACTTCAGTCGAAAGCCCTAACGGTGCGTCAGTCGGCCAACACAAATATGCAACTAAGATCCAGGGAATTATAGCTCTTGAGCGTTAAAATGCTGGACGATCAACTCGTTTGTGCAATCTGTGAGAAGGGTTCACAATCACTAACATTCACGCAGGCCGTTGTGCTGGTAATCTACCAAAATATCTATCACGCTTACATCTAGAGTTACCGTGTAATTTCAGTGGAATCAGCCAGAGAATTTCGTAGTGTCAGAACTGCCTGAAAGCTGAAAGTGGGCTGCATGAGTAATACTGTTTGTACCTACCTTGGTTTTATCCACTAGGGAGATGTTTCACACCATAAGCCTGGCCAACTTATCCATTGTGCATGGCAATTGCTTGCGACGAGCTCTGATTCTGTGTTGACTGCCATGCAAAGAGCTTCTGTTCATGCACCCACAAGTTGCACTACTTTAGAGAATTAAGTAGCCACCGACTGGAGTAAATGAATGGCAGCACCGAAGCAAAAAAGGAAAATTAGAATAGGATTCTAAGTATATACTTGTGGCGGGGCCGAGTAAAATACCTGATTGATTGATTTTTGTGGTTTCGAAACTATCATCGAAAGTCACCTCAAAAATGACTTCATCAAATACTGAATTTGCTTTCCAATGTATATCGTACCTGGTCATCGTATTTCCACCTTGGACATTATTCTATGGACCCGAAAGTTACGTCTTGGACGTACGCGTTTGGAATAAAATATCCAGAACACAGTTTGCAGGAACCCGAAGTGTGCTGAAAAATGTCTCTCTAGGCTAACAAGGAGGAATGCCTGGGAATTACTATCATAAGCAGTAAATGTTTTCGAAAAATAGGAGTGAAAATATATCCTGAAGGGATCCCGTGGGTAGTATGGTTGGCACATTCTGACATTTATTTTTGTTTCTGATAGTGCTTCAGGAGCACAAATCGTGTCATATCTGCTCATAAGGACCACACTCATAGACTACACTTGGGACAGTATAAAAGGGTTTCCTTATAACGTGTGTGCTAAAAAAGGTGCTGAGCTTGAATTACTTGCTGGGAATCTGTGATGCATCAACCAGCCCTCCAGAAATTGTCATTCATGAATAGTCAAGCGTGTGAAAAGTTTGGTGGTTTGATTTTTGCTTTAGGTATCGTAAGTGACGTTGTGCTGATCCATGACGTTCTAGATGAGACCCCTTTGTCTAGTTTCCGATGAACCATTTGAAGAAATTTTTGTTACTTTTGAGTATTTGAGGGTTAGTTGGAGGTCACTTTGTATCGGTTTTACCGATCAAGCAATATGATGATATATATATAGGCATTTGTTCAGAACATTTTTATCGGTTCCAAATGGTCACCTTGGTGGTTATCAGCATGTGCTGCTGACAAACTGTTCGGACGTCACGTATTTGTTGCAGGACTGATAAATAAAGCGAGGTATAAACCTAACACTTGCCAATTATGTGTTACTTAATGAATCATTCAGATGAAAATTCGAAAGTTTGTACGCAGAAATGAGTGGGTTGCTTACATGGATAGTCGATAGTAAGCGATCACATTCCTTCATGTCCTCCTATTTTCACAGGGCATCTGCCCTTTGGCTTTCAGTCTCATTCGGAATAATGCTGCTCTGTGAAATTGCGTACATTTTGATCTCTGGAACATATAAAGAAACTTGGAGTGGTAAGTTTGATCTGTATTCAGCGACTGATGATACTTGTTGGGGCTGCATCCCTAACCCAGCCTTTGTGTTTTGTAGATAGACTTCTAATTAGAACACAACTAGCCAATATGATGATCAATTTTATCCCAAATGAATATTGATGAATTTCATCAAGCTCGTTCTTATTAGACTTTATTTGGATATGGTAATATTGGCATTGACCGTCTCTTCCCCGTCACCTCAAGTTATGTGAAACGAAATGGAAACTCTGTCATACAAGCACATACACCATTGAGGAAAGCTAAGAAGATTCTCAGCACCAAAATCAACATCATCATCAGGGACGGCAGCAGCAGTGCTCCACCGACGTGCAGCCACGCTAATTTATTTGAACGAAGTCCTATGATGGAAAGAAAAAAATGGGGTGGAGAAGGGGAGGGGAAATCTAGGGCCTGCCTACCACAAACGTCAGAGGTACATACACCTCCATCACTCAGTCACGCAGTCTGTACAAAAAAGTGAGAGTATAGACGCCATCGGACATTGCCACCCAAGCGTAGGGTGAATGCATCAGGGCCTACATCATCAACAGCATCAAGACGTTTCGTAACCTCGTTCAGTCCGTCCAGCCATGTCATAATTTGTCCACCTCTAGGATTTCGCCACTCTGAGTTAAGGAACCGAAAACAAAGGGTGTTTCGACAGGCACTAACTTGGCATGCGTAACATGGCACGGCCAGATTAGCTTGTAGTGCCGAATGCATTATATAAGTCAAGTGCCTCCTGCTTCACCAAGTACACGTTTCCTGATTGCTTCACTACAAATCAGTGGTTTCAGCCGATTCCGACTATAGTTCTGCTACGTTGGTGGTCAAAGACTTAAAGATACCCCATATCCTTCGCCCGAAACGGCCAAGTCTCGCAGCCGTACAATAATACATCCATCACTGTAGTCTGACAAACGTATCCTCTGCGACCCAGTGGTGTGCTTTCTTGATGCCAGAAGAGACGCAATATGGTCAACACAATCCTGAACTTTGAGATTTGTGGTTTCACTTCGTCTGTCACTACCGTCAGAGATGGTGCAGCTTCCCAGATATACATGACGTCCCACAACTTCCGGTGTGGTTCGAAAATAGCTGAACACTGGAATTCTGGAGAATCTGTAAAGTTCGCATCTGAATCTCATCAATGGTGAGAACAAACAAAACTAGAACAAGTGGGCCCCCTTGTAACATATTGGTGCAGGTACAGAAGCTTTCGGAGGGCCTTCCATTTACTCGTGCCCCCACAACTATGTGAATGCAAACAGTGAATGATATTCAGGAACTTCTTGGGCATGCCATTTTGCATGAGCGAGGTGAGATGAACGAATCAGCCAAAAAAAGCGGAGACAATCTTGAATTCAAGGAACATGAAGACAGTAGACCGCATACACGCATGTCGTTTCTTTAAAACCTGATAAAGCGTGGAGATATGACCCATACAGACATTCTCCAAACGAGGAATTGCCCTTTCGTCGTCTTTCACGTGCTCAGCACAGGCAAGTTAATTCTGCTGTGATTGTTGTAATTACTGCGAGGAAATAAGCAGTACTATCGACTCATCTTAGTAGGACGACTATTTTTGGCGCATTAGGGGCATCAGGGCCCTGTTAAGTTAGTTTTCACATATTTTCAAAGCTCCTTGCTCCCTTCATCTGTTCAACATGCTGGACCAACCAAGCTTCTCAGTCCACACTTTTTTACCCAACATTTAATAGTTTGTCTGGCTGCACTTAGCTCTTACCAGGAGGAATGTGTTTGCGATCCAGGAAGGTTGAAAGTTTTGCTCCAGAATTAATGCTAACATGCATTTGGTGGCGCCGTTCAGCAACCAGAGGGCCCGCTATCTTGCTCGGTTTCGGGTAGCACTTTTCAGTAAGAGTCGAAATCAAAATCTGGACTTTGATATATTGCCTTCACTTTATCCACTTAATCAAACTCAGAAGACAATTGACGAGATTTTAGCAATTCTTATGCTCCCAATGGCCGTCTACGTAAAACAACCGTCTACAAGTTTAGGATATGACAAATACAGTTTGGAAAAACACGTGCTGATGTTCGGAAAGAAAGGAGTAATCGTGGGTTAGTGCCAATTTGGACGGATTTTCTGAGTGAGTGTGGCTGACATAGAACCGTCTGTCCAAGTTAAATCAGCATTGCTTCACCGAATGCTGGCATCCGGGTTGATTGAATGCACATCAGAACAGTGAATGATAGACTGGGGTCAGTGGAATGACTTGTGAACAGACATCTTGTAACTGATGATGCTGCGTAATCTTTCAGGCAATCTTGACAATAATGTTTTCCCAGGGCTATAGGGAGAATTTGGACCATCCGTGAGAGCTCTCAGTAGGCAACTTTAATGAAGTTGTTTCATATTAGTGTCCGAGGGCTTCTTAGTGACCCGGCAAGTTCCACACACCTGACACGCCTTCATAAAAGCGCAAAGGAAAGTAGCAACAGACAAGCTCTTTATCCACTTGGGTGTTTCAGAACGAGCGGCATTTATAGCTGACGGCGGTGTGGTCCATCTCCGTTGACCCGCTTATCGGGGAAGGCACCTCATGACCCAGTGGTTTCGGTTGTTTCGGAATACAGTACTTAATGAAAGTGGTCTGTGTTCAGCACATAACTGAGCCATGTGTTTGCCATGTGTCTGCATTCTGGTCCAAGGCGACCACCAAATTGAACGCCGGTGGTGCTAAGTCCGGCAACATGCACGTTCATATCCCGGAAAATTATAAAAATATCTGAACTTTTGTCCTGCCTTGTGCCAGTGAGTGAGTACATATAGCGAGTTACTTGGGCCTAGTTCGATTTAATATGTAAAGTATTTGAAAATTGTCGTGAGTTTTCTGTTTTTCCTTTAGGCTCAGGTTTATGAAATGCAGATTACTCCCGTAGAGACGTTTCCTAAATATTAATCGTTCTCCTTCTAAAGGTTTTAATCTTCGGGCTGCAACGAAAAACTGGGGTGTCATCTTTCGAATGGGCATCCCTGGTCTGTTCATGGTTTCACTGGAGGAGTGGTGTTTTGAAATAATGACTTTTATTTCCGGTAAGTTTTTAACATCACTTTAGAAACCATAAAAGGAACTGAACAAACCATGGTTACTTGACGACCGCTAAATTAAAGGATCAATGCTCCACCAGCTATCCAAGACAAAGTCCAAACCTGTCAGAGAAGTTGTCGTCCTAGGAGATCTTGATGTAACTGTAAGATTTAGCGGTAAAAAGACAGAGAATGAAGGCTTAAAAATCGAGGACGTTGAAGTGTCACTATCGAGTTTTAAAATTTATCGATATGTTGAGGGGTACTTAAACACATCGGACCTCATTTTTGGCTGGTTGTTCCACTGGACATCCTAACTTTGCATGGACTGGTCTTCAGATTTATGTTAGGACGCATTGACACTCCTCAGGTGATTTCACGGATTTTTTTTAAGGTAGTTGTGAAGAAAAAGTCAGGAGTTGCTTACATACAGAAACGGCAGTGACGAAATCAAAAACGAGAAACTATAGTCGATAAAGAGGACCGATGAGGCTGTTTCATGAGATATGCATACGTCTTTGCCAGCCTCCAGGGTCATTATCATCACAGGAATTCTGGTAGTAAAAACGATGAAATGGAAGAAACTAGGCAGTGACATCGAGAAAAAAGTCCTTTGAACAATGAATATACTAAGGTCTGCACCCTAAGATGGTTCAACTCTGTGATTAGGTAAACTCTTAGTGTGGAAATCTCGGTGAAGCAGTATGGCTTTGCTCACTAACACCTTGCAGCAAGTAGACAAGTACTACAATCAATAGGAAAAGGCTTTGAAATTGATTGACGGGTCACCGTTTCAGAGGGGCTTGATAAGCGTTTGGTAGTTTTCAAAACTGGGCAACATTTCGCTTCTGACACAAAAACTTCGTCAGGCCAAGTAGGTTACAAGTTTGGCCTGACGAGGCTTTTGTGTCAAAGGAGAAACCTTACCCACTTATGAAAACTGTCGATTAAATAAATATTAATTTATCGTGTTTTGTCTTTTGAAATCAGAGATGGAAATTCCAGCAGAGGAGACGTTTCGAAGGTCGAGTAGCCAGGTCCTCACATTGTTGAGATCATTGTTGAGATTTACCTGCCCAGATTCTTACAGATTTCCAGAAGGAACTACCATTCATGTTTCTAGAAGTTTCATAGGGTGTCTGATTCTGTGTGGATGGATCACTTATCGAGGTGTGACTTCGTGGAGACGTTTGAACTCTAACTTTTAGCCACGGATATGCGAAGCGAAAATGCGCTGTACTTACCCGTTCTCAGTGGAGGTTGTTACGAAAAGGGAAATGTGTATAACGTTTACTGTGAACCTATTTGGAAGATAAATTCTCCCACGGATTGGTCACATACAACAGTACTCGGCGATGCCAAAGTGCTACTTTTAATGTTTGTCATGCCTACTACCTTTCACTCCCTAGGTGCAATAAGCGAAGTAACTTTGGGAGCACAGGCGATTGCATTCCAGGTCCAAAGCCTACTCTATATGGTAAGTTTTGGTTGGGTGGATCGACTTAACTTTACACAGTTTACGCTTTATTACTAATTGTTTCACAGCAATAGAAGGACTCCCTCAACCAGAGAATCAAATAGATTCAGCTGAGTCTCCCCTGTGAACCACATTCGTGTGCAAATGAGAGTACTTGTCAAACTCTGTCCAATTTGGGTTCAAGTAGAACATAAGGTTGAGGGAACCTCATGGGCTGTGCCCACCTGGTGAATACGAAAGTGGGTAAAACCCGTCCTCGGTTGTCAAAAAGATCCCAGCAACCTCATGAATAGTGTGTCCCATCTAGTCAATGTACGGCGATGTGCCGAATATCCTACCAACTGAAACGCGAGGCGGCCTTGTGCAGCACGTTCAGTCACAAAGTAAAATCACGAACGACAGAATCAGCTGGATCCATTTGAGTCTCTCGTTGAAACCAAATTAGTGCAGACATGAGAGCAGTTCATTATTCGGGTTTAGAGCAAACGTAAGGTCGATAGATACTCTGGGACTACGCCTACCTTGTGAGCCCAAAATAGAAGAGCGAAATTGGTCTTGGGCTGTCGAAGGGTTTTCGGCAACCTTACGTCTAGTTTGCTCCTTCCATACGGAGTTCCCACCAGTTTCACAATCGGCGCAAGGACTCATCAGCTCAAAAGCAATTCTGCTGTTAATCAGAAATCGAAATGGGACGCAACCGATTGTACAGATTCGGATGTATTTGCACCCACTCTAAAAATTTTCTTTTGAGATTAACAATTGAGTCTCTGACAATGGATCCCACTAGGTGCCACACAGCGCAAAACTAGCGTAGTACTCTGGCGAATTCGGGCCTCAAAAACTGGATTTTCCATTGCAACTATCGTTAACCCAACGGTTCGCAAGTGCCAACGGTGCGATTTGCTACACAGATCGGTTTCCTACCTTCACATAGGCTACACACTTTAGTGTACTCTATGACATCAATTTCTCGGCAAATTACCGTGCATCATTGACCTTCCCGTCGCTCTTCTTCACACGTTCACCGCCATTTTCTTCTGATGTTTTGATAAGGACTGCTATTGAGCGCTTATAAACTTTGGTTCTCAATGTTTTCATGAACCTTAACGAGGAATTGAGTGAAATGAACGGATAGAGGTTTCATATTGCCATCGGAAGTATCGCTACTAATCGATCACAATGGTACTGTCAACAACCTGGCCACTGCACGCATTTTTTTGGTTTACGAGTGTAGTGATCTGGTTGGTTGGATTGAGAAGTAAACATTCGGTTTGTCTTCTTCCCTTACAGGCCACAACTTTATATGCACAGCTCGGGCAAGAATAATTAACATACTTGATGAGTGAATGGTCTGCGACAAACGTCAAACCTATCAATAAGCAGCTCTGACCATGTATGGTGCTGATAGGCGGGGAAACATTAATATCGCAAACCCAAGATCGCCGTACGATTTCGCATACGCCTACAAGAAGATATGTAGACCAAAATCAGGGGCACTTCAGAGGGAGTACGACAACGGTGACTTATACAATTACCACGAAAATCATGATTTATCGGCAACCTAGGAACTTTCTGATGAGGAGACAGATGAAAATGCCCGAAGAGGGAAATTGTTAAATGTTGGCCAAGCATATGATCCCGTGGCCATGTGGCGTTGGCAAACTAGCTCCATAAAAGAATTACTGGGATGCTCTCATTTCACATGAGGATGCCATCCAATTTGGTCTTTCTGGGAGAGGATTTACTAGGCTTCGGGGAATTAGTGGTAATCGATCTCTTCTAAAGCCTGTTGTTCTCAATGACATCAACAACCGTAGTCCGTTCCATACACAAAAAGCACGTATGCCAGCTGTGAAATGTCGTGCAAAATTGTGGTCCATAACTTAATTAAGCATTATAATATTCATCACTTGAGAAGCATTTCAATTCATTTTTCTTACACAAACCCACCAACGAAGTCAGAAAAAGACCCCAGTGAAGCTGTATTTTTTTAATTTTGCTTCCGGCGAGCAGCCTGAAATCATATTACACCTAAAGTCACACCACAGCAAAAATGTGTACAAGAGCAGTGCCTAGTCAATTCAGGCTAAATTAGTGACCTAATCACCCGTTAGTGTATCTGCACATAGCGTTAATAGAACGTAATGTATTGCGTTGGCCTTCTGGCAGAAGCAGTGAGTTTTTTTTATACTTTGCTAGGGATGTTCGCGCATACTGTCACAGGCCGAATCTTAATTTGTCCAAAAAACCAGACGCAAAATGGACGAACGATTTATCTTCGCAAACAACTTAAGTGCAGTAATTATGATCTTAAAATTTCTCCTTGTATTTATTTTGTTGAACCAAAAAAAGATGAAAAACATCATGTTGAACCAAGCCCTCGAACGCAATCGGATTTACCCCATGTTTGCAGGCAACCCCCAAAAAAACTGAGGTTGTTTCCTCGGTTGATTGCAGATTTCCTTCGCATTTGTGCGCATTATTAAATATTATTTGGCTGCTCACACACTTTGCTGGATTAGGGTCGTCATCCCAGCTAGATGTCGACGATATGCTTCTAGGAGTAATTGATGACCTCGAAGTATATCCGTCTTTCCTACTTTGATAAAGCCGTTTAAAGTGAATTTTCATCTCAGCTGAATGTCACACACAATGGACTGATGTGTTTTGCTTCAATTTTAGCCGTGGTTTTATTTGATATTTTGTTTTACTACAAACTGTTTACTTTCAAATTCAGATCCCTCTTGGGCTGTTTACTGCGGTTAACGTACGTGTGGGACAGAAGTTGGGTGCATATGATCCGGACGGAGCCCGCTTCACCTTCAGAACAGCACAGCGATTTGTCTGTTAGTGCGCGTTTTTTGACGTTATCTTATTATTTTCTTTTCTTTGGTACCTCTGCAGAGCAGTGTTTTTGGTGCAAAGAGGCAGGCTTTCCACCCAAGCCTTGTATTAGATTTTATACCCTCAAAGGGTACATCTTCATCTCCCTAGAATGTTCCAGATTTTTTCAGTTAGTATTTTACGCTTAAGAAGAGAGCACGATTTATTATAACGGCAGTCTAGTTGCAACTTGTTTATGCATTCATGCGGGAGAAAAATTAGAACGGCTGACAGTGCTAGTGCACAGAATAGCCTCCATTCTTGCATTTCTACTGGTGTAACGCGGGATAAGATGTGCTTACATAAAAATCCGCCCAAGGTAACTTAAAAGCGAAAAGGAATTTGTTTAAAGTTAGCGTCATCTTAGCAAGTCACAGAATACTACTCGTGACGTTTTATGAGGACGTCATTTTCAGTACTTCTCTCACCTGGCACTGTAATTAACATTTGGTTCAACCAAAAACACTACAGAGAGATTTTAGAATCCCACCTTAATGTTACGAATCCAACTTCTAACCAATGAACATCTGTCCGCTGTATTTTCGTGGTGATGTGTGAGGTTCCGTGGTGACGCCAAATCAGTGACCGTACGAATATTGTAGGAAGGTACTGACAAACTACACCTCCCGCTGTTTTTGAAAGTCGAGTGAGCAATTGATATGTGTGCACGTTATTGTCGGAGTCGGTCTTTGTCCGTCAAAGATGTCACTCTTTGGAGTTGCATGTTTTAATTTTTCGGTGGTGGAGCGTACACATCGGGACGGACGGCATTATGACCCCTTGTAGTAAAGGTGCCATTGAATTCGCGTTATTGGGTTCATTTTACTGATTCCCGGCTAGCCACTTGTTCTGGCCAAAAAGTCTGTTGAGCACTTGTCATTTGTTTCTAATGCCAGAGCGGAAGTAGAACTCTGTTTAAATGGTACACAGTCCATACACGGTTACTGGTAAAGTATCTTCAAAACTTTTAAGTTCTTTCAATAAGGTTTTCGTGGCAGAAAATTGAAAAAAATCACCAGTGTGGCCAGGCATCCTGACTTTCGAGTCCTGAATGGGGTAAAATTTTACCCACTGGCTACAACAGCTGATAATTTTTACATCCATGGCTAAGTAGTTTTCAGACTTACCCGCAATTAGATTATTACGGTACCATGTGCAGGAAAGAAATTATATCCGGACGTTCACCCTTATTCGCTCCTGTCTACTCGTCATCCCTACTCCGGCCAAACCCATTGTCCCCATCACTAATCGCTCCTGACTAACCTCTAACCACCTAATTTTGGCCCGGTAACCTGTGTCGACTGGATCGAAGGACCTGTCAAACATGTGTACTGATATGTGCCATCAACCGTATTGTGCCACCAACCGTATCGTACCACAACCTTTTCTAATCCTTTGTGTGTTCCACCCAATTATGCCTTAGTTTTCTCCCTTCTCCCTTCCATTTTGGTATGCTGGATTTGATGATGCTGTCCAGGGATTTCGTGCGTCGTACCCCTTGTTGAGCGCCTTTAGCGTGTACTGTTCTTGCCGTGCAGTTTTGGAGACCGTTAACTCGTAGCAGATGCCTGTTTCTATTTTATGCAAGTGGAATTTTCAGCTGCTTTGTTTTGATTCGGCTCGAAACATCTGTCCATGCATATTTGGTACCAGTTTGGTTCCGGTAACAAATAATGTCTGAATAATCAACAACAGGTTAGACGGATGCACAGCTGACGCAATATACTGATTTAGATACCAAATGCCTCGTTACATGATGAAGGTGCTCCTGATAGTTTTAGAATCAGTAGTGGTTCGGATAAAGAAACAGTAGTTGGTCAGAAAAACGTGAGAATTGCGTACCAAGTGGTGGGACAAATCACTATTCAGCTAATCAGTAAACACGAGGGATTTTCCTTGCGTTTTCAGCGGAATCTTCTGATTAGGAATGAAGGAATATATTGTCAGGTAGAACATGGTGTTGGTGGAAACTTGAGGACAGCCTCTCCATGAAGAGCACCTAGAAAGGCGAAGCGAGTCGTGGTCTGTCAAAAATACGTCAAGAGAGTACGTCTTCATTTTCAAAGCCTATGGTTATATGCTTTTGGAACTAAGTTGCGACTGCTGCGCGAAAAAGCGGTTTATAAAAACAGCGACGTGGATTTTCTCGTAGTTCATTCCAACCTATCACACTAGCGCGGGATCTCAAACACCACTGGAGACCAGCTACCATATGAGAGAGGCCAATTATTTCGAGTCCTGATGAAATCACACCTCAGGAGTTCAAAGTCTCAGATGGAGCTGAATCTTTGTTGATGTCTGCTGAAAAGAACAAAGAAAATTTTGATCGCTTAGACCACACAGGGAACGGAGAATTCGCGAGGATAAAGTGTAACATGTGAAAAGCCGCACATTGAGAGCACGTTGCTTGCGAGGATCAAGAAACTAGACTCTAACACACCAGAAACCAGAAACCTGAAGGCCTTCACGAACAATTAAATGTCTGTCTTGGTCTTCACCAATTCATTGTGTTTAAGGAAAGGGAATTTTGTAGGCACCCATTTTCGTGTAGACCTCAGAACGATTTGGGTTGGAAGGTCACCTCTAGGGAGACGACCTCAAAGGAACCATATGTGACTTTTTCCATAAAATAATTTTTGATAGTGAAAGGGAATTTTGCAACTAAAAGGAAACTGAAGAGACAACATATAGGTGATCGCTCCTGAGGACTGGTGTTCTTCAAGACTAACGTTCCCAGCCAGACCTTTAAATATTAAGCTGGCTTGAGGCATCGCATTTTGATTTCTGCATCACACAAAACACTAGTTGTTTCAAGCTACACTCCCAACTCATAATATAGAAGGAATATTTGCGATTTCCTAATGTGTTTACTTCAGCTGATTACCTCGTGTTTAGCTTTGAGTAACGCTTCCCCCTTTACACGCACCTTTATTATTAGGTATAGTTGCTCTTGCTACCGGCGTTCCGGTTGTGCTTCTACGAAACAAATTACCGTTGATTTTTACGGAAGACCAGTGAGTTCTGCTTTTCGTAGGATTAATCAGTGCATTTACAGCATAATTATCAGCCCAGCTTGGCCGGTTTACTGCTATTCTGACGCGAATAAAAGATAAAACACCCATGTTTCTAGCTAACAGTCTTCATTAGTACCTATTCTTTAATTTGTACTCTAAAACCCTCTGTCCTGAGTACGTTACAGTGCAGAGTCGGTCTATTTTCGCTGTCTCCCTGATGGTTCACCGTACTTTGATTTGGTTGCATATCCTGGAAGATCCCGTACACTGACGTTAGCTTGTTTGTGAGGTTGAAATCTTTGTCAAGTTGAAATCTTTGGTCACATTTATCTCTCCGATACTTGCCATTCCTAGGTGAATCACTTTTCACAAAAACTATCGTAGCTTACTACGCATTTTATTTACATTACTGTATTCGACCTTTCACTGGCTGTCCTCGGGTATCATGCCGTTTATAGTTATTTGTGTAATTGAAACAAAAGTTCTGTGGGCAAACGGAAACGCCTAGACATGTACACGGACCATATTGCCTAAAATAGCGGAAACAATCGTGGTACTGTCTCCTGAATTTCACATGGGTTTTGAAAGTCGGTTTTCAGAAGGATTGCCTCACAACGTGTTCGTTTTATGGGGTAAATGCATTCGTTCGTCATGCGATGATAGGCAATACATCGTCAAACGTCCACAAGTATCCGGATGTAAGGGCGCGTTTTGTGTGAAAAAACACTGTTGGACCGGTCACGAAATCGTAGGTAGGGTTACACTGTGGTGTGAGGATGACTATGCGCACATCACATGAACCACACAGCCAGGCTGCTGCACAAATTCTCATTGAAAGCATGGGGGATACAACACTTTTCGGGTAGATGAACGCGTGCTGTCAGTTTCTTTCCAGACTGTCTGATTGAGCGCTTGGAGGTGTAGGCACCTCAGAACGCTTGACATAGGCCAGCACTAGGTCCCCTCCCTCACCCACTCTTTTTCTCTTCTTTTCACTCTAGGGCTTTAAATATAATTAGACGAACCTTATGGTTGTACGGAAGTGAAGCATCAGTGTCAACACTGATGTTGCTGTCTTTGATGATGATGATGAGATGAACGCGTGAAAGGTCTTCAGTAGACTGTTTGCTTTCCTTGGGAGAGAGGCATCCTGGAATAAGCTTCTTAATAAAAGTATACGCACAGGCTCATGTGACAAAACTTTCAAAGATTCACCTTTGTTTTTTTCTTGGGATGTCGAGGGGCGCTGTCGTCTGGGTACCCAATGTCGACTAATACGTCATCACTGGTATGTTGTACCCAATAAATCTGTAGCCTTAGAGTGTGCTTTCCCATCACATCGTCAGTCGTGAGGCTGAAAGAGAAGTGGAAGATCTGGTGGCCCAAAAGATTCCGCCCACAGTCGTATGTCAACATAATACTACCGACCTAGGTCATTTTATAAAGATCGAATTCAGGCTTTATCCAATCAAAAACTCGACTAACAACCGACTGGAATAACAAAGAATTGAGCCCTCCATCCGGCAGAAATGCTGCTTTTGGGCAGACATCAGTTATGGTTAAAGGTATTAAATTTGACTAAGTATTGAATGGCCTTAACATATCGCTAGAACAACACCTATCGTTTACTAAACGGGAAGGAGAATGAGGAACCCAATAGGACATCCTGTTTCAGTTAATGTCTGCTTTCTGCCCTTGACTTTGTTATCATAACAACTCTCCCCCTGAACGCAAATAAATGGGTTGCATTTACAATGTAATGCTGGTACGGTTCGTTGCAAAGTTTTCGGCTGACCCTGACAGAGAACGTGGTCATTATGTACAGCTGGGAGTTATTACCGCGGTTAGCTTGTTTGGAACGCCCACTTACATATACCTAAACAAAATCAGTGAGCACAACTCATTGGAGGATCAAGGTAGGACACGTAAATCACGCCTACAGCAAACACATTTACCAGCTAATTTTGAATCACCGCAGCTCAACAAGAGTTAAAACGTCGGCCAGGTGATCGGGTACAGCCTAATTAAGCAGTAAGTAACACAGATGAGAACTAGCGTGAGGAGGAAAACCCTTGGCTGGGGAGTTGCTTACTACAAAAACGCCAAATAAGCAGTTGCAGACTACTGCACAGGAAAGTTAAACTCTCATTTGCACGATGTTTTTAAAAACTGAATATCCGTCTTCTTCCTGAGCACGTCTTCTTGAACTCTCCTGGACAGTCATTGACTACCAAGCAATTGCAAGCGAAAACTGCAAAGTAGTTCCACAAACTCCGTAATGAATCCCACCTTTCATTAGATCAAGTTGGAGTTACGAGGACACACACACTGCTCGCATGCCTCATCAGTAGCGTCCACCGTTACACTAGTATCGCACATCAGTGACGATCAATCCCCTATACAGACAGCCATCTCACTTAACCAGTTATATGAGGCGTTGGATTGCTCATCTAGAAACCAGGCGGAGCTTAAAATGGTGAACTATTTGCTTTCTATGTACGAATAAGCTCTCCTATTGCATAGGAATACGTTTAAGTTTGAAACCGTTCACCCAAAACGCTCTGTTGGTTATCTTCGGGACTGAAAACTTACTGAAGTTTCTTTACTTCTTCTTAGCACAAAGGTCAAAATAATTAAAGCGAATTTTTCACTCTAGGAGTGACTATCGATATACTGTCACTAAACAGGGCCTCTCCTATCTTGTTTTGACGGAACAGTCAACGGTAACTGAGTTCTCACGAATTTTTGGCCGGCTTCTCGCATTACTCGATTGCTTGGTCTTACCTCTGTTTCAAGCGACTGCCACTAAATTTGAATGTCTGTCCTTCTAGAATGTCTTTTCTGGTGCAGGAAAATTTATATGAAAGAACACTATTTGTTGGTTTCTAGAGGCCTTCGTGTTCTGGGGTTCTAGCGAGACCTACGAAGCACTTTTTTAAGCTTTTCTGATAAGACACTCCTTTAGAAGAAGGTAGCCACGAATATTTTTTGTAAGTTGACTGATGCCATCTACTTCTACGAACTATGATAGGAAATCTTAAATGCCCCATATCCTGTTGTTGGCTCACTTATATGGTGAGATTGTGATCCCACGGGATAGAAAATCCCAAAGAATCAGTGAACCACGTTTATTCACAGCCCTTCAAAACTACAGGTATATTTCTAACCTATATTCATCAGTTTTTAAAAAATGAACAGTTGCTAAGGTGTAGACCTCAGGTGTACCATGGCTGCAATGTATTCGCTCTTCCCCAACTTACGCTTGACTCAGTATGACCAGTTTCATTCAGACCTGCTCTTGCTTGTTTTTTTCTGTTGATCCTTGCAGCTGTAATTCCGTACTTTCTGTGATTTCAGAGCTATATGTGACCTTTCAAGCAAACTGCTGGCAATGTTGTTATTGTTCCAAACATGCGAAGGTTTTGCAGTAAGTTTTATGAGCGTACCTGATTAGAGTTCACTTTATTTTCATTTGGTTTCTTAGCGGACCTACGTTTCGTTATTTCGCGGAGCGGTAATCGCCAGAGTGACTGGCCTTGCCATGATAAATGTTCTTCATCGATTGGTTACTAGAAGCGCAAGACTGCTATTTATTTCAGCCTTTTGTTAGGACTGACACGAGTCTGAGTACAGGTGGATCCTTTCATAAGTCTCCGATTAAGGTGAAACTTCCATGCCCAAAACATCTAATGAATCCCAAGCAGATATTATTTCTTAGCATAGAACAATCCATTTTGGGGCTGCTGCGTAAGAAACGCAACACTCAGTCTAACAACAATCTAGGATATTTTGATTTCTTTCACTTTCATGCCGACGTTTTAGTTACCGCAATTCTCCTCCCATTTTAGGGTGTATCAGAGGCTGTTTTACTAGCATGTGGTCGACAAAGCCTTGGGGCCGTCATAATTTTTGTGGGATACTACTGCATTGGAATGCCACTGGCTTTTTTGTTTGCCTTCGCTGCAAATCGCGGAATCATAGGTGAGTGACAGATTTTTGCGAATGATCTTTGTAAGATGAACTCAAAACGTTGCACATTTGGTTGTTGATGAGTTTTTTCTGTCCTATGCAAAACATCGTATCCAGGAAAACTTCTTCAATATTTTGTATTTCTTCGCAAACTCAACCATGAGGCGATCTTGGATTGGAGTCCATTGGGCATCACTTTTTCTTACCCAGAAAGTCATCTTAATTTAGTGCAGTTCTTTTTTGCACACGAGAAAATAAATCGGAAACTCGTGTTTTTGCAAGGATTGCTTGTTCTGTGAATAGAGATCAGGCGTCATAAAATTTCAACTGGTGGAAAGTAAAACTGTTTTTCCCACTTCGTTTTTCACCAAAAATCGGTCGAACGTCTTTGTGATATTCTAATACGCGAGAGGAAATCAGAGTGAGCTTTTACTTCTAGCCAAATTTTTTGTGAATGAATATGGCTTATTGGCTTTTATATAGTGATCCCATCAAAAGTATCCACGAAAAGAGGGAGGCTTCAAAAGGCTTATTGAATTTAACGGTTCTGACTTCCTGCTCAGAAAAAGCTAAGGAACTATTGAAGATAACACACCTCATGAAAAAGTGCAGCCTATTCCCCGGATGTCGAAAGGTAGCATAAGGAAAATTAGCTGATATTACGGAATGATTTAGAAACTTTAATGAAAGTTTTGTGTTGGGAATGAATTCCGTCCACTCCAGAAAGTCCAGAAGCACCATACAGCTATTTCATTTTTACTGAGATTTACCAGCAGTGAACACCCCATGAATCTCGGGGACACTTCGACTCCACGAACTTCTGACTAGTAGATAAATATTAAACCATTGGGCCATGAGCGGCTGATCAACAATTAGACAGGATATAGAGCTATTAATCCTTGACTAATGAAATTCACGTCACGTGGTTACCTTTTGACTGACATTCAGAGCGACGATATCTCGAACAGAAATTTCACGCGTCACCTGATTCATTCTCCTTTCTGGGCTACTTGTAGTTTGTTGATGGTATAAGGAACTTTGGAAATCTGGCGTTTCCAAAACTTTATGGACAGTCCGTGAATTGTGTGCCTTACCTATTGCAAGATTAAACGAGAATTTCCGCGGGTCTTAAGCATAAATTCATGCTTATTCAAATTACTTTCATAGGGCGAACAAGCAAGGCAAACCCACGCATCCTGCGTGGGTTCAGATGTAGGGGATCGTCGTGTTTAGTGAGCTTTGGTTTCACAAGTCGTCGTCAGTGTTTTCTAAATGCGCTATGCACAAAGGCTCTTGGCGACTGTGGAAAACCCGTTATTCGTACGACAGATGAGTTGCTGAGAAATTGAGAATGCTCGAAAACGAGAGTGTGCGCAGCTGATGCCATTGGTTTGTATATGAAATCAGCAAATCCTAATAACATGCCGTGAACTGAGAAGATGCATTATCAGTATACCATAAAGAATATCATATACCTAAGAAACAACCCTTAGAATGTGACGAAGATCACAGCACAAATTTCGGGTTAATAAAAGTTTCTTGCCAGTTAAGGTGACCATCGGCATACTAAGGTCAAATTTAGACATAGGTAAGATTCGTTATGCAAATCAACCTAGCCTCAATGATGAATTTCAACGAAGCCGGTTTATTCTGAATCACCGAAACATGCCACAGTTGAGGAGCAGTGGACTGTTTTCATGCTGATCAAAAGTGCGTTTTTGTTTGTTCTGTACATGACAATACCTCACAGGCGGATAACCTTTATAAAATGTAAAAAAGATGACTAACCACAAGCCTTTAATGTAGAAGAAGGAAGGGAATCCAAGCTCAGAAATGTTAATATTGGATAGATTGGTGTTTTTTAGGGGTCTTTAGAAGATCATGGACATGTTTATGTCAACAAACTTACTGTCAGTGGAATATTGAATGCGGTTTCCACTACTCACAGCATGACGAAAAGGTGGAACTTCATTTACTTTAATCAGGTGTATTTAAATACAGAATGACCACCCGCGTTCTAGGCAACAGCAAACTCACCAGCATCTCCAAATGGATCTTGCCAGTCTACAGCTTATTCAACACGGAAAGCTGGGTACCATTTGAGAGGGATCCCATCGAAGTAAGTGAGGGTTCAGAAAGTAGCTGCTGCCATAGGCTTACAGGCACAAGCTTCTCCAGTACTGAGTGTGAATTTGTAGTCCAAGGCCTTCATTCCACTTATTTTATTACAAAAACCTGATGACAGTCATGATTTGGATTGATTTAGCATACTGATCAACTTATTGATCTGAAGAAGCTGGTTACTAGAGAGTTGAACTCTGATTGGCTGCTTCAGGTCGGCTAAATGGCAACTGCGGCACTGGCGAACCAGTTACCCAATGCAGTGGTAGTAGATCATTCTAGTTTCGATCGAAAAGTGAGTCCTGTACCAGAGTTTGGTCACGTCGAGTTCAAACGTCGCCTTATTCTTCCAGTTCTTCCACATTCCTCTCCAACAATTACCTACTAGATAAAGCTGATGCAACCTCCAGGCTGCAAGCGGCTTTTCCTGTCTGCAGACACATTTATTACCTTCGCAATAAATATCCACCGCTGTCATATATCAATGGTTACCATGCGAGTGACAAAATGAATCTTGGGGAGGCACAATTTTTCGCCACCTGGATAAATGAAGAAAAGACGGGCGCGCATCAATTTTCAGGAATTTCACTCATTTACAAACGAATATGGACCGATTATAGGCGGTATGATTCAGATAAATGAAGTTTCAAGGTGCTTGTACTTTGGCATAATTCTTGCTATATGCTGTACAGGAGATAAAACCCTTAAAATGGTCGTCATTAGAAGGATTGCATTTCTAACAAATTATAGCGGTCGGTTCTTCAGTTTTCATGGACTTCTTCCAAGGTACTGCTCATACAGTGGGATGCTGGGCAGGAATTAAGTTCGAGTGATGTTCCTGTGCCGAAAAGCGGAGAATATCAGGAGAGATCTAAAAGAGTGACAGCAAAATATATTAAATGGGATATTTTACCATGGCATTACAAAATATGCCATTTCAGAAAGATAACATCATTGAATAGAAGCCAGATGGTAAGGTGAGTATGCGGCAAATTTTGACAATTAGAGGGGTAATATGCCTATGCTGTTCACAGTGGGGTTTACTAGCTCCAGATGGCTTTCTGCCGGTACGAAACTTTGATTTTACCATTTATGGTCAAGTGATTCTCCCAACAAGCTAGTGATTTTCTGGACTAACGTGGTCCCATAAATTTGGCTCTACAAGTAGTTTGCGTATGGCTTTTCAACTAACAACTTTATCAGCCTATGTACTTATATAATGTGCCAGCCACTTTCTACATCTGTCTTCCCCCTCCCCCCGCAAACTACGATTGTCAAAATTCAGGTGACCCTATCCAGGACCGATTGATCATCTAATACACTGAAACTGTGCAGCTTGAATATGCAAATTCATGGGAATATCATCCAACGTGCGAAATATTAATAAGACTAGCACGAGTTGAGCAGGTATTATGGTAGTTGACCTTGGAGGGCGTGATGCTCAGAGGTGCACTTGTTTCTTGCAATGTATTCCGAATCATTGCTGTCCTGTTATCCATCGTGAGCAAATTTCGTTAAATAAGTATATGTTGAAGGTGTGATGCTCGACAGCTAAGTTTAGTATATTAAGTATACGGCTTGAGCAAGAATGAATATTATAGTACGAAAACGGGAAATAATGTCAAACGAATCTCGGTAGAACCAAGTAAACGCAAGGCAGTCTTTAGCAAGATCTTGCAGATTCATCAGGATACTGTTGTGAAGAACTACCTAGATGTCTCAGGGGAAAGGTAGCTGAGAACGGCCGCATCTAATATGTTGACGAGTTCATTGAATTCGTGTGATCTCCTACACTCAGAATGGATGTTAGGTGGTTTCGAACCCCCCCGTTGACTTCATCCACGTAGATGGACAAGGTTCCGAGTTTGAATACAATCCGCATGCGGAAAAGACCAATATAAGCAGGAGATAATATCATTTCGGGGCGCAAATTAGTGGGCATAATATTCAGTGCGGGAAAACCTCCATTCCCGGTTGCAAGTCAATACATGCCCTCATGAGAAGAATTCAGCGGTAACGGGAACTCCGTGACAGTTCAGCTGAAATTTTTGTAAGAGTAAAAAGTCGTTTGGCAATGATAGACAGAAAACAGAAGGTAGATTCGTGCGTGAAGCCAATGGATAACCAAGTGCTTGTCGACATAAGGGCATGAATTTTCCACATGATAACGCTTCCACACACGGTACCGTATTCGAAAGATCATGCGTATTGTATAAACGAACTGACTTGCTATGTTGGTCGCCCCATAGTCTTGACTTGTGGAAGCATGAAGAAAAGAGACTGGGAGATTTGTCGAATCTTTCACAAAGTTAAGTATTTGAAAGCCGTAAGCATGGAGGACCGGCAAAGCAAAAGAAAACATTTGGCAAACTGAACAGAAAGCATACAGATACACTATACCTTAGTAAACAAAGATAAAGCTTTTAAGCTAACTAGTCAGCTTAGTTCCGAACTTAGTTTGGCCGTAGTGACGTTTTTAACCCCCATGACATATGTGATATTGATACGGATCCTTAAGTTTCATCACAAAATTCCGCGTGCATTCAACCACCGTCTGAGCTTTGTCTGCTTGTTTTCTAATTTGCAGACAGTGATTATGAGGAATAATGGTACCTCGAATTGTTCCGTTGGTTGTTAGTCTGTTCGTTGACGTTGGTAATTTGTTTGAAAATGTTTCGTTTCAGTTCGAACATGAGCACGCATCACGAACATCAACGCGCACTATCAGCTATGCGCTGAAGGTATCTACATTAGAGGTTTAGAACAGACATTTGGATAAATTAATCCGTTTCTGTAACTCATCGTCGGATTTGCAAATATATATGGGTTAAAAAGAATTCATCGACATAAGTATTCATTAGGAACACGGGGTAGGAAAGTGTAACACAGGGCCAGATGATTTGAAGAGGGACGGGTTAGTGAGTTCAAGGGCTCCTTGGGGATCACTGAGAACGTTCGATAATTCCGTTTCTGTCTAGTGGTGCGCTGCATTTTCACGGTTGTGTTTAGGTTGGTGAAAACGCTGCATAAGGACAAGGCGTTTCTGGATGCAAAGCTCTGGACTATGCATACGGATGACAACAGCAACTCGGTGCCCTTAAACTGACCTCGTAGATTACTTCGTCAGCATCGGTAGCATCCATAAGGAGAGTCAAAATCGGACCCCTTGTGTGTTGCACAGGACCCTCCGACCGCCAACATGGAATAGGTGTAGACTTTCGTTAAGACCACAGTCTTGCCGTTTGACTTACATAGCAGCTTCCACAGGAGCGGGCAAACTAATATACGCACCGAAATCGTTTGGTGAAGCAGTCAATCTTTCATTTTCTATTTGATCAAATGGCAGCCGATGAAAGTTATGCACATGGTAGCCGCATAAAGTTTGCGCTTAAACGTCTTCTTTAGTCCTTGCGTGAATAGCCGATTAGGACCATGCTCTCTGTACGGAAGACGTAGATTGCTAGGCATTAGTGGCACCATTGTGATTACGCTTCTTGCTGTACTTGGTTACATATTTCTTTCCAAGAACCTATCAGGTTAACCGTTGTCACGGATGGTGTTAAAGAGTAATCCATTCTTCTTGCAGTGAGTCTTTTGTGTACATTTTTGTTATTCTTTTGAAAAGACTCTGCGCTAGATTCCTCTTCATTCTAATAGAAACGAAGCTCCAGAAATGATAATACTGACTCACCCAAGTTGGTCTTACCATTGCACCTGCGTGACGGGTTGGCAGTATACCTGAAAAACTTGCTAAATCTCACAAGTAAATGGAATAAAGCATGTAGACTGGCTCATAGACTGGAGGGGAGAATGAAAGTTTCTTAGCCAAATGAAGACTGGATATTGTATTGACAACGACAAAAAAAATTTGATGCTGAATAGGCTGTGATTCATTCCATCGAATATTTTAGCGAAAATCCCTGTAATTTGGTTTCATCACTGCGAGTCGTTCTGAAGGCTATTCCTCCTTGCCCCGGACTCCGATTATACGGCATTTCTGCAGGCAGATATGAGTGGAATATTACAGTAAAGTGGGCTAACCTTGTTCCCTTACAGCGTGTGAACGAGCCGCTTAAAGTTCATTCAGACTTTATCATTGTTAGCGGCGATTAGAAGCCTGACAAGTGAAGCAGGTGTCTCATCATTATGGGAAGAGGGCTTTTATGAGGTTTCTTTCTTTCTTTTCTTTAAAAAAACAGAGGTAATCTAACCGTTTAGTACGTCTACATAGATCTTATTTAAGAATTAGTTCATGCAGCAGATGTCAGCAGATCTCCAGGAGCACAGGCTGCTTCTAGAGTTTCCTGTCGGTTATCAATACGAGTATGAGAAAACAATCTCTCTTGGGGCATTTTAGTTCTCGAACTTCCTCCAGAATGACAGGTACGCTCACCCGGCTCACTACGCTCATTTAACATTCCTAGCGCGCGATTTCGGTGCCAAATAAAAACGGAGTAAACGCTGCTTTTCACTAGCTACTGATAAGTATAAAGCAGTTTTATATTCACCATAAGCATTCGTAAAATTCCAGTAAAAATGGACTAATCAGGACAATTTTGAGAGAAACTTCATGGAACTTGTCGACCAAGATTGTATATTATTCTCGAGTTCTTTAACTAAACTCGAATAAAGCTGTCGGTAGATGGATGTATTGGTGGTAACGTTGGTCATCCTTTGGGATAATGTTCTTCATGTAAGATCCGCAGTAACCCATTTTCGGATCGGTGTCACATAAAGCCGGTAGACCATATTTTTCACAGCTGTTATATCATTATGTTTATTACCGATCCCCCCGAGGCACTTGGTTGTGGATTTGCTAAAATTTATCATTTCCGAAACCGTCGCCCACACTGACATCACACAAGTGAGCCCTAAAACCCTCATTCGGTTTTCCACTTCAGGAGCATGGACTGGTCTACTGACGGGTTTTGCAATAACAACTATCGCTTACAGTGTGTTTGCTCATAAAACAAACTGGATAGCTGAGGCGCGCAAGGTAAGTTTCTATCATGCGTCTGATAGTCTACTCCAGTACACACTGTACTTATTGACGTGCTCAAACCTTTCGAATTGCAGGCACGACGAAATATCTGTGACCAGCAAGACACTCATGAATTGGTCATACACCAGGAACTGATGAGCAGTTCAATGTCCATGGATTCTTCTAGTGAGTTATGGGATACTTATTTTTCTGCGCAACCGCTGCGTTATGTGCGGGTCTTCGTTCCATCATTTGCATAGAAAGAAAGTTAAGCGACGATTGGTTGACTACTAGGTGTCAGCTGCAACTTACAAATATCCTAACAAACAACCCAAAATGAGGCAATGCAGTTAATTCTACGGAAGATTAAGACAAGGATGGATGAACCCGTTTAAGTGACGAAGACACCCACAGAGTCATCTCAGTGCCCGCGGTTAGGAAGGTGCTTCAGTCTCGCTCCTAATAATATGCGACATTTGTTTCATTTAACTCTCACTTATTGCTCCATTTTTAGTAAGAATAACGAAAAATAACTCAATCAAAGGCGAATGACTGTTATTCTCTTGCTCATCACTCAAGTCCTGTCAGATGTTCTGTGTATTTTAATTTGCACCCCTCAATTGACAAACTCATAGGCACTGTCAGAATGCTTACCGGAATATGACAGAATAAAAATGACCTCTTCGTGGAGACGCAGTGCAACACCCTGAAACAAAAGATTCCCTGCCATAAGCAATCCACCTGTTGAAGCTTGCTTTTATAGTCTGCGGAGAATGCCAACCACGCTGCGTTTTAGCAGCGTGGCAAATGGTTTCACGGCGGGGTTTTCTAAGATCCAGTGAGCTGTTTCCAAACACCGAAGCCAGGGTTATCACTGTCACATCAATGTCCATTTAAAACTACCTATCTGTGCACCAATTTTACAACATTTTAAAGCAACGACTTTTATCTGGTGCACTTGTAACTTGGTCACACCAAATTTAGTTTACCCGTCAATCTACGCATTTCTCAGGTCGGACAGAGAATCCTTTTCCCGGTGGTAGTAATTACTAAAGGTAATAGAACTCGTATGAAGTCGTATATTACTGGTGAAAACTGTGAGTAGCATCTGCTGGAAGCAGTTCGATATGCTACCCTGCATCTATTCGACGGGCGAGTCGAAGGATATTGAGCTGTTTATCTACTGACATCAAGTGTTCAAAAGACGTCTTAGAAAGCTCAAGAATAAGCTTAGAACTTTGATTTTATCAAACTTTGCGCAAATTAGGATTATTCCTTCATGCTTGATGTTTGCAGCCGTTCTAGTAAGAGCCAAGATGGGACATGCGTCGTAAAGCTAAACAGTGAGACGCGAAGGCATTGACCAACAAACTCACACTTATTTGCTGCTGACGATGCAATAGGTGTGTGCCTTTGGACGGAAGGTAAAGTAAGCTAGAGACCTAAACACGCTCGGTTCACCCATAGAACCTTATCGGCATTCTTATGTCTCCGCTTTTTAAATCAGCGGGACCAACGGATGACACCAAAATACGTCGAGTTATCTAAACCGGACTAAATACATTCGACAAAAGAGGCCAACTACTTACCATTTGATCCAACTCGTTAGGATTCAAGTAGGAAACCCGGATCGCATGACAACCTGTTTGATTATGTGCGGACCGCTTGTGTGAGATCACTTGTGCACAGATATATGCAGTTTCCGTCAGTAGTGGCCGAAACCCCTGCATTGGGGGCCAAGCAACTCCAACAGCTTCGAGGTTGCTTGAATAATTTCCCAAATAAAACTGTAGATTTGAACTTTAGTAAGAATCAGTCAGCTGGTAAAGTGGAAGCTTCTGCTGAAAACCACAATGGTGGTAACAATCATCTTAAGAGTGAATCAAGTAACTATGGGACTGAAATTTAGGAATCATCCCGCACCTTTTGGCCTTTTGTTCCTATTATACGATTAGTTAGCACGTGCTCTACAACAGAACAAGTATGTTTGTTAGTTCAGTAGTTGACAGAGTCACATAACCCGAACTTCCTGCATTTTGTTTAACAGATAGTTTCGTATGCTCTCAATAGTGGATCATTTTCATTCTATTTATATCTCGCGGCAAATTTATCGCAGTGATTGTGTTTTGATGAAAATCACTGGATTCAAATACGTTTCTTGGTTGTTAGGTTATTTCCAGTAAGAACAGATTGCACAACATCACGCTGAACTGAAAACTGACTTATGAACGTGAGGCCTATGGATTGTATTTGTTATCCATACAGTTCGCAATTGACTGATGTCCAACTGGCTAAACAAAGATAGCGAAACATCGAGGAGCTGCGGTAGTAGTCATTCGGCTATAATCGCTGAATGAAGGGTTAATAGTTATCAAATAAATTATGTATCGGTCTACGCCAAACCAACACTGAGCTATACAGCACACTGTGCCCCTTGTGCAATTGGCAGTTGCTGATCGGAGTTCGGTCAAATAATTTATGTTAGTCTGCTACAGTGAAAATGCACCATGAAAAGGAAACTCTATGGCTCCTTACTGGGGTTAATATTTCTTCCTGTAAATGATACATCACAAAATCTGACTCCCGAGACGCAACAATGTGGCCTGCCTAAGGGAGGGTCACTCTTGGGAAGATTGCTTTGTTAAAATTACGAGGCGTGGTGTTTACCTTCTCGAAACTTATGGGGAAGTCCATCGTGTGAACAACTCCTCTTGAGCCATTTGGTAGAAATTCCCATCTTGGGAATTTCTTATGCTGACTGCCCATTTTATCATGCATTGACCGTTTTCATACGCACACACACACACACACTGTTTTGTAAGCCAAAAGTAAACCTTGTCTGTTTGAGGCACATAAAATTGCTGACCCTCTGGCCGTAAACATGGGTTCCTCAAACAGCCTAAAATGATTTTTTACGTAAGTTAGCAGCTTTACTTGTCTCCTTGGCAGTAGTCTAAACAAATTACATACATGTGTTTTGACTTACTTCAGTTTCGGTGATCCATCCTATTGGTCATAACCGAAACTCATTTTCGAGATATTTCGAGATATTTCACTGTCCTCTTTCAGGTTTCGAACCTTTGATTGAGCACCAGATGCCTAATTGGGATTGTGGGGGACTCATGGACGTGGAATTGGATCGGTTGCATACAAATCCTTTTGAGTTGGCTACTTTCATTGACCGAGAAAAGGCCAGTCCTGCAATTTCCCTGAAGAAAATATCAGTAGCATGTGTGGTGATTAGCGTTTGGATCGCAGCTGTATGTATATTTTGGAATCGTCCTGAGCCTCTTTGGTACACCACTTGTCTCAAAAATAACGTCAGTCAGACGACCAGCGAGTATACCTTTTGCGGTCGAATGTTGTCCGAATCAAGGTTTCGTGTGTTTAGTAACCCACTAGCGGGAACTGCAGTTGTCCCCGAAGCGACCGTTCAACAGAACAGAACCTCCACAGTATAGGTCAGTCTTTCAGTGGACGACAAAATTCCATCAATACTTCCGGTAGATCATGGCTTTTCGCCTGGAGCCCGGAATTTCTACGCAATTTATCGTATATTTCATCGCAACTTTATACCAGATCGGACGTTTTTGAACCTCAGTCTGGTTGTCTGACCATCCCGGATGAGTCCCGTCCCCAACCAAAAAAGCCAAGTAGCACGCCTGATTTTTAACCAAAACGGTCCAGAAAACTACCGATTTTCAGATGCACCAGCTATGAAGAAAAATACTTTTCTGATAAGATTGTAGAAACAAAAATTTATTTGAAATATATGGCTTTTGACTTGTATTGTTGACTGTTTTGGTGGCCACGTACTCCAAGTTTTGTTGGCAAGAGGGACAGCGTCTGTGGGGCCTGAACCAAACCGACGTGGCCGAGTAACTGTGCGCAAAAATCCCGAAGAGAAATAGTCATAATTCTATCACATGTGAGTGAAGTGTGCACACCGGTATGCATTCTTTTCTACAGTAACTGCAAACGAAGTTGCGGTACACGATCATTTCGCTTTTCGTAGTTGCAGTGGATAGTTTCCTCGAAGTCCTGTATCAAGACTGACAGGAATGTTTTGTGATGGCTGAAAGCAATCGATTGTTCCAGTTTGGATGCTACTCTGAGATTTATCACGGACAGTGCAAATTAAAAATTTCGTATTTGCACATAGGAGATAGGTTATTCTGATGTTAGCGTACTTGGTCTTCTCTATGGTCCAAATAATCAACAAGGATGTCACAAAAGTGCCTGTTTCTTTGTCTCCTCTGGCGGTCTTGTTATGCTGACGATATCATTCTTGCCTATTTACTTTGCACTCCCTTCAGTCCTTTGATTCAACTTAGCTGCAGGTCGCTAGGCCCAGTAAATATTGGCCATAGGTATTCCTGCATCGCCTAGCGGTCGCCACAATGATGCCGCTCACCATCTTACATTTGATCATTAAAACTTAGCACTTCAGTAGGCAACTTGTGCCTGGAGGTTGCAATGACCGAAACGGTAACATGAATCCGGGGACCAAACAGTTAGGTCTACGAAAAGTACATTACATTCAACTTAAGCGTTTTCTTCTCCACTGCACGAAATTCGTCCCTGGCAATACCTCCAGGGGCAGGGCTTTCCACTATGGGTAAGAAAGGAAGGATGGTAGGGCTCCAGCTACGATAACGCTAGCCAGTTCAGAGGGATGAACAAGCGGGTCGTCCGGAAAGAAGATTTTCCACTTGCAGTGGCCTTGCCCACACAAGGTATCAAAGTGTACACCCAGCCCATCTGACAGAGTGGAAAGCTGCGAGGACTTGTTGCAGGGTTTGACCAGACAGGGAGTAGGATATCTTGTAACTGTTCAAATAAATTGATTGTGGTATACTCGTGCGCACCGAAGGACAGTCGCTGGTTGTTGGGATTACAAAGGCCAAAAAAGCAGCACGACAGAATTCATCGTGAGGAACAAATACACATAACAATTAAAAAACTTGGCGGTAGTCCAAGGGGCGGAATTTAAAGGTGACTACAATCGCACTGAGTTTGATCCTCCCAACCTACTCACTGTCTCTTTTTTCGTTGACGTTTTATCTCTAAGCTGCCCTTCCTAAGTCGTGTTCTTGTCATTTCGGTTAGTTGAAATCTTCTGGTGTGTTTGCCTCTGGAACCAAGATTTGACAACAAGAGTTGTCTGTCTTAGGTGACACTCCCTGGATCTGACTACCGTCCGAAATCTATCATTCTATTCTAATTTTATCGACATTTGCCCGGATTGTGATCCCTTCTATATCGAACCGAATGCTTCGCTTCTTTTTTTCGGTAAACATGAAGTCACAGGTCTCTCTGTGGTGACCTGTACCGCTTACCATCGACAGGTTTTCAAGCGTCTTGGTTGTTTGTCTGTTCGCCAAGCTTGGCAGTTGGACTGCAAACTTTCCATCACCAATGAAAGCCACATCGTCATAGCGCCTTTGAGTGGGTGAATTCCTCGTCTTTCCCCTTCTCGTCCTTCTAACGTCTTGGTTAGGAAACGCAAGCTGCATTGTGTTGACTTGTGCATTTAAGGATCGCTTTGCCACAGGGACGTCCGTGCATGGATTTTCTTTTTTCTCAGATAATTCTGCTGTTGCAGTAGAAAAAGTACTGTTTGAACGACGTTGGACGGTGCGTACGCGTTACGTTTTAACGATCAGCTTTAGTTTGATTGATGTATCGAGGGACGCACTTGAAAATAATACAAAATTAGTCCGAATTTACCCAAAGGTTTAAGGTGTCCTACAGTGCGACCACGCCGACGTGAACAAGAAGTGATTCTGTCCTTTTGGTCTTATTTAGATTTTTTGTAGAATGGACGGAGGGTTTTATAGCGTTGAATAGGGCCGCGAGTAAACAGACGAAAAGGTACCATTGGACGATACTCAAACCGGAAATTCCTCAGGTAACGAAGACTTCTTCATTGCGCTGGAGAAGTTGAATGATATGTATTTGCATAGTTATTTCTCGTTGTCCGAAACAAACTGAATGAGGACAGATCAAAACTTTATAATTTCAGTAACTTCATGAATTATCATTGCCCTAGGAGTCCGTGGTTTGTAATATGCACCCGTCCATGCACAATAGGAATGTGATTACAACCGTTCGGTTCATGCATATGTATTCACCGAATACTGCAGTCTGAGTGCTCGCTGTTTGCAAGCAGACCGCTGGTATTTTCCGTGCAAAGCGAGTTTTGCAAGTAAAGGCTGAAACTGGAGGTTAGCAGTTAAAATCGCGCGGAATAGAAATTTTGTGGAGGAAATCTTGGATGGTGGAGCTCTGGGTAAAATCCTGGAAGCTGATGCAGATTTATAAGACTGTTGGTCAACCAAACACAGTAGAACCGGCCCACATTTTCAGTTTCCCCAGTAGAATAAAGCTAACTACGTCGGATACTACTTATAATCCATTAGTGGAGCGTACTACCCAATCCATTGCATATCGATGAAAAGAAGTTGGCTATTACCCCGACAGGTAAAATCCTATTCATAGATTCCAGTCGATTAGCAGCCATGAATATTTACCACTATAACATAAAATGAATTCGTCTTTAACTTAGGACGTGGTTTATTCAGACTCTACCTTAGATGTAAAAAAATTAAAAGTGAGGAGGCATGCTGAACAGTCAATATGCAGCTGAACGGTCAAACAACTGTTTGCGAGGACGAAACCGACGCGTGTGAGCAGAGCATATTTGGATTTTGATCTATTCGGGTATGCCCGCGTGTTCGGTTCACAATTGTTAGGACTACCATAGTTTTCAGTTCGGCGAATATCTCAGATCATACTGTTCCCAAGTGAGTTGGGATGACGTCAGTACTTGACTTAGTTCTATCGTACTTTGTCTGAGAGCTTCACCCAGAAGTAAGCTGTTCACTTGATAGTGGCCCCAAATGCAGTCTGTTGGCGCCACCGACGGATCCATATTCACTTTGTTCCTGTACTTTATGTTTATCCAGACATGCTATAAACACAGTTAAATGGATACGTTGGTAAAGTAACAAAGTAATTGTGACTGAGCTGTTGGCAAGTAGCCCAGAGAAGTACATTGGAACACTCGCTCTTCGGGGTTAAAACAGGAACACGTTGAGGTTAGGAAAATTTCGTCTTCATTCTCAAGTTTTTCACGTAAAATTTGAAGGGATAGCGAGATAAAATGCAAGAAGCATTCGCTAATGTGCTCTGGGATTACAGAAATCAAAGCAAGGAAGCCATCAATTGAGTGCGGTAGAAGTATTTTACCGGGGATATAACATTGTGCAGACTGTCAACAGCACTCAACTAACCACCCTGTTAGTTTTCGCTCTACAGGTTCAAGGAATACAAGCGAAGATGGTACAGTTGGGTATTGGTCTTAGAGGGAGGTAATAGCAGTGAATATAATTTGGACAATAAAAATCGGTGGATAACGGACTTTATAAATATATTCACGATAATCATAGGTTTGACAAGAAATCTGGGAGAAGCATTGCAAAGGAAAATAATTTTTGTCCGTTTCACAGTCGTACCCTCTAACTGAGTATCACCATATTCAGTTACTGGTGGGTTTTTTACTTGTCAGTTTTAGTGTGTAAAGATGAAACACCTTCCAAAACCCATGGATCGCTTCATATAACAAACTTAATGCAACGTATCCATACATAACACAGCCAAAGAAGATCATGGAATCAACAAAAGTGCAATAAGAACACGCGTGACACCCATTAGCCCGAGAATTAACCTAATAAACAGCGAATTTCTCAGCGCACCGCAGCACCATTTTGATTTCGTCTGTTTTGTTGTCACAGTGCACACTACTGCCTGAGTGACCAGTAGCATCCCTGGACTTTTTGAGCCCGACGACTGCAGTTGGCGCATCGCTTAATTCAATTGGCCATTCCATACTACAACAATAATAGCACCCTACCCAAAGCACGCTTCCCAAAAATTAAGGGCAACGAAACTGACTGCATCCAATAGAAAGAGGCACACCTCAACGCGTTCTCCTTATTGAACCATTAGTTACTGTCAGGTTTGGAGGAAACTGAGGAGTAGTTATGTGATGAAACGGAGAGTCTTGTCACGTCACGCTATTCCCAGAGAAAGGCAAGAGACAGGCTAGGTATTTTGGGTACTCACTTTAACTGGCCCGGATTATGACTGGGAAGATTTTCGGTTGCTGACTGCATGGACAGAGCTTGTGCCTGAAACAGGTTTAACTTGCAACCCAGGGACGCAATACTTTATCTGTCAACTTAGCTTTGCGTGTAACATTTCAGTAGGTGAAACAATTGGTAGGAACTTTTGTCCATTGTTTCGCATCCTACCGCTCGTTTGTGTAACGGGCGCGGTGAATTGAATGCTACTTGATTTGTGGTAAGTAGTTGGACAAGTGTGCTAAAACCACCAATACCGAATGCTGCTATCCTCACCACGGGAAGAAAACTTGTGCTTCATGATGCTTTCAAATAGTGAAGAAGACTGAAACTTTGAAATACCACCGATTGATCACAAATTCTGTCAGACCATTAGGATTTCAAAAAATATTCACCAAGTGGTCTTTCTTACGATAGGTGGTCCATTTTGCTGAACCTTTTTCCCCATCACTCTTGATAAAATCAACAATGACTGGAACTACAAGTGGGACACACCAAGTACAACCATGCACTAGCCTAAACGGCATGCCGTTCACTCGATTGTTGGTACCGTTACCCAAATTACAACTATTCTAAATGGTCACAATAATACTTTATAAGCTATATAATCGCCTAATAGCCTCTAAGGTAGTTTGCTGTTTGAAAGGAATCATTGATGAAGAATGAGTGGTAGTGGACTGCACTGTCCATAAGTCTGTCGATTTGTTGGTGTGCATTAGACGATTAAAACAAATGGACCGGTTGCGTTCCGCCTCTTCAGTCGTCGGGTGACCATTGAAAGTCGACGTGAGCCTGAACGGTATTTTATCTAATGTGCATTATCAAACTTTTGAAAAGATCCACAACTGACGACTTACTGAAATTATTTTCTGATAAGGAATTTGATCGCAACATTTCCAAATACCTTTTACATGCTTATACGTCAAAAATACATCAATCGCGTCTGCTGCTTATTGACTGTTCAGTGAGAACGGGCTGATGAAGGCATAACTTATGATAGAAGAGGTCCAGTACTTATAGTATACATGATGCAGAGGATAAAATAAAGAGGACATTTGAACGTTAGCAAATGCCCAACGAACGTTTTACAAACCAAAGGTTAGCCATCCTTACGTTCGGGGTTTGTGGGTGATCCGGCGAGTGGGTTGTTCACCAATGCAACTGCACGGTCATTATGTTTGGTTACAAAACACGGGTAGAATGTAAAATAGTACAGTCAAGCTGTTTTCTGTGGACGTTAAGATTGTTTCAAAGGTGCAGGTCTGTACACCCAATAGCAAAACGATACAGTAAAGTAATCGGTTGGCCGGTCAAGACGGTTTGACCTGCCAAAGTACCTTTTGTTTGCGCTCTCAGGTACGTTTCCCGAGGTCGCCTGGAGTAGATACTATGGAGATGATAAATGCATCATGGCATTTTGCGGACATTTTGCAGAGTAAAATTTAACCTTTCGCACCAGAAGAATACCATGTTGGTGTATTTGATTTACAAACGAATTTTCTAAACTTGCTTTGTGCAGTCAGTCCCGATATATCCGCTATGTTGGTTGTACGAACGGTAGAGGAACTGAATCAGATGTTGGTGTTTATGCATCAGATGCACTTATGGTAATCATATGGGTTGCATTAGCAGCGGCTTCAGCATCCTAGTAGCAATGGAACACACGACGTCCCATTGGTTACGAAGTGCACTGCCGGGTTGTTGAACCTCAGCAGACTGATATATTCAACTTAAGGTCAGATTAGTTTAATGTAGAAAGAGACATGTAATGGATTCCATAATATTTAGTCAAGACAAACCCGACTATGCACATATTAGAATTAATGAATGGATAATCTTGGTGCAGACCAGAGGGTTTAGCATTCAAACACGGCACGAAGATCGGTTGGTAGACAATTTATCGTTCGAGCTTCGGCAGCTTTATGTGTACCAAGCCGATCTTATCGTATGGGATGTCCAGCATACAATTCGCCTATTAAGAAGTCACATTTTACTGAGGAACACATAATGTGTTCGTGACTAGATTGACCACCTATAGTGAACGGCGGAATCAGTTGCTCCGTAGTGTGTGATACTTTGGGGAGACCTGATAACTACATCAGCATTTGCACTTATTGTGGGTATTTTATTAACTCAGGATGCTCTATAATGTTGCAACTGTTGTACTGAATATTAGTTATGATAACACTCCTTTCCTTTAATGTTAACAGAAGTTCAAAATTGTCAGTTATATTGCTCGGCAATTTCTTTCACCTCCTAGCCACTACAAATGGTAACGTCCATCTCACCTCGTTTCTTGCCAACATCGTTGACACTTGGATGTCAGCATCCTTTAGTGTGTGGACAACAAGTGATCGAAGTTACACACAGCACGAAACACTTGTGGTAGTAAGCGGGACGAAAATGTATGCACAGAAGTCCACAAAAATAGGAAATGGATATTTTATCTCAGAGATAATAAAAATGCGTTCAGCTAACCGGAAGCTGAGCCAAAATCGTCAGTGTTTTTTGCCATAGGAATGTAGCTTCCGTAGTTATGTTAGTCAAAAGCGTTACTGTTTCGCTCTGAGCACAATAATGCGCAGTTGAATTAAAATAGAGCATTCCTTAGACTTGGATATGACAACGCAGAATAAGTTCGTGAGTCATTTTATCTGTCATCAACTAAGCGCATCAATTCAAAAATTAATCTAAATCTCCCGAGATAACTAGTTTGATCATTTGCCTTAAATCGTAACTATAAGCAGCGCTTTCCGGTGGTTTATTTCAACGTAAACTTTCTGAGTAGGATAGAATAGAGTAGAGCAGAAAAGAATAGAACTATAATAGAATAGAACAGAATTAGAATGCGATAGAAGAAGAATAGAATAGAATTTGCTATTGTTGTGTAATCCTGGTAGGAAGTTGCACATTTCAGTTTGTGCGAGTTTAAGCACATTACCAGAGCACGTTTCAGATGATCACAATGATAATAATAGTTTCACACAATAGTTTCACATCAAAAAATTTGATGTGAAACTAATGGTCGGTTTCAGAAAGATTCCGCAGACAACCGATAGGTTTATTGACCAGGAGCTTTCTCCTACTGCTAACCGATTTCACAGTGGTCACTTTCCAAACGCGTCGTTCCGGTCTAACCGTGGGAGAATAATCGGGCACAAACGTTTAGAAAATTTTACAAATAACCTGCAGCGCAGCTGCACCCTGCGCGGTTGTGTCTGATTTAATTTACCGGGTGGTCGGGCAGCGTCACGCAGCGGAAGAGAGTTAGACCAAAAAAAGTCTAATAACTCGAAGTCAATATTTCCCCGTTATCTTTGGTGGCATCTCTTTTTCAACAACTGTTGTGGCTTTTCTCTTTGACAAGTGATTGCAAAGTCCATAACAGCTGGCTTCAGTCTGTTGGCAGCTGCACACACAACGCTGTCGTGTCTTTGCGCACCGATGACAGCATGCATTTGGCGGTTCTCCGAATTGCATTCGAAAAATCGGCTAAACTGCTGTTCCTGTCGACCACATAAACGGGATGAAATTTTGGCCAGCCAAAATCAAACACACCTTGTGTTTGTGGCTGAATTTCGAGGAAAAGATCATGGAGGCAAGCAGATGGGATTTTTCTTGTAAGCACAAGTGCCGCTCCTCACAAGCTGGAGTATGGGATGCAAGTAATAGGTGACGAGTGCTTAGTTTGAAATCAGCCTTTTCTAGTTATCGATGTGCACACAATTTGTTGTCGGTGGCCCGGCTGTATTTCTCCGAGCGCGCAACACAACTTAACCGACGTGCTTCCTATATTGTCGTCCTCGACAGATCACGACCGGTTACGCACTTCTTGGAGCCCTTCTTAGTTAGGTAATCGCTACAAGAAGGGAAAAGCTGTGAAATCATTTTGGGCTCCTCGGATCAAACTGAATTTAGTTACAGGACGAAATCTCGAATGAAGTCTCTGGCAGACTTTTTTCACTTCCCATCCAGGGTTAATCGCGGGTCAAATGAAAGTTCATTGTATGGCGGTGAATTAAGAAGTGAGCTAATGGTTGATTAGCCACTTTCTGCTGACAGACATTGGCCGCCTATATCTAATTTGTCCACTAATCCTCCGTTTCGTTTTTTTGGTAGGCATGACATAAGTATTTGCGCCCTATCGATTAATGAGACTCATAACAGTGTAGTTTGTGCACATAGAGAGGTTTCTTGCAAAGTTCACCCGAAATCCATGCGGTCTACACCGTACATTAGGTAAAAGAGTCACGTGTCCAAAAAACAAGTTTATGATAAGGTAAGTTTCAAATTAGTCGGCATCTACGACCAGTAAGGCAGACGATCAGAATATTTACTTGTAGTGTGACTATTCACACCTAGTTAGCAATAGGTCAGAACAAAAACCAGCCTTAAAAGCCGCAATGTTTCCCGAACTAAGAGGCATCTCCATTCGCTTGTACCCGATGGGATACAACAAGGCTTTTTCGGAGAAATACGTTCACCTAAATGGTTCTTTGTCAGTCATGAGGTAGAATATGAAAAAAGCTATATCTGGAACAAGGCCACAGTACACCTATCGGCGAAATGTGAGCAGGTTGTAATGGGAGAACCCCATTTCCCGTGTGACACCGGCTCACCAGAGAATGATTGACAAAGAACATCACGAGTCAGTCACTTTTACTGAAGTATAAATCACAGCACAAATGTTGAAATGAATGGTGGTTAGTCTGATGACGGTGGACCACATTACCAATTAGTAATTAGGAGCTTACTCCGTTTCCTGAAATATACCAACACCTGTAAAATGACTGATCACAGTAAATCCAACGAAACAATCACATTAGGGTTAAGTTACTGGCTTGCTTAGACGTGACAGCCCAGGTGCGTCCAGCATGCGATGACGAATTATCGGCTGCAGGCTTCCTCGCACGACGGACGTCCCTTGTGGTCGTGTCGGGGTGGTTAAGAGAACGCACTAATAGGGAGAAGAGATGTTCGCGTCGAGTCAATCGCTCCTCTGTTTTGGTGTGGACTGACAATTGGAATTAAATCGGAGTGGGAAAATTCCACCGCCAGTTACAGCACATAATCCTAGATGGTTCCCAAACTCTTAAAAAACTAATTACATCCGGACGTGCAAATGGACGGATAAAACTACTACTAACTTTAATTGCATGATCTATTATGCCATATCCAACAGCGACTTTGAATATAACCGACCGAGTTGAATGATAAACCACACGTATTTTATCATCACACTACCATCTGTCATCAGTTCTGTTCCTGTCAGTTGTTGTCCCCGGCTGAAAGATGTGAAAATTTGTTGTATATTTGTCCTAAATGCATAATTTGAAGCCTCAAACCAATCCTAATGAGATTACCCTGCAGTCTTTTTTCTGAGTGACATCAGAATTCTTTTATCCGAGGTAGGTGGACATGTTCCAGAAATTAATTCAATCCAGGATTTGGTGCATAGTTGCGTGGCTTGATGAACAGCGGCCTTTACATTCAGTCAGCTATTCGTCTACCGGGCTCAGGAGTAGGGGCCTTTACCTGTTTTACCCGTCTTTCTCAGACGTGCGAACGGCGACAATTTCCTACCTGTAATGTTCATGTTTATTTTCTGTACGACTGAAGTCCAAGGTCAAGCACTAGTTTACTGTGTTTTTCACTCATGCAAAAAATACATTTATGTGCGGTTGCGTGTGGAACATTTTACTAAGCAATCGGCTAGTCGGAGATTCTCGAATTTCTGCATGCCCCACGCGAGCTTGCTTACATTAAAGATAGTGTGTGTAGCATTAGCCGGAAGACGTGTATCATGAATCTGGAGAAAAATGTTCAAAAATTAATTGTGATACTTCTATGAATGTGATGAACGGGCGAACCAGGATTTGGTTGTATGTTTCGCCCTTAGCAACTCTTCCCGAAATCTGCGACAAAAACATCACAGGAAGAACTGCACCGTTGGAATAATTGGAGTTCTGGTACGACCGAGTTGGCAAACTTGGGCTGTGTCATTTGTAACAGGTCGGAAGGCTAAGAAACGGATTCAACTCTGTGATATTTTTCCACGGGTCTGAAAACAATTTTATAGTTTTAACAATTTCTTTTTACTGAATCAGTAAGCCGTTTCGCCAGCTAATGTTAGAACCCAATTGTCCTGAGGCAAGCCCTCAAGCACATGCAAAGAACCCTTACAGAGAACTTCTGAATCGAGCGCGGACTGCATTCGTAAGTTTGGAATCTTTTTGCAGTTAAGTGCACACAGGCGATTTTTCAACGGACTATACGCGGTGTGAGAATTGCTTTGGCATCCACCTTTTCATGTTTTCACAATTGCCAGCTTCTCAAAGGCAAATATTATAATGCATTCAGCCTGATCTTCAGTCCTACTCGTCGACAAACTTCAAGCACAGCAGTGTGAAATTCTCCAAGGCAGAAATACCTGCGTTGGATTGGTTTTTGCTTCTTAACCCCGGCCAGGCAAGATTTCCACCATTCAGAACCCCTTCACACTGGGTGATCGCATACAAGATTAATTATTGCTTAATTAATTAATACTCATAATAATATAATAATATTCAACTAAATAATATTGTGGTTTAGTATCTAACAGCACCACGGAATAAATTTCTGCCGTTTAGAACAAGGGTGGTTTGGAGAATGTCTTCTTACTCCTTGCTCGTTAGCGGTGCTTCTATGGGAGTTTCAGGAGCACGACTGAAAATACACTCCTTCTCCTGCTCCCAATCAGCCCTGGTTTGTTCTTTTTCCACCATCGAATCCTGGATTAAATTGTGTTACTGGATACGTGCACTTACATGTCTATAACGATGTCCGTAAATACTGCAAGTTCACCAATTGCTGTTCATCACTTCTATGTTAACCGCATGCACTTGTCAATGACATCGGTTTTTCTCTCTCCAGTACTAAGAGGAAGACAGTTCAAATTGTGTAACAGCTGAAACTAATTGTGTGCATGTGTCCCAGCATTGGTGACGTCGAGAAATTACACGTGGAGAGATGAAGGCGAAAGCGGTTTTACACTAGATAAACATAATTGCTGTCTCTGTGGATAACTGAAGCCTGGGCGCTGCGAAACGACAGTTTATTACATGGTAAAGCATTGCTATACATTTTGATGCAAACGAAGGCTATAAAGAGGACCAAACATACAGTATTGTAGACATAGCATTGATGAAGGTCTGTCATCCCTTACGACAACTTACGTTCGTGAATTTTCGAATGAGTTTGTGTTGTGTTTGCAACAACCAGCCACGTATATCAAATATGAATATCCGTCGACAGTCTTTGGGAGGGGATTTAGGTCCAATTTTATAAGCAACTTACAACATTACCCCACGAGCATTAGTGCCTTTGACTCTACTTTAATTAGCAGCTATTGATGTAACCATAGCTTATAGCTATTTCAAAACTACCTCTGCGGAAACCATTTAAGCGAGCAAAAAATTTCATGATTCATTGCTAAAGTAACAAACTAGATTTAATTAGAACAATCGGCGAATCCAAAAATAACAATTGATGCGAATCCTTGGGGACCGCTGGTTGAGTGTGAATGTTGGAGTACAGCAGCATGAAGTAAGACTCAGAGGTGGCATACAAAAGTTTCGCAATGTTTTGGGCAGTGACAGAAGTAAGGGCATTCAGATTTTTATCTAAACTAGCTGTTTGTCTTATATGAAGAGAATAGTACGGTTCATGGGTATTATAAATAGTGCGGTAGGATTAGCCAAAGTTGAGCGATGGCTGCTACCGGTTTAAGCCTCTTTCGTACTCAGCGATATGCCTTCTTGATCGCACAAGTGGTGGGAAATGGCGAACAAAATGCTGGCCTTTCAGATTCCTGCGTTGGCTTCTTCCGTTACACTACCATCAAGGCTAATGCATCTCCTAAGGTACGCATGGCGTTTCAGTACTTCCAGATGGACACCGAAAATTTAGTTGTGTTCTGTTACCATTTTGTGACATGGAAAATTTGGTAATCTGACCGTAATATTTGGTCGGATATATTTCTCCCCAGGTTCCTTTGACTTGAATTTTCCTAGAAAATGCTTACTTTCCAGCGTTTCTGATATATTCTGAGACTGGTTTTGCGTTGTCTTGCCCGCAAAGTACACATTGGAGAAAAATTTAGAAATTCAAAGAACTCTTGTAGCGTCGCTCATGGCTAAAATCGTTCATCGTACAAGTCGCTCGAATGTGACGAATCCTTCTGCTAGCTTTGCATTCATCTATGAATCCTCTCTCTATGTAGAATCTGCGATGTTGAGACCAGTTTATGTTGCAATCGAAGTTTGCTGTCTTAGGCGTAATTGAGTGCACATTTCCCGAAGATTCTTTAGGGTGGTAAAAAATCCGTTTGTTGTTAGTATCGCTGACAAAATTCAACGACGTTTATATTTTACTGAAATGGACAAGCGGTTGAGTATGCACTCGTCTGACTTTGAAGCAATGAATAACACTTGTTCGCTTTTTTGAACCGTGCACCTTCATCTTCACTCAAATTTATTAGCACACATTATAGTCACGACGGTAGCAACGGGTATTTTTTAGGAGGTGCCTCTCCTGCGGACTTGAAATTGATTTTCTCTCATGATAGTCCAGATATACTTTCCGACACTCCGTTTTTTCAGAAAAACTGCAGACTTCAATTTCACCCATCCATTCCCCTCCTTCTGAGATGTTAGTCAAAAAGTAGATCCGACTGTACGTCATGTGGGTCTGTAACCATGATGATGAGTGTGTTATGAAAGGACGCTGAAATTTCGTTGAAAAAGGGGCTAACAGTTCTGAAGATCTTTAACTTCCGGGTGGTTTTCTGCCAAAGTATGTTTTATCTCTTCAAGTCTTTTTAGTATTAAGGCTAAACAATTTAAGGCGCTAGGCTACCGCACAGCTCAGGTTTCTTGCATGTTTCACAGAAGACAGACTGATTACCTCAGCACTCTCTTCTACATGGGTTTTACTTGAATCTTAATTGGATATTCAACTTATTACAACCATTCACATGCATGTTAGCCTCACGTTTCGTCACCTTTAGATGCCTGGTGATGTAAAGGGACTAGATGAAATTCTTCAAACGGTGGATGTACACACCACATTTCATTAGATGGAAACCTAGTGAGCATACTTTTCTACGAAGGCCAGTGGCAGGCAAGATTCAAGCACCACAAGCAACAAACAATGCTCCATTTTGAAGGCAATTTTGGAAAAGTTGGTAATCTGAGAAGCAAACCTGCATCATATATCACACATAGAGACTTCGAAATCCGTAGGAAATAAACTTGTTTGGCGCATTTTTCCAGCTCATTTATAATTTGCAGGAGTTTTGCGGTTACCCGAGTATTTGGTAACCACGGCTTTACGTAATTTTCGAAGTTGAATTCCTCGGTGCCTGATGGACTACAAAAAAGGTTGGATTAGCTGCTTCGCCAATGAGGTCGACTAATGGGCTAATTTATAAAAACAATGGTACGGTCGCCAATAACTTCTGTACTAATCGGCTGAGTCCAGCCCTCACAGTATGTGTACATTCAACCAGGGACAATGTTTCCAGGCCGCCTGAAATATCGCGCAAAGTGGACAGTGACGCAGAAAATCGCAAGAGGTGAAATTCTACGGAGCAAACAGAGATTGTTCGAATTTTGTTTTGGAAAATATATACACCATTTAGATAATTTTAAGTTTCATCAGTCAAACGGCGCTAAGAAAATTAAATTTTTCAATTTTATCCCTCAAGGGATGCTAAATTTACTGACTGATGGTAGTCATCCTCCACTCGCGAACGTAGGTTTGATCACATATTAAGTTGCCTAGCACAAACAGAGAGTGAATAAATCGCCCATTTCTATGTTTTATGTTGGTCCATCCGTAGTTCATTTTCATCTTTCGCGTCGAGTGGTCCGTGGGATGTCATAACCACAGAGTTGCCCTTGACTACGCATAGGATTCAAGGAATCTGAATTAGATAAAGATGGATTTGTCATTCACAGAATACCGAGATTGCCAAATAATATAGTGTGAGAGCACACCTAAGTACCAACACGCCCAACCAGGCAAAAACAGCAAGGCTACTATGCTGGTCTGGACGGATAATCATAGTGGTTATCCGTTGCCATATTCTCCATAATGCAGCGGTACTAATTGAAGAGAACGTGATTATTAGATCTGCGCATAAGGTCACCCCTAAATCTGAGCAATTCAGTTGACATCTATCCGAACCCGATCTATCTAAGCCGATGCAATTCACAGTGTTTCGTTTTGCTTATTTCTCTTTCTCCATGCACGTGAACAAATAAGAGAAAATGCCTCACAAGAATAACTCATAGTTGGCACGTTTAACTGGCTAAGGGCAGGTATCAGGGAACGTTCCAGGTGTACTTTCTTACGAGAATCATCTGGGCAGTTGTGGTGCTCTGCGCAACCGGACAGGCATTTTTTGTTCCCCAAGCTTTTCAACTTGTCAAGAGAACCTGATGAGATCAGACGAAAGGAGAATTTAGAGGAAACTAGAAACGGGAATTTGGAGGGAATCAGATAGCTTCAAATTTTGGGAGACCCTGTAAGCTTATTATTCGAATAGAGTGAAGGATTACAATTTTGAAGCAGTTAAACCAAAACCAATTATTTGAATTGGAAAAAATGGTAGCATATTTAGACCTTACCAATACAGAAATTATCAATATCATTCAATAAATAAATTACGTTATTCGTGCTAGTGGACTGTCCTGGAGGTTGAAAAAAGAAATCAAGGCTATGATCGAGGAAGGAGCGGATAACACTGGCTATAGTTATGCCATAGTCTTGAAACCTAAAAGCGTTCCGAAAGTCTAGCTGGCTGAACACTTCAAAGAACTCTGGATTGGGAGACCCAATTTAGTCAGTTCCACTGGCACTTTCTCCAGTATGGTACTGCTACACTTTATATTTAATGCACTGTTTAATGAGCCCGTTTTGGGAATGAGAAAGAAACTCTTCGAAATATCTTATTAAGTCTGTCTTGTAGTATTCTGTGAAGCAAATCATTAGCAAGCAAGATGTCGATTAGTTTTTCATCTCAGCAAGGCCATTCTCTAAGACTGCTGGTAACGCCAGGGCATTTTGGAATTTCAAATTGAGGTTTCGTCCTTAAATGAAAAAAATCTACCATGTAACGCCAGGAAGAACTCAACAGCTGCTTTATCTTTATTGGGATTCATCAGCTATGAGCATTCCAAAAATCCAACAGGATTTTCTAACTCGCGATTCCCTGAATGCTCTTTAGGCGTTCGGCGATGAGTGGGTGATCAGCAATGTGATTAACTCGCACTTAGGAGATAGCGCCACCCATCCTTCAATCACGGAATCCTTTTCACACGGTCACGTAATGCGGCCATGTGTTTTTGTGACGGTTTCGCAGGTGGATGACTAGTTCTTCTTCTAGGCTGCCTACGGATCGCTAAAGGTTTTCTAAAAAAACTATCTTCTTCTTTCCTGATGTCTTTTCTGTATTGAGTGGGGTGAAGCGGCTCAAAATTCGCTTTAAGTTATTGCTTATAAACTGAGCAACACCGAGGTTGGTGATAAACGGCGTACATACCTACCTTTGGTGCTCCAGGACTGGTGGGGGAGTGATCAAATGCAAGTGATGTGAACCCGAAATTTTCTTAGAACATATTTTGCTCAAGTTCAGCTGGAGTTTATGAACAACCTTCGAAAAATGTGCAGATTTCTCGTCCTTTTTCGCTTTTTGTCGATGTAGTCTAGACAATTTCCTGCAACTGTTTTCCAGGGAACGTTATCATACTGGTTTCAGATAAACCGTCAAATCTCTGGATCTGGGCAATCTTAAATGTTTAATCCAACTTCCAATTTCCTCCAGTTGTTATTCAGCTGCTAGATGGAACTGAGATATTCTTTCAATGAATAATAGCTGGCCCAATTAACGAAGCCAGCTGAATTGTATGGGCTTTAAGTAGGCAAGAATTTGCACCCTTCTGGAGTGATGAATAGTGAAGCGAACCGCCTGTATTTCGGGAATGAACGTCAGAGTGCTGTACCAAACCTCACATGCCAGCTTCTAACTGGGAGATGAACAATGCAATGTAAAAAGAGGATAGTAGGTTAAAACTCATCAAGTCGTGATGCTCCCCTTATAAAATCCATGGATGTGGAATGCCCCCAGCACTTCCCGTTCTCTGGGTTCTACTTTCAAATTTGCGCAATCGTTTCCAGAATTTGTCTGGGCATGGAATACGGTCGGTTTCTGATCGTCTATGACTTTCGAGCTGACAGCAGCATAGCATAAAAACTATGGCGCTGGATCACATTTACTCTCGTCCATGAGACTTTTGTTGATGCGGTTCATCACAGCACTTGAGTAGATATCAGTGGCAGCAGTGTCTGAACGCAGTGTACCTGATATCACTTCTGTCTCATTTCAGCTGCAAATGACCAACCTAATCGCGGCATGTAATAGCTGGTGATTTCGATATACAGTTTTCCTATACTCATCGAATGAAATGTTTGCGGCTGGTCTATTCGGAATAGCCCTCAGAAATAAACCACGGCTTGAAGTTACCAGATAGCAAGTTACTGTTGCGAATTGTGGATAGTTCAACAGCTCCGTCTAATCGTTAGTTTTCCCAGATCAGCGAGCAAGCCACCATCTATAGATCACCTTTAATTTCGTTAGTGATTCGATACTAAAACACACCCGAGTCGTCGATCCCACATGGGACCCCATTTCCAAGATCAACGAATTCTCAAGGGCAAATAAGCACCACCCAGATTTGCAATCTTGTTAACTTCATCCTCAAACCCAAAAAGTAGGTGTACTCCTTTAACCAAACAACTGCTTATCCAGTGGTGGTAACTGGCAATTTGTCGTCTTTTCCCTGACTATTCCGTTTCTTAAGTAAACATGCGGTGCACAAACTCCAATCTCTTGGCGTTTTTTTACTCCATTCAAAACTGATTGTTTCACACAATGCTCAGACTAACTTCGGTTGTTTTACTTAGGCAGTGCTGAACAGTCAAAATCCCATATTGTTCGGATCAGATTAAGATGTTCGTGGGAAAAACCAGACTGATACAATCATTTTATCAAAACTGGCTTTGGACTGTTCGTACGTGAAAACCTAGTTTTTATGCGACCCTATGGATGTGTTCGACAGCTGATGAGAAACCCAAGCACGCGTTGAGAATGTAATAAGCTATAGAGTGATGGAGACAATTGATCACAAAATCAAACTTTATATTTAGCATCGAAGAATGCAGCGATTAAAAGACCGGGATGAACAACCGAGAATCGGTGCCTAAAATTTCTACTTTTTATTCGTAGAATAGATTATACAAAAGAGGGTCTGTAAAAAAAACTTCATACGTACCTGAGTATTCTCAGAAACTAGTTTCCTCCACCAGAACCCAAAAATTAAAACATCAATTCTCACCCAAAGTGGTCTCTGTTGTGAAGGAAAACATTCTAATGGTAATATCTTTGAACGCACACTAGACCGCGTGGGACTAAATTACTCGAAGCCTCAAGTTTGTTAGCATTAGATCACTACGCATGACGAAGGTACCTTCCATGCTCCTTATGACTCTTTACTATTTGCCTGGTTTGGTTTTCAGGTAAGATTACTGGTTTTTGTAATTGGCAATGTTGTAGAATATAGGCAGCTCGAGTGCGCTGCTTGGTTGTTGGCCTGGTCACCGAGCTTGGCAGTGACATCGTCGATGTCACCTCGATTGGTGATGAAAGTTTGCAATCCAACTGCCAAGCTCGTCGAGCAGGTTTTTGTAATGCTTGGTCACAGAAATGATCAGTAATTATGTGGGTAAGATCCACGAAGACGCGTTTGCTCATCTTCTCATACCTCACAGATCTACAGACATATGAAAAATCATTTGAGCTGCTGGATATCAGCGGCTTTCAGAGATTGGACGATGATTTCGACGTTTCGTAAACCGGTGACTGAGTTGCTAAACAAAGTATAAGCCACCTGACCGATTCTGATATATTTTCTAAACTGTTCTGTTCCGGGTTCTGAAACAGAACCCGGAATATACAAGTCTTTAGTCGTGGAAATACACAAATTAGAGGAGGAGCAAAAAGGTGGGAGAAGTAGACCGACAAGGACAATACGAATCCCTAGTGCCTCTCTCATCAAACATACTTGAAACACTGAAGTATAGTTAAATGCCAACATCCCATCCTCAGAGAGTAAGATTAGTTCTATCCTATGCTGGGTTTCTTCAATCCATAAAAGAAAATTGTTTGAAAATTCTAAGGTCACTTATGAGCTTATTGGAATGAGGAATGAATACGAGGAGCAGTTTAACAAAATGAATTTTTCTATTCCCACTTTTACGTTTGGGTTTTCTGTTGAAAAGTTTTGCTTACAAAGAGCACATGAAATACGGCTCTCACGTGCTAGTGGAGCAAGTACCAGTGTACATAAACCAAATGCCTTGATTGTCCATGTGTTAACCTGGTGTTATGAATGGTTTGTGACAAGATTTTGACCTACGTTTGGCGCCACAACTTAGTGGAGTCAAGCGCTGCCTTAACTCGAGAAGGGAGAATTACTAACGGTACCGATATGGACGGGAAGTGTTAGCCGACCCAGGGAAGACATGTACTTGGTCACTTAGTTGAACCACATCCCAAGTGTTTCTCCAGTTTCCTTTAGTAGAGTTTGCCTTCCAGCCTCGTCGAAACATTAAAACAGCTTCCACGAATAGAAGACTCCACTTGATTGACCTATACATCCCGGTTCCTAATAACGGCGTTCGTTTTTGAAAAAAACATTCTGAGGTTAAAATATTCCAATTTCGGGTCCATTGAATCTTCCCATGAAATTTAGGAATCCAAATCTACCACACAAACTCTGGCATTCTATGTGTAAATTTAGGCTACATTTTCATCCTCACCGGGCACTCATTTTAACAAAACATTTCTTCTCACAAGGTGTTCAGTATAAGGAAAGATCTGGGAAGGTCAGAAAAACAGAAGACTTTCAACATTTTTCAGTTATCACCCATGGCAGCACAAGGTGCATTTACGCCGCAGTGTTTGTAATACACTTGTTGCCGCCTAAATCCAGGAGGCCTTTCATCTTTCTTGATAATAACCATGTGAATCATACGTGATCAGTCTTGGACAGAGAACCTCGCAAACCTGAAGGACATCCGTAAATTAGAGCATCTCTGCTCTGGCTACAGCAGACAACTGTAGGGGTCGATGAGCAGTCGCGCAGTGATTTCAGTCGATGTGACCTAGTCGGCATCTGGTTAGAAAGAGGTTAACTTTTCATGTCATGCCCACTCACAAAGTCGCGGCCGTTTTTCCTCTCGTCTCATCCAAGTGCTTCTCAGCTAGGTTTTCTTCCTGGAGTAAAAACCCGCAATTACCTAAATGCAGCTTTGTTGTCAAAGCTCAGGTTTTCCGTGATTCTGAAACTACCACGTGCAATCTATGGGAATATCCGGCGAATTTTATCACACACATACTTTTACAGTTAGATTTACCAGCTGTGGTGGTACTAGTTTCCTATTGAGACTCTCTTGTCAAGTGCTCGAAGTAGTCATGTGTTGCACAACGGTAGCGTTATACAATAAGCTAACCCTTGCCAGCGCTGGGTGTTCTACCACACATATGGTTTCAGAATCTACAGCTTATTTTCAACTCAAAAAATGAATTAAAAAACCGGCGAGTTTCAACTGCAAAGTGGAAAACAATAGACCTAGATGGTTTTCAGGGGATGTTGTAGGCATAGTTGATGGCGACTACGACCGTTAATCGCTATATCAAAGAAGCAGTTTCATTAGATTTTCCGTGGGGGCATCATAAATGATGTTAATCAGAATACAGGGTAGTAAAGCAACAGCGTTTTACGTCGGACGAGTAAATTGAATAAAAGTTCGTTCACCTCTGAGGAAGAATTTTATACAAATCTGATTCTAAACTTGGTACTTTGTCTGAGTTGATTATCAACGTGCATCCTTCGGGGAACATGCCGATAGTAACTATTCTTGGGTTTGGTTTCTTGGAACGATCTGGCGGAGACGAATGAAGGACAACATGTGGGCTTTCAGCATAAAACTTCAAAGCTAAACGACTTATGTGTTCTTAGTTACCGGAGTTCTTCACTTTTTGAATGAATGTATTCAAAAGTGTTCTAAATTTACCAAGCGATGCCTGAGTATGGACATCGTGAATCAGTCACTTTACATTTGAGTATACCTTCTGGTGTAAACATCAGTTTGAATGGACTGTCATAAGGAGCATCCCTCATCCAACGATCCACAACTGATAAGTTCACGTTGTTCCGGAACGTAAAACAACTATGCACCGGCAACTTACATCAATGCGAGTCAACCATTTACATCACCCGAGTATGATCTTTTTCGCCTGTTCGGACATGATAACTCCGATTCGTTCAGTGCGCGTTGGTGGACCAATGTTAATATGCTCAAATTTCACGCAGGAGATACATGCTTCCCAATTTAGGTGACCGACGGTACTCGTTGCTGAGTTTTCATGGGAACAAAACTTCATTCCAATGCTTCCTCACTTTGATATGTTCTGGACAAAATAACCGCACTAGGAGGACTGTTCAACCGAGAGTGATATGAGTACAAATAGGCCAGATCCCTTGAGCTAGTGAGAAAAAGTGCAACCACAAATGTTTTTCGATTGATTCACACGGTTTCCCACTGTGAAGTTACGATTGAAATAGACTACAAAGAAGACTTGAGGTCTTGTTCGCTAGCGCTGATGCCTTAGAATAGTGCGTGATTGACCAGTTATTGTTGAACAGTTTTGGTTTTTGTTACACTGTCATCCAAGTTATTTCCCAGCATGCGAAATGTTTGTCTGAGATACGTGAGACTCGGATCAAATTTCCGGTCGATATTTGATACAGAGCTGCGTGACGTAGGCAATTTTTCGGGGGAAAATCTTTCACAGCTTAATTTAGAAATCCACGAATAGTATTTCTGAGCAAGCTCATGTGAACACTGACTGAACTATGTTTGGCATGGGCTCCAGTTTACTGACTCGTCAGTCAACAAAATACAGGGCCACCGGCCCGTCGAATGTGATTCTGATACCAGATCAAGTCGAAGGATCTGTTATTCTTCTTCTAGAAAGCGTATTTTATCCCGGTTTGCATGATCTGGATTTCACAATGCTAGGAAGATTCATTAGATATTAGGGGCGATAAATAACCGAAGTATCTCAAATAAAATTGGTATTTGACAAATCCTCTGTCTTGGTTTCGGGCGCCATTTCAAATGCTTTGCTTTTACGAGCTCCTGTACAACCATAAAATTGGTTTAAAATTTTCACACAGGAGGAAGCACCCATTTACCTAAAGGATAGTCTTGAGAATTCTCTTCTTTGTTGACTTGTTGGGTGGAATAACAGAGAAGGAACTCGTGACTGCCCAAGAATAAAACCGTACGATTAATCCACAAAGTCGTTCTTTCTATAAATTTAACTACAGTCTAGAGTATATTACCTTGACCCTTTCGTCCTCCATGTTTCACATGACGTGTACTTAACCATCAAATCTGGAACTTTCTTCACTCAGTTTTCGGGTGGAAAAACATGGAAGCACTTGAAATGATTAGTTGTCCATGCATGATCGGTTGACAGCAAAGCACCCGATCACCATTCTAGTATGAGACCGCAGAATTCCCTGGCATCGAAAATTTGCCAGGCCTGCTAAACAACACATCCATGTGATTCAACGAGGATTTTAAGTGGTTGGCAAAGCCTGTCCATAAAAGTGAAATAACGGAGTGGGATGACTAGCACACGTTATCAGCTGCATGGATTCGAAGAACCAGGCATTCTTGTTGATTACCTCAATTTGCCTGTTCACCCTCGGCACTTGTTAAAGGTGACAAGTAGGTAAACGACGAAAAACGATTGCACCTAGTCGGGAACATGTTCCACTTGGTGGCTTAGACGCATAATGGAGCAAAAAATAGTTCATTTCCACAGAACCGTTATTCATTTGCTGCATGCCAAATTACTTTGGGTTTAGACACGGACAAAATATGTTACTGTCTGAAATCTGTGGAACAAGGAAACTGTGCCCTATCGTTTCAGAAACGCTTGGTAAATAACTTATAGATTCATGCCATATCTTTCTTAAACGTTGATATTTTTAACCATTTCCAAATTTTTTCCAGGTATGAGCTAGTTTCTTCGATACCGCTGAAACCAACCAGCCGTGTTTTCGACGCAGGCGAAGAGCGAGCAGCCGAATATTAAACTGCACTGGGTTAATCCTGTTTGCCTTCACCGCAATAGAAACAAAAAAGATCTACCAAGCTTACAGAACTGAACTGACAGATGCAAGGCCTCCAGTTTTGTTTGTTTGTTTGTTTTGATGACGGTCTATTTCCAACTGCATGCTATATTATCCTATCAGTGCAAAATTAACTACCTGAAAGATGGCGGTGGTGATTGGTGATGATTCTACGGAGTTATTCGTGGAAGCTTAGTATGTTTGAGCAGGAAATCCGAGCGACACTAAAGCAGTTTTATTCTCATTTGGAGATATCGACACTGCTCACACCACATATCCTTCCTAAGCCACGGGTTGTTTAATAGCGGTGGGGTTCACTCGGTACTCAAGACCCTCTCATCACGCCAAAAATGCAAATAATATGCTGAGAAATTACGACATCCAAACAAGTAGTCAGTCAAGGGACTAGTTGCCACCAGATAACCGGACAATCAGTGTGTCTATTGCAGGGTGAGTAGCGCCGTATATCCTATGTAAGGTAATCGCACCACCAATATGCAACCCACAAGCCTGCAGTTTTAAATCTCTCTAAAGGTTCGTGGGTATGTCCAATCTCCGGTCTATTCTTATACCATATCGCCCCTATGATACTTTGAATAGGAACAACGACATTGATTTGATTAAATGTGTGACAAGCAACGGTTGTCAGGTTTTTTCCGTCATAACTTTCGTCGATCTCAGTAATATCTTTGTCAACACTGAAAACCAGATTGTCCACAAGACTTGATGGTTCGGTTAATTCTTTGCCATTTTTTGGTCACCAAAGTTTGGACAGTTGGTGATTTAAAATGTTCTATCAAATCTATTTGTTGACAGTCCCTCTATATTTCATCTCAGCCGGTAGCAGGTTAGTGAACTGCTCTTCATCATCACATCAAATAAGTCCCAACTAACTTCTGAGGACCAGGATCTGGAAGTCTTGGAACCACTGCCACTGCTTGTTTTAAGCTTTGGGCTCTTTTGCATCTCTTGCACCCTTTCGAAACCCCTTATGTGGTTTCTGTTCAAGTCCATGTCTATAAGCGTTTTGAGCGTCTTGAGAGAAGTATGCTCATAACCGGTCCAGGCCATTCACTTTTAGCTATGCTACTGTGTTCACGAGTCAGTGTTTACCTTCAGCGTTAAACTGTGTGGAACACTGTAGCACTCTTGAACCTGGATCATCTATTGACCGAATTAGTGCGATAGTATCCAGGGGCAGGGTGTACATTTCATTGCCGCCAATGCGTTGTCTAACCGGACTTAATTTTTCAGGTTGTCTAGGGAATCCAGGAAGTATCAGTCAACATATTCGTGCTTCCCGGCTCTTTCGCGTAGGTTCACTCTCTAGTCTACTCTTGTGCTACATTGCTTCTATGTGACGCGGATCTGAAGACCAATAATCGGTTCACCAAAGGTTTGGGCATTCATTGGGTTTTCACTTGGTTTGTTCGCCGATTTGAATTATTTTTCAACACTGAAACACAACCTGTCCAAGAGACATGGTGGTTCGGATAATCTTGTGCCATTCCCATTCGCCTAAAGTTGGATAGTTGGTGTTTCGTCCAAATCTAGTTTTGGACAGGTACTCCATATTTCATCCCATCCTGTAACACGTTAGTCCGTTGAGCTTCAGTATCGCATCAAGTAAGTTCTCACTGACTTCTAAGGGATAGAATCTGGAAGCCTGCGGGCGACCGTAGGAATGACTGTCCTGCCACTACTTTTTCAGGCTTAGTGGCTCAAAAGCCATCTCATGTATAACTAACCCCATGTTACCTTAATTCTATTCAGTTAAAAAATACGCATCTGTTGCCTACTACAGTAGTCCATTTGCCGGCTTCGTCGTCTCCTACACTCAAACTTTGAGTACATGTGTGACAGATGCGCGAGCCTAACCTGAGTGCTCTTCGACGTGTGCATAACCGACTTTATAATGTTCTACCCCTGGAAATATCAACGCATTTCGTGAGTTAGCTGCTCAAGGTTTATGCTGGGTTACCAACAATAGGTATAAATGCATCCGGTAAAAAACAGTTTCCCAGTGAACCTCAACATTCTGCTAGTACGTCTGAGGGGAGCAACTCCATACACCGCTATATATCAGGTATCCATGGGGAAAGTTTTTTGGGTCTGTCCTGAATTGGAGAAAAACTGCCAATAGATTCCAACCTCACATCAGGCTCTGGAAAAGGCCTTCTTTGAAAAAAATCGTCTCCGTAAAAAATCATGTTTTGCAGCGGTGGAGAATTGGATTAATTACAACAGCTTCACTGCAGATAACCACACAGCCGGCCTTAAGTGATCTCGGACATTACCACCGAACAGAAGGTCATTTGGGGAAACGGCTTGCACACATCAACAATTGCCAAATAAACTCACCTCTAAAACTGCATCAACCGCAGGAACAAATTCCACTAAAACTCAGCTAGTAAAAAATATTCTTCCGTCTTCAAACTAAAATAAGTGGTGCTGAAGTTGGAAAAAAATCTCCAGGCCCAAGTTGTGCGAAATTTTCAAGGCAATCCTGTTACACTGCATGAGTGAAAGGCCATTCGTGTGATGTATGATCACTGATGTATCAGCTTCGTCAAGGCATACAACACGACTGTGCATAGGAGACGTCGCATGACATACTCCTCAAAATTCATAGGCGTTAATAGATGTTGTCTGACTCTAAACAATTTCAGAATTTGTACTTGGGGTGATCCTAGATCCTCCCAAAAGTAGCCAAGTTACGTTGAGTTGTCCACATTTCTGTCGTGATACATTTACTTAGATCAGCATAATCATGTTGTTGCAGTGTGGACATTTGCTTTTCCAACGGTGATGCTAATGGCCTGAAAATTATGTTTGATACCACACGAAAAGGAAAGTTGGGTGTAATAATATGGTTGTTTCCCAACATTCCGAATGTCAGGGACAAATTTTAATTCTAGAGGACTATGTTCGAGTCCAGATTTTTAAGCCCTATGGGGAGCAGATAAAAGTACGTCCGTGGTCATTATAGGCTATGCACGTAGTCTTTAGAAACCCTTAGGTTTGTTCACATTTGTGTATTGTTCAGGGTTCAACGTTCCTTCTCTACAGTAACCTTTGTTGAAACATAAGAGTAATGGGACTGTGCCAGCTACTGAATGAATTTGTGCCGTAATACTCAGGCGTAGGATAAACGTTTGAAGATTGTTCTTCCCATCTATGTACTGTCTGGTCGGAATCCACCCTCAACATTTTCCAGAGAATACATAAGTGCCAATTCACAAGATATGGGAATAATCATAGGCTCATGATGAACAAATAGTTTTCATGCATATTCACCCGAATCGGAAGGGAGATAAGGCCACAGGAGTTTCTAATTTAACACTCCTCATAACGGATTTGCAAATTAATCAATAACTTCGTAATGTTTAAAAAACCACCCTAATCAACCACCAGTCAACGTTATTGATCACCTTGCTTTCCCCAAAAAAGATTATAGTATATTATCTGGTCAGTTTGCTAGTTTGTTTCTCAACCAATCACGTGCGAGTGCTACGTATCAGATGACAACATGATGAGGAACAGCTTTGAGATCATGCTCATTTGTACTATTATGAACGTGTCCCCTGAAACCGCAGTCCACCCACAGGCGTCATTGAGAATGTATGCAGCCAGCCGAACTTTAGAACAGGGATCCAGTCAACATAAATCGTTATGCGCGGGTATGGTATGTGCATGCTTTCGCATACCATATTCGGCCACACACTTGGGGCGCCTACGGTATCTGGTGACATTTTTTATCGAATGACGGATTGTGTTTATCTACCTCTGTTTAAGTATCACCTTCCCATGGAGTCGAGTACTCTAACGGGAATCATCATTCATGGATGTCGAAAATTCAATGAACATCACACGGTATTGAGGTACAGATCTTCAACTACTTAATCGATCAATTTCGCAGCTCACAGCGTACCCACAGAGACCAACATTGTCACTCAATCGCTTGATTCCGGTGCAGTATTTTTTCATATGTTGGGGGTTGCGAGATTTTCTGGAAAACACGCTCATGACTCTCGTTTGAACAACTGTCCTCCTGCCCTGGCACAGGGGACAAGAACTGGACCCGATGTTCACTATTATTAGAACTCATCAGCAGTGTATATCCAATGGACGTGCCGCACATCTGACATGCAAGTTGAGCGTGTCACCATTACTCCACCAGGAGGATTGTTCAAACGGCAGTCATGTGAGTATGTATTCTACAAAATCCCGCAACCACCAACGCCTGAACCGTACTGTGTCCAGCAGGTTTCAAGCGTCTGTGCTGCTACCTGAATGAAAAGTCCTGACTGGCGGGTCAGTCGATCGACACAACCAAGGTACGTTACTGGGTGGTCGTTTGAGGCATCGGGCGTTCCGCTCACATCGCTCAAGCACGAACATGTTCAGCTGTTCGGACGTAAAAATTCGGATGAGTCCAGGGTGCGTTCGTGGAGTAGTGGTAACACGCTCGCCTCGCGTAGCATCATTTTCTGTTTTTCGTGAGCGTGTGCTAGTCGGTCGCATGGCACCACGGACTGGTAAGTGAACGGCGAAGACGTTGCACGGTAATGGGGCAATTTAGTGTGCAAACGTCAAGTCTTATGTAAGTCACCCTACCGGGCTAAAAAAACTCTGGTAGTCCGTATAGTTTTCATCAAGGCCAAATATGTATGGGTTTCAAAACTAATACCATATGTGGGTAGCAGTCGGTGAACCAGGATGCCAATTCAAGCCATGTAAGTAACGCCTAAGAAAGAAAAACAATGTGGCTGCACAAAGGAAAGCAGGGAGACCGGTAAAATGCAGTGTCTGTGGTTGCCAAACTGTCTTTGGGTGACGTGTACAAAATGCTTCAAAGTAGAGGTAAAACGAGCACCCAGCTTAATCATCTGTGAATTATGAAGTGTGCACAGTTGAGCTTTGTCTTGGGTGAATACTAAGGAAGCATTTAGATAGCCATTTGGCGTTGCCCACGTTAGATCAATTTAATTTTCGTTTGAGAGGATTTTTCTAATGCTGTTAAAAAAAATTATGTTCCTTCGGCAGTTGCGACTTTTTACACTACTTAAGTAAATAGCATGTAAAATTCTATGAAGCTACTAGCCCATTCATTCTGTTTAGGAATTTGAGCTGTACCTATCCGTCTCTTTTGCAAGAGCGAAGTTGAGTTGCTTAAAATGACCTATTTTATTCGGGCTGTTCTCTACCACCTCTTTTGTTGACGAACACCCGACAGGCCGTTCAATGTATTTTGTTCAATGTATGTTTTTGCTCTCACTAAACCTCGATTGGTGCCTACAGTTAATGCGTTCTGTCCCATGAGGTTTTACCAATTTGCTGAATTTCTAAGTTGATACGAATGAAATTCCAAAACCTTCTTCTCCGTACTGCGTAATTTTTCTTCAGCTTCACCGATTTCTCAAACTTACCGAAGTTAATGAAATATCGAACAATAGCCCCGATTCGCTTATTATTTGTGATCGACCGAAAACAATGAGCAAATAGATTTTTGAAAATTCGGTAACCCATAAAATGAGGAATTTCGTGCGATTGTAACACTGTTCCCCTTATTTGGTACGACAGAATTCAGGCGAATAAATCAGGATATTCTTATTTACTTCTGCAGCCAACCGCTTCACTTCACGCTTACCTTTTGCGTTCATTAGTTGACAGGTTTAGCATAACAGAGGTTTAATGACCGGTGATATTCTATGGCAAATGCTTCCTTCGCGGACTGTATTAACCAGGTATCCAGTTTAATTTACTCGTCTATTTACTCGTCCATTCTCCTACCCATGAACGGTAACTCGCAACCACTGAGTTATTGTGCAATCGTTAACAAGTAGGGAACGGAATAGAGTGGGATTTTCATTCGCAACTGTAAATGGCGAATGGGGTCACTAAAATGATCATTCTGTTGAGTGAATAACGGATGTTTGTGCAAGACCCGTTGGTACAGAACGTAAACAATGTGTAGATTGTTAAAATACTAATGATTCCTACAATAACGCGGCGTGAGTATATGCAGAGAGAGGTAAACGTCTAAGCTGAAATAAACCGTGGAATAAAGAACTGCTATATATCAGGCCAACTCACGTTACAAAAAGTTGGAATGTACCATCAAAAAGAGTTTGGCTCCCGCTGATGAACTGAAAAATTTGGCTTCCAAATAACCCATCAGATGTCATTTACAAGGTAGGTTTGACAACTTACGGCATGTCAAGGAGTCGACGCGCGTCGCCTCCAACCTTTAGCTGGAGTCGAAATTGGGAGAGCTTGGAGAATCAGCCTTAGAGACACTCCTGTGTCAAGTTTTGGGACATGTGGATAATTTCTATTGTCTGCAGACAACTAATCACTGTGCAGGTCTATCATGGCCACAATTTTGACATGCTGCAGTATTTAGACCTAATAGCAATTTAGAAAGCGCCTTCCTGCAGTTCGAACCGCTCAAGATTTGAGCCGGGACAGATGCAGGCTATTCAAAATCGTCAACATCAACGTATATTTATCTCGGCTCCAACCAATTAAAACGTTCAGACTGAATTTTTCACATGTTAATGAGGAAAATAAATCGCCCATGCTGATGGTAACCGGTAACTAGAATGTGACTAGAATATCTGCGACGGAGAATCAGATACCTTTGTCGGTCACTTAAGTGAAGGCACTTGCAAGTGCTTCAGTCCCTCGCTCAACATCATGATAAGCGAACGGCTGATTGCTCGCGATTGTTTCAGTTCGACAATCTTTGCAAGGATGGACCAAAACTTGGATTTATTTGATGTCCGAAACTTGCACGTTTTCACCAGTTAAGAAAATTTTGGTGATCCTGAGAATAAACAAAACATGAGAATCGTCTTAAGAATCACGGAAGTACTCAGCGTAATTTGATTTGCAACAATTTTTCAATCCATACCACCTTGGGCGAAAACCGAGCAAATCATAATTGATGGTGAATGGTACTGTGAGGATGAAAACACCAAAACCGTCTCATAAAATATTGATGACCAAGAGATGAACGAAAAAATCATTTATGTTTGTATTCCCAGACGACTGAACAGTTACCTCACATTGTAGTCCTCGTAAGAATCATGCATTTTTTGCTAGCTTAAATGGTCTCCGCAGGGGTAGTTTTGAAATAGCTATAAGCTATGGTTATATCAATAGCTGCTAATTAAAGTAGAGTCAAAGGCACTAATGCTCGTGGGGTTATGTTGTAAGTTGCTTATAAAATTGGACCTAAATCCCCTCCCAAAGACTGCCGACGGATATTCATATTTGATATACGTGGCTGGTTGTTGCAAACACAACACAAACTCATTCGGAAATTCACAAACGTAAGTTGTCGTAAGGGATGACAGACCTTCATCAATGCTATGTCTACAATATTGTATGTTTGGTCCTCTTTATAGCCTTCGTTTGCATCAAAATGTATAGAAATGCTTTACCATGTAATAAACTGTCGTTTCGCAGCGCCCAGGCTTCAGTTATCCACAGAGACAGCAATTATGTTTATCTAGTGTAAAACCGCTTTCGCCTTCATCTCTCCACGTGGAATTTCTCGACGTCACCAATGCTGGGACACATGCACACAATTAGTTTCAGCTGTTACACAATTTGAACTGTCTTCCTCTTAGTACTGGAGAGAGAAAAACCGATACCATTGACAAGTGCATGCGGTTAACATAGAAGTGATGAACAGCAATTGGTGAACTTGCAGTATTTACGGACATCGTTATAGACATGTAAGTGCACGTATCCAGTAACACAATTTAATCCAGGATTCGATGGTGGAAAAAGAACAAACCAGGGCTGATTGGGAGCAGGAGAAGGAGTGTATTTTCAGTCGTGCTCCTGAAACTCCCATAGAAGCACCGCTAACGAGCAAGGAGTAAGAAGACATTCTCCAAACCACCCTTGTTCTAAACGGCAGAAATTTATTCCGTGGTGCTGTTAGATACTAAACCACAATATTATTTAGTTGAATATTATTATATTATTATGAGTATTAATTAATTAAGCAATAATTAATCTTGTATGCGATCACCCAGTGTGAAGGGGTTCTGAATGGTGGAAATCTTGCCTGGCCGGGGTTAAGAAGCAAAAACCAATCCAACGCAGGTATTTCTGCCTTGGAGAATTTCACACTGCTGTGCTTGAAGTTTGTCGACGAGTAGGACTGAAGATCAGGCTGAATGCATTATAATATTTGCCTTTGAGAAGCTGGCAATTGTGAAAACATGAAAAGGTGGATGCCAAAGCAATTCACACACCGCGTATAGTCCGTTGAAAAATCGCCTGTGTGCACTTAACTGCAAAAAGATTCCAAACTTACGAATGCAGTCCGCGCTCGATTCAGAAGTTCTCTGTAAGGGTTCTTTGCATGTGCTTGAGGGCTTGCCTCAGGACAATTGGGTTCTAACATTAGCTGGCGAAACGGCTTACTGATTCAGTAAAAAGAAATTGTTAAAACTATAAAATTGTTTTCAGACCCGTGGAAAAATATCACAGAGTTGAATCCGTTTCTTAGCCTTCCGACCTGTTACAAATGACACAGCCCAAGTTTGCCAACTCGGTCGTACCAGAACTCCAATTATTCCAACGGTGCAGTTCTTCCTGTGATGTTTTTGTCGCAGATTTCGGGAAGAGTTGCTAAGGGCGAAACATACAACCAAATCCTGGTTCGCCCGTTCATCACATTCATAGAAGTATCACAATTAATTTTTGAACATTTTTCTCCAGATTCATGATACACGTCTTCCGGCTAATGCTACACACACTATCTTTAATGTAAGCAAGCTCGCGTGGGGCATGCAGAAATTCGAGAATCTCCGACTAGCCGATTGCTTAGTAAAATGTTCCACACGCAACCGCACATAAATGTATTTTTTGCATGAGTGAAAAACACAGTAAACTAGTGCTTGACCTTGGACTTCAGTCGTACAGAAAATAAACATGAACATTACAGGTAGGAAATTGTCGCCGTTCGCACGTCTGAGAAAGACGGGTAAAACAGGTAAAGGCCCCTACTCCTGAGCCCGGTAGACGAATAGCTGACTGAATGTAAAGGCCGCTGTCCATAAAGCCACACGAATATGCACCAAATCCTGGATTGAATTAATTTCTGGAACATGTCCACCTACATCGGATAAAAGCATTCTGATATCACTCAGAAAAAAGACTGCAGGGTAATCTCATTAGGATTGGTTTGAGGCTTCAAATTATGCATTTAGGACAAATATACAACAAATTTTCACATCTTTCAGCCGGGGACAACAACTGACAGGAACAGAACTGATGACGGATGGTAGTGTGAGGATAAAATACGTGTGCTTTATCATTCAACTCGGTCGGTTATATTCAAAGTCGCTGTTGAATATGGCATAATATATCATGCAAATAAAGGCAGTAATATTGGATTTTGTCCATTCGGACGTTTAGATGTAGGTGGTTTTGCGAGTTTGGGAAACTATCTAGGATTATGGGCTATAACTCGATAGGGAATTTTTCCACTTGTCGGTGGTCTTTGGTGCGACGGGAGAATTCGTCGACGGTTGTCTTCAATCCTCAGCAACTAAGCGAACATGCTTTAGTACTAGAACCACATATGATCTTTAAATTATCAATATGAAGGATGCAAATATGTTGGCTTCGCTTAACTTGAATCATTGTGGGCAGAAACTCCACAAAATGCAGCAATTTTTGGACAAGGTCCAAAGTTTAAGACTTTTCACGATGGGGAATCACAAGTTGGCTAGGGTTCTTATTTGAATGTGCCCACTTAAAAAGCATTTATTCGAATGGGCAATTTTACGATCATTTGGAATGCATGCTAATCAGCTTTTCCAGAAAATATTGCGAAGTTGTACGACCGCGCATTGGTGAATGTGTTATCGTCACATACTTGCAGATACTAGTATCAAACTGCCTACATTTATGATCACATCAGGTCAGTTTAAGTGATTGATTCATGGCTAGCAAAGCGTAGCGCGTACACCCGTCGGATAATAACAGTGCAGTGGAAACCAAGCCTCCTTTTTGGTTGGTAAGGGCATTAACTATCGGGTTTTTTTAATCTGATTTCATTGGATGGTTGCCTTAGTTTGCTTACAGCTAGGATACGTAACTCCTTACATTAGGCATGTTTTTCAGTTTCACGATGTGTAGGGTTTTGACTAAAACAAGTGCGCATTTCATAACTACGAGACAAAATATTGGTTCAAAAATGTGATCCGGATTACGTGTCATTTGGCTATTTGCTGTGCGGTTAGGATGTCATGTGATTCGCTGAAAAAGAATATGTTCCGCTCAAGATAACTTGTATACTCTTTCTCAGGTAACTCTACTTGAACTCCAATTGTCAGTTCACACCAAAACAGAGAAGCAATGAACTCCACTCGAAGATATCTTCTTCCTAATAGTGCGTTCTCTTAACCATCCCGAGATTACAAGAAGGAACGTCTGACATGCAGCGAAGCTTGCAACCGATGATTCATCATTGCATGCTGGAAGCACCTTGGCTGTCACCTCTAACATTAACATGATTGTTTCGTTAGATTTACTGTGATCAGTCATTTTACAGGTGTTCCTATTTCAGGACACGGAGTACGCTTCCAATTACCATTTGTTAATATGGTCCACTGTCATCAGACAAACCATCATTCATGTTAGCAGTCGTGTTGTGATTTATACTCGGATAGAATTGACTATCTCGTGATATGTTTTGTCAGGCATTCCCTGATAAGCAAGTGTCCCATGAATCGGCTAATTTAGTTGATTTGAGAGTTGCGATTTTCCATCACGTTTGGAACATCTATTGCCGACAAATGTCAAATGGTCTTTTGAAAATAGTCTTTTTATTTGGTTTTTTTGCTCTTTTCGTTGCACTCAGTCCCCTGTTGCAACAGTAACTATCAGGATGGATTAGGGAACAGTTCCTAAATGGAGTTTTGAAGTTCTGAAGTTCATTGAATGGACGTATCATATAGCAGTTACCATATATGGTACATGCCAACGAGTGGCAGCTCACCAGCCATTAATTATGCCTTTCTCTTTGATCCGCGATTAACCCAAAGTGGCAAGAGTGAAAAATATACCGAAAATATGCTTAGAGATTTCGTATTGCAAGTGGAGTCAATCTGAGACGAAAGGCTGAAAAGTACTTTACAGCTGTAAGTATAGCCTTTGTATGCTGAGAAACCAAGGAGCAGTTTTTTAGACTGGAACATTTGGAATGAAAGTTTTGTCTCTTTGTGTGTAAAAAAGCACTGCTGCTTCAGTGGGCTTGGTAAGTTCCTTTTATACCTAACGTCGAGGGGAGACAACGTAACCCGTATGGCTGGTGTGACAGCGGATGCTTCACTGACCCCAACACATGATGTGATTATTCTCAAGTTGAAATAATCAGTAAAAAATAGGGAGTGCTAAAATTAACTGCTTGCAGCAATGGCAGGATATTTATTTTAAATCGCGGATTTTGTTTGTTTCCACGGGGGGGGGGTTATACCGCAAATTACTTTCTCATAAATGATCGTATATAGTCAAACTAAATTTCGGTGTTCCTCTTCTGTTAAACTTAATTTAACCCCGACCAATGTATTACTCACTGCAGATCATGGCTCCTGTCGACAAATGTGTGCCTACAGGTTAGGTGTGTGACCTGGAGTTAAATATCTGTTGTTTGTCTCATCGTAAAAACTCTGGAGAAGACGACACAAGAAACAATGCTGATGGGGACAGTTCAAATGAAGAAGAAAAGTGAATTCATCTCCTTGGACATAGGTTTTGGAGCACGTGGCACTCTTAGTTAGCGAATAACACTACTTGAATTTCGAAAGCCTTATATACTAGCGAAAGTAGCAAAACCTCCAAGTTTTTTGTGTCTCACTGGGTTCACTGAGGAAACCATCGAACCCCTAATCAGGCCTCTTCTGGTCACTTCTTTGGAAGGGTCTCTTTGGGGGACGACATGTGCCATATTCTACGGACGGTAAACTTACAAGAGTGAGGCCTAACTCTGTGGAATACTCGTTTACTCTAAGGACAGTATTGTAGAAATGGCTCATTTGTCACGGCTGAAATCGATGACACCTCTAAGCAATGAATAAAATAGATACCTCCGCTAGACTAACAGAAATGGTAGTCAGTATCCTAATAAAACGGACAAGCTTCAGAACAACCTTTCATAGAAATTCATGTTCAGTAAAAGTCACCGGATGTTAAAACCTGGATTAAGTTTTCAGTTTCATTTTAAACAATTGCATGTTCAACACAATCTACACGAGTGCTACACGGGCACCTACAGTATGCATTGGGTTGCCCGTTCCAAGCTGGTGGACACAATATGCTAACATAGCCAATGGATGCAGTGACGGAAGTAACGTGGGAAAAAGTTGGGTTTTTCTCAGGATGACAAACAGATTGGCAACCATGGAGGAGTTCGACAGGATGGGCAGTGTTTCACACATGCATTAATACTCTTGGTCACGCCAATCGACACAAAGATTCATCTTCCTAAAATTCACTTCAGAAAGGTCCCATGCCAGAAAAACGTGACCTTTACAAAATTCGGCCCAGTTCATTCATTCATTTGGTTTATTTTTACTCTTAACCGAGCCCTTTTCAGCATTCTGATAAATCGAGTTACAGGTTTTCATTTCTGATATATTTGGGAATATTTATGTCTGTTTGCATTAATGTAAATCACATTATCTCTGCAGTGGACAAAAACCCGATTCAGATATCGGTGGAAACCAGATGACTGACATTTATCATTGTTTTGCTGTGCAAGGTGCGCCCGAGGAGGTATTCAAGATTCGGTAAAAATTATTTTCTTGCCTACCTCAAACCTTGTCTTTCAACGTTCTGCTCATTCTCTAACTCAAAGACCTTAACAGCTTAACTGCAGTATTCTGTGAAAGAAAGTTTGGGAAATTGCACAAAGTTGCGCAGATGTGGCCAATGGTCAGGAAGTAATATGATCCACCTGAAAGTGTCCCTGAAATATGGGGACGCCTGCACCTATGGATGGCGTGGCGAATGAATGGAACACCAGAGCTAAGTAGACAGATTATTTTGGGAAACCATTAATTGAACAGTAAGATGGGTGAGCTTGGGTTTCCCATGACTGAGTCTCCAAGCTATGAGGACGGTAGAAAATACTTTACTTGAGAGCAGCAAAATGAGCCACAAGGGAAAACGCGGCGAGAAAGAGGTCGTCCATAATGCATCCGTGAACCACTGCAGCTTTAAGATACCACTTGAAGGAGGCAATATCTCCATGTAAAGGCAATATTGAAGTGACTGAAGTCCTTCTCTTAAATCAGAAACACAAACCAGTTTGACCCAAAATGGCTGACTTTCCCCCTGAGAGGAGTTCCCACGGTAAGATTTCTTTTCATTGGCCCATATTTACTGCCTGGCCACCACTTCAATTAGTTCATGTTGCCACACAAATCCACCACATTAGAAAACTGCTTTGACGTGACTCGACGATGAGTTAGTCCTGGATGAGCACAAAACACGGTTCTTCAGCACTGTTTTTACTTGCAGAACAACTGAAGGTCAGGGTGAGGTGACACGGTAACCAAACGGTCCCTTGGTTCCTCCTGATCAGTATCATTACATCATCGTTGTTACATGAAACTACATTCTTTTAATGAACTGACATTGCTGATCGGTCCATTGAAAGGGTTTTCCCAAAGGAAAGATTGTGCAACATTCACAGGTGACTAGTTTATGCGTGCTTGGGCGGTCCAGTTTTTTCTGTACTTAAATTCAGAGATCGACATTGATCGTTAACTCATAACTCCAGGTTGGATGTAGAAGCTCGTTTCTTTGAAGCCTTGGCAACAGCTTCAAAAATGAAAGCTGTACCAAACAAGCGTGATTCTTTTGTTAATTTCACAGTCATTGCTTAATAGCTGTCTGTCTCCTTACCGTACGGTTGGGTATCAGCTGAAGATCTCATTGTATGATTGTATAAACGGTGCATGATAATAAGGTATATTTATGTGCTAACAACCTAACGCCTTTGTTATCGAGATAACAATATCATTCTTATATTACTGATGAATCCACTGGTTTGTTCTGCAAAAGTTCGGTTCTGATTGCTGGATATATGTTGGGGAAAACCAACTTCGTTATTAAAGGGATGTCAATGACATGTGAAGCCATTTGTTCACTTCGACAGTAAGGTTATTCTAATTATAAGGCATAAATTCGTGGTAAGTGCCCAATTTGTTTATACTGTTAGGCCGACAAATAACAGAAGTATGTCATAAACGGTAGATTCAACTGGATTCAGGTGAATCACCTGCCAAAACTAAATTGGTGTGCACCTCAGTGTATTTCGCCTATTAGGTTGAAGTATAACATAAGATTGTCGAAAACTCCGGGACTGCGCCTACCGAATGAGGCCCAAGATGGATGAAACTGGTCGTTGGCTACCAAAAGATCCTCAGCATCCTCGTGAATAGCTTATTCCGTCAGAAAAAAGTGAGTTATGTCAGCTTAATAGCTGTCGGACTAGATGACACTCACCTGGTTGTTTCACACCACGGAACTCTTTGAGGTTGCCTAATGCAATTCCGATTTTCCGGAGGTGGCTGCTGCGTGTATTGTGTTTAAAGCAAAAAGTCTTTAGTATGAGGGCAGCTATCACACTCTGGAGAGGACGAGCCCAATAAAAACCACTAGAATAGAGAAGCCGCCAATCGGAAGCAGCGTGTAATGGTTAGACTTCTTTTGAAAGCTACAGTTCTGTTGGGCTCTTGAAGTGTTTTCTTCAAAAATAACTGTTTTCAATTATTCTTTTGTGTTCAAAAAAGGTAACACGAACATGTGCTCTTTACGTGTTATCTACATATGATTACTTCGGCAATATCTATCTGGTGTGCATTTAACTAAACTCAAGTGATAAAGTCAGAAGATTTTTTGCACAGAACGCTCATTTTCCACTATTAGCTGTCAACATTCTCTGAAAATTTCTGCGGTTTCAAAACATTTGATGAACACTTTCTGTCCCCTTGCTCCGGTCTATAATCCTTTCCATTGTTTCTGTAATGATCACTGTCCAGCAATTTGTCGACCAGGAGTTTTATTTTAAATCTAAAAAAGCAACCTCGGTTCTTGCAAAAATTCATAATAGCCCATCCCTGAGCACAATGAACCAGACAAACTCCAAGTGGAACACGGCTTCCTAAAGTTGGAGCAGGCGTTTTCAATGCTGTATTTGGTTGTGAACTAGACCGAAAAGCTCTGTGATCTGTTTGGTATTTTCCAGCTTTTTTCAGACCTAAACAGCTGAAATATTCAAAGAGTGTGACTAGGTTACAAAGTGAACACCTGGAGCAGAAATCCATATGATTTTTCATTTAGGGCGGAATCTGAGATATTTGAGCATTTTGAGAAAGTAAGAATGTTTAAGAAAGACTACCTCTGATATACATTCAAGTGGCTTGATGGATATAATTCCCTATTCTCCCATATAGATTTGTAAGTGCTTTCCAACTCTGCAAAAAATACGTATAAATGGCGCACACTGCTGCTTTTTTCCAATTGACCAGATCCGTTTCTCTATAAAGCCCGACGGATCAGCCATATTTACTTAGTAGTCTTCACCCGGTAATGAGGGTCATACTGAGTAAAATACAAGGGACCACATTGTCCCTTTGCTAGAGCATTGGTCATGTAGGAAGTAATCGTACGAGAAGCATAGTACTAGAAAATCATGTCTCGTGATCTTGAACAACTTGTCCATGTTCCAGTTACCAACTGTAAAAAGGATTTTCGTGCATTGCCTTGACCTCTAACAACAAATTATGAGTATTTTTCGCATAATTTATTCCAACTGTATGCAAATTTATGTTCACTGTTTTTTTTTAGTAAAATCAGAGGACACAGCACATTCTCATGTTGTCCGTTCTAAAGCGCACTGTCGAAGCCATCCCAAATCTGGGGCTATTTTTAGTTCTTAACCGAAAGGACACGCAACACATATGACACCGTAGAGCCGATTTGCATCTGGTTAAAACACGCGAAATATAACTAGTAATCTAGATTGCTTAGAATAAAAAATTCTGCAATTTATCCTGTTTGCTCTTATTTTTATTCCACCTAATTAAGTTTGGCGACACACTTGAAATCTGGAAGTACTTCAGAACGTCATTGGATTTGATAGAGCAAAATCAAGTGAATGCAGAAAAATAAGAACTTATAATGATTCTGTGGAATTTGTTTACGAACAAACAGGTCAAACTATCTCGGAACAGGACTCCTAAGGATTGGCAATGCAATAACGACCTCGTGGTGTTTACTGCAGTACTCGTTACTGCTTCCTACTTTAGCTTGTGGGTAGCTTGTGGTGATCAGCCGCTTACGGCCGAATGGTTCGGTATTCAGTCTACTAGCCAGAACGTTGCGGGTTCCAAACGTCCTTGTATTTCGTAATGTGCGTTCTGCTGATGATTCCCAGTAATGATGAAACAGGTGTATAGTGCCACCGGGAATCCCCTCGTCAGAAAATATAAACTTTGCTGAACTTCGTAAATACCACTAACAAAAAAACGAAGCACAACCTTTCGATGAACTCTCGACAAAGTTGAGCGCATCGTTAACCTCGTGCAGCGATTGACCACATATGGAAGCATGATCAGCAAGATGGACAATGAAATTTTGACAGCCTTGTGTGACGCATATTTTCACCAAAGAACGATGCAAACCTTTTAGATATTAAGGAGAGATAAGTTGAATGAATTTTGCTCTGGTTTCTTTCTCTTTGGAAGCACATTGTAAATATGATTTTTCAGAGGATATTAAAGATGTAAAAATAATTATTTCGTTATAAAATCCGATCGACAGAACTAGAATAAAAACAATCTTGATCATACATAATAATCTAAAATTGAACGGCTCATTTTCTATGCTGTCAAAACTGGTGATAGACCATTAATACATTTTCAGTGCCCTTTTTGACATACTGACCAAAGGGACGGTACTTCACAACTCTTGCACTTGATGTATGTTAAGGTTGCTGTTCGTGAAACGCAACCTCAAGATAAATTTCGCATGAAACCGGGCTCACAACACCACGACACAAATGAAATACGCCAAATGGAATAAATGGCTGCTTGATGTAACTTCTTCTGACAGGTTAACGATATCACTGCAAGGAAGGAAGAAACAGATGTTTCTCTCGAAGAGGATTGTTTTGTGCCAACTTTGTCACAACAGTGTATCAAAGAAATTCATCGACAGCTGTGAGGTAATGTGTACAAACTGTTGGTGTCAATGTTTGAATCATTTGGTAACTGTACGCCAGATGTCGGTCGGAATTGTCTGTGGTTATTTATGACGATAAAATAGTGTGCTGCTGGACGAGCGACATGTGTTCTTAAGTGCTGCGCAATCTGGTATTTCTGCGTATGATGTTTGGACGACCACAGACGTCCAAATCCAATACGCCCTATGTTGAAATCAGTAGTTTTACTTCGTCAGTATTTTTAGATTTATACACTGTCCAACAGTTCTGCCACGACATGCACTGAAAACAGACTGGATAACGAGCTTGTGTTCAGAGGGGTAGCATCAGATTATCCTGAAGACGATCATCTCGTCAGTTTGGTCTCTCTGAAATTTCGAATAAAATTGAATCAATTAAACATGCGTGTCTTAAAAGAAAGTACACACAGCTTAGTATCAGGATGCCGAGTGAGGCCTATGCGCATCCACATTCTAATTCGGTCATTTTATCGATTCACAAAAGTTACAGTGTGACGGATCGAAATTTGGCTTGATCTGACCACGTTTTTCTCGGTTTCCACCGGGTGAGTGTAAGCCTGGCAATGTGCCCTAAAATGGTTACACCGAAACTCAATTGTTTTGCTAACGGTTATCAATGCCCTCCATGTGCCACTTAGGCTACTACGTGTTCACAGAATTCCTCAGGCTAGAGAAGCTCAGCAAAGTGATTACAGTCATCTCGGATTTGCACAAAAGTTCTACGCAGAACGCCGTCATGACCTGCTGGAACAGGAATATGATCACGGCTGTGTAGTTATGGTATTTATGAGCATCATAACTTCTTTCACGTCCTTCTCCGTTAGTCAGCTCACCTTCTTTTTCCTTATTTGTATGCTTCTGAATGCCTAAATCCTGTGTTTTGCACGGTAGGGTCAGTTTTTTCGTTTCACCGACAAACTTTTCATTCGGTTCGGATGCGTGCAAGTATAATGCCCGGTAAGTGAGTATATATTGTCGTTGGTGTGAAAATCGATTCAGACTATGTTGTTAGATACGTCGATTAAGTTGAAAATTTTTGCTACAATCCAAAACATCTAAAAGATCCAACAGAGTTAAATTCAGTCGGAAAAGAGAGGATCAGTTTTGTTTGGTTTTTCATCATCAAACGCTCCCACACTAAGCCGAATTGTAACTCACGCCCTTCCAGTTAATGATTAACCAACACGCCTTTGGACCAAATGCTTTCAGTCAGCTGCGTGGCTTACTTGCACATAAGTGCTGACAAGCGCCAATCACCATCAAGAACGCACAGTGATATCACGTGACTGGGTGTGGCCCGCACTTTGGGTGCCATATGGGAGGGCACATATGGCGTTTCGCACGTATCATTTTAGTGTAGATTTACTCTCATTTATTGCGTCTCAACAGTTGATGTAAACTTGAAGGTCCTGTGGACCACATTTAAAGCAGGGCTTTCTCTCTGTGAAGACCCTTTGTCATATGATTAAAAAAGAACAACCGAACTGTTACAAATCGACGACAATTTTCAGTAGGGGATGCATTAAAGTCTATTGAGTAATCCGGTTACAATCCACAGTAGAAGTAGTTTGTGCTCCGTTCCCTTCAAAGTACGGATAATTTGGGAAGGAAGAAACCCCGTTCACTTGTTTCGAAATGCCAGTCTACCGACCAAAAAATGATTGATAATAGACATAACAGGACTTTGGCTGTTGGACTGGTGCACTTTTGCTCAGTCTTTGTCTCACCGAGCTGTCGGTGCAGGTGTTGGTTTCTGGGCCATCGCACACCAAAGTGCTCCAGCGAGTGACCATCTTATTCACTTTCAGCAGGTAACCAGTCTCTAAGCGCTGAATTGTGGTTTCAATACGTAATTTGGAGCTCAGAACAGAAAATCGTATGTCCACGTCTGTTTGCACATCTTATCTTTTCAGTCCTGTAAGTATGTGGTAAAGAGCGGTTCGCGTTGCGATAAAAATTGCACTCCACTCTTGTGGAGAGAAACTCCTCTTTTCTGGGCGTTCTCTTTCCCGGAGGAAGATTGCAATAGACGACATCCTATGACTCCAGATTTGTCTCCTCGATGCAGGCGTTTACTCTTGGGGATTCAGCTCAAAAGAAGAAAGCTGTTTTGTTGAAGTTTTTAAAAAGAATAGCGAAGGAATTACCCTGTAATCCAAGAGGCCGTTGGTGTGAAGCAGCTGATCATCGGAAATCGTCAAAAATATCGTATTTGATAGCGTATTGGACCACCTCGTATGGTGTTGCCCTCAGCGTCCACTTTATATCTCATCACAATTCATTGGAGCTTACAACACATATCAGAATCAAGGTTTCTTTGACGAGCTCTTCTGATTTGTGACTGTCCAGCTGAATCCCTTCGGTGTTAATTTGTCAGGTTATCCTCTCTTCCTAGTATTGGACAGCCAAGAATGTTGTCACTAAAATGCATGCGTCAAATTTAGGGGAGATAAACAAGGACTTCACGACCACATTTTGCTCCTTACAGATGGCCTTGTTACCTCACCCCAAACTTGTTAGTCACACGGGGGTATCAAATTCTCTAATTCTTTTCAGAACCCGGGACTATAGAAGTCGCACTCTTACTGGAGCGAACAAGAGTAGATAAACCTGTCTGCTTTAGGAGAACCGGCAGCCTAAATGAGATTCCTTCAATAGAATATTGTCGGTGCCCTTATTTCCGTAAATAGTTCCCACAGTGGTGTCTCTTTCTCAAGGATAATTTCTTATAAGCTTCTGACTTGGTCGGCCACACAAGGTTCGGAAATGCCTCTATATTGGCCAGCAACAAACCAACCAACTCAGAACACTTCTTCACCAACCAAGGGATCGCCCTCGGGACATTAAGCAATCATTACCTTCGTATAGAGGTTAGTTGAGTTTTGGGCAGTGAGTAGCGGCATATTTTTTACGAAGCATTTTTAGTAGGTTAGTCGAATTTTGCATTTGGTGATTTGACACTGATGAGATTCAGGTGTACTACGCCCGACAGTAATGTATATCCATCGTCGGGCCAAACTCTGATTAACTGTCTCCTCTGACCGAAGAGTGCAGCTTGACTCCAATACCATTATACTTCTCTAGTTACACTTGGAGGGCTATAATGCTTCCGCGTCCTGCATACTCCAATGCTGTCACAAACAATAAGCCCGAATGACTTAGAATTATTACCAGGTCAATTTTAAGTTTGTCCAGGTAACAGCTGCTCTTAGCCCCATTTCGAGTGCCCTAATCTTAAGATGAATTCTGAATGGAAGTTACTCAGGAAATGGAAAAATATCAGTTATTGGTGAATTTCACTCGTTGCGTTTTTAACAGTGAAACTTATTGGATATGGGCGGTTTGTACGTGCCTAGTCTACTGTAGAGTGCAATCAATGTCAAGCTTCATCTTGGTTTGCTGTATCTGAGGTTCTCCCGACCACTTCAATAAATCAGTAAAAAACGCCTAGTACTGGCAACGTATATAAGTTTACTTCCGAAATAATATTGGGTTCATTTGCAGTTCATCTAGTCACCACCCATAATCACGTACAACCCATTTACTTGCATCAGTACGATAAATGTACCTTTGGTGATGGAGACATTCTGGAAATTCTTCCCGCAGGTATCATCAACAAGTACTCTACGACGCAAGGTACAGCTGTTTCGTCCTTTCTTGGCATAGGTAATATTGATCAGCTCACAAACGTTTGTGTAGATTCGTACCCACGATACTCCTTCCTAAATAGGGATTAACAGCACAGAGGGGTTGAATCTTTCGTCTGATTCTTGCAGTGCACACTGCTGATGGTTCCCAACACGGATGAAAAGATTGTGCAGTGGTTCTCGGCTTCTCAGAACAGACAAACTTCAGTTGCATGCTGGACTTTCAATGAATAGATCTTTGCTTACACCAACTGGTAGTGGACTACATACCTACTCCAATCGGTAAGTTCGGAATCTGAAATCCGCCACACTCGTTCAGAAAGGCGTGTGATTAGCAGAAGTGTTCACTCTTAACGTGTCAGGGCACTAAGTATCAACCTAGCGCATTTGTCCGGACAACCATCCTCTTCCTCAAACAAAAGGTCATCAGTGGGCGTACACCAAAAAGTGCACTGTGCGCGCCTCTAGAATTATTGACCTCTTTTAAAACTACCATCCGAATTGCATCGGTCATGTACAGCCTCTCTTGAGAGTAGTCTGCTAAGAAGTAGACAAATATAGTAGCTATATGCCCCAAGAAGGAAAATCATGGTGGAGGATTCCAGCCCCAATGAGAATTAACATGTCATTTGGTGATAGAGAAACCTCCACCCAAGTTTTATATACTGGTCTTCTTCGGGGATTGAATCGGGGACTTATGGGCATTGACAGCGTCTTCTGATGAGGTCTTTTAAAAGCCATCATTTCTAGAAAAAAACGCGAGGTCTCAGTGATGTGGTTCTAGTGGCCTCTCATCAGGCAAAAGTTTCCGGAAGCACCACTGTACACTTGTTTGGGCACAAATCAAAACACTTTTAAAGGGAATCCAATAAAACACCACCAAAGTCTCCTAATTGTGCCAGTGAATAAAGCATTAGCACACGCTACAATTCCAGAAAACCAAGGGGATTTTTTTGACCGGAAATCTTTGTTTCAAGTTGGATTCAAAAATAGGTGCTTTTTCCTTAAAGTAAAAATCAACTCCACTTGTATCATTCGCTCAAGGCCGAATTCGGGAGCATTACGTGCAGAAGGACAATCGGCAGCTTTAAACGAGTGAACGAGAATACTTTGCACTACAACGTACACTTGTACCTGTCCAAAAACGAAACTCCAGATGGTCGGTATACGCGATAAAACTGCCCTCGGTAATGAATACTGACCACTGGTCACCTACGAATGCTCACATTGTGCTTCACGCTGCTCCGTGAATAACAGGCAGCAGATACTGTGGTTGATCTCGAGAAGTTGTCTGATATACCCATAATGCCAGAAGTTCTGTGGGACAATTTAGACCGCTCGTTCATGTAAGATTTGTTCCAAGCTAAATCGCACGCAACACTCCAAAACACAATGTTTTGGTCATACTTTGGAAGACCTAGAATACACGTCATGGACAGTTGCAATAGAATCGTTTTATAGAGGCACATTAACATCATATCCACAGACAAGAGTCTAAGTAAAGTCGTTTTGGTCTCTACCCGATTCTGGAATCGCTTTCCAAAAGGCTACCTTGCCATATGATTGCTCATCCGTGTTTGTCCAAAACAGTTATTGTTCAGTTTAACGTCCATTAGCTAGTTCGATTGTATCAAACGAACCAGTTTATTCATCACTCGGGTTTGATTGACTGAAATGTACTAGGTGAGAAATGATTAATTGTGGAATGTAGATCCGGCGTAACAAAGTTTCAGTTTTTGTTCTTCATGAAACGCATCATCCAGGAAGTCCCCTAGAGAGCAATATATATATATATATACCACACATCCATCCGATGTTCGAAAGGCCACTTGCCGCGGTAGGACAGCGCCTAATGTATAAGTTTCTATCGCTACATCGTGCGGATAAACGCCAGATGCAGTAGTGGATAGTTCGGTCTAAATAGGTATGAGAATTTTGTTGTTTTATGGAAACGTAGACACAGAACCCACCGTTTTATGAAAATATATCACCGAAAACCCCTAAGCGCAGGACGTTATTGTTGATGAAGCTTCGGCCATTTTTTTTCAAATGAATTTTCAGCAGAAATTGCCCGAAACTTATACTTCTTGTATTGTGCCCCCCTCTCAGACAGATATCAACTCAAGTAGGAAATATGTGATATCTGGAATCTCCTGCTCAGAGCAGAACTCAGTCACCTGAAGCTACCCATTATTTGGCAGAAAAAGGAAATTTCGTCCATCATGCAAGATATCTTTCCTAGTCATTCTAGTGGGTAGCGGAATTTCCTAAGGATGTCGTCAGTTGAAATGCCGTTTGGCAAGTAAAGTAGGAGGTTTTAAAATAATTTTTGGAAATTTGGTCACCTATTCAAATTTTCTTGAGCGGTGAGAGACGAGAGAATAGAAGATATACTGATTGTTGTTTGTTGCTGCGAACTGCAATGTTAGAAAAGCTGCAATATTTATCAGGATCCTCCATCATGGTGTTGTTTTTTAGTTGGTTGCTGGCTTACCTATAACCGTCCCCTGATTTTCCTGGACTAGGGAGATTTTCACTGAAACGAAAGCCTCTGACTACCTCCTTGCCCTGTGCAGCGTCAGTCCACACTCGGGTAGTTAAGGAAGCAAAGATAACCTAAAAAGCTGCCATGGAATATGGATGTGGAGAACACAGTTTTGCCTACTCTTCTACTGTCAATTTCTTGAAACTTGAACAGTTATTCAAAAACTAAATACGACCTAATTCTGGACGTGCAATTTTTTGATGAGATTACATTTCACCATTCCTTTTCCTCCTTCAAAATATTTAAAGTTGAGTGGATCATTTCTGAAGTTCGAATGAGTAAGGTGTGGAAATTAGTTCAGGTAAGCAAGCTGTAGTTTGTGAGCTGATGGGGCCATAAAGTAGTATGCTTACTCTCGAGTTAAACTATCTGGACAGATGAGCCTTTTACGCTTTAGCAGTGGTCAAACATAGGGCGCGACAGTACTACCTACCTTCACAATTTTAGGGAAATATGTGAATCTAATAAGAGACCAACAACCGGTAACAAGTGATCGTTTAGTTGTTTAGTAAAGGGGCAGGTGAATTCCAACCAGGTGAAGGAATGTCAAAAGTGACAAGCCTTTGGCAAATTCGTTCGACTTTCCAGTTCGCAAGACCCGATGAAACCCAGGAAATGAAAGTCAATGGCTATTTGGGTAGTTTAGGCGAATGAGTAGTTCCGTTCTGAGAGTAAAAGTGGGATTACTTCATTGGAATCCCACAGAATACATCTTTATGACATTGTTGCTCTACCCAGTAAACAGACCAGACATTCATATTTTAAGAGATTTCAGATCTACAGTTAGGGCGCGGTCGGATTCTGGAGAACCCAGTCACACGGTCACTTTAGTAGTTATTCGGCTTGGTCACGCGGACTTTGATGTATCGAAGTAACGGTTCGAAACCATTAAGTAGATGTTCACGTGGTTACAACTTCTAATTCTACCTGATAAGTCTCCTCAGTGACTGAGCTGGGCTTTTGGTATCCAACCACACTTTTATCGTAAATAGTAAGTAACTTCAGCGACGCTGTACGCATAGACGTTCAGCAAATTGTGTTTCTTTTTCTGGTGCATCATGTAGTATTTTGGAGTAATACGTAAGTGACAAATACACTCATTTGCAAATCAGTTTGGTTCTCACGAGAGACTTGAATGAATCTCTCGTTTATGATATTCTTCAACTGAATGTGCTGCACACAGGCCACCTCATGTTTCAGTTGGTACGATATTCGAGGTGTCGCAATATATTTTCATAAAGGAAACTACTCACAAGGTTGCTGAAGACTCTTCGACAGCCCACGACCGATTTCGCTCTTCTTGGGGCTCATCAGGTAGGCGCAGTCCCCGAGTTTCCCTCAACCCCATGTTCTACTTGAACCCAAAATGGACTGATTGCGACAGTCAGTCTCACCAACTATTGATGTAGGAGGTTGTTCTACAACGGTCCTGCAATGTGTTTCCATCCGAATTTATGATCTTGTGTATTTTTAATTCATGCATGTCATGCCGGTATTAGTCTTTTTTCAACCGTTCAGCTAGTCACTGAACAACCGGGGAACTATTTATTACTATTCTTCTGAGTATCGCAATATCTCGAATATCGTAGCAACTGAAACATGAAGCTGCAGGTGCAGCACATTCAGTCGCCTGGAAACATCACAAACGAGAGATTCAGCTGGGTTCCAGGTGAGTCTCTCGCAAAACCACATTGATTTGCAAATGAGTGTATTTGTCACTTACGTATTACTCCAAAATACTACATGATGCACCAGAAAAAGAAACACAATTTGCTGAACGTCTATGCGTACAGCGTCGCTGAAGTTGTTGCAGGAGTAACTTTGCTACTCAGATAGCGCAAGGGTTCAGGGTGAAAGCGTCTTTGAGTGTAATGATATGTATTTATGAATGTGAAATGTTTTTCAAAAGATGTAGAATTTCTCATTTCTACTCGGCTCACGTGGTTTCGACCTAAATTAGCATTGCATGAACAGTTAGTGAATATATATGTGTTAGATTTTGGATATGAGAACGTGGTTAGTTGTAGTAAGAGGGCACGGAGTCACTTTCAGCAGTCTATAAAACCCACCAGTGGAAGATGTTGTTGCATTAGATTATGTAAAATTGTGCGATACATGGGCTGGTTATACTGTTGGTTCGTACGAAAGCCATCGAAAATTTTCATAAGAGTGATTTGGTTGTCTACGTTGTTGCTGTTCTGTCACATTGGACAACGTATACTTCTAAAGAGCATTCTCTGGTATACACGATCGGAGCTTCCAGATATGCTACAACAGACCGCCCCAATCCAGATAAACGCCATCGAACCGCACGTTTCCTTTTGAGCTCATGTGCTGCTTCACAAGACAACATTTACTGATGACAGCTGTCAAACATATTCTATTTCCTTGATGGTCCGACGCACGGTCCTTGATGAACGACGTGTACCCGCATATATAGAAGCTATGAACATCTCCATTGCTGATGTGAACCTTTTGGCTTGGATCCACATGAATCCCTACACAGCTAATTGCAACTATGATCAGTTGATGTACTTAGTCCGACAAAATGGTGGTCAATGTGTGCCAATACTTAGTGTGGTAGTGATCAAAGAAGGGGTTGTTTTGATGGAATTCCAGCATTCCAGATAGACCGATGCGCAAACTGTTATGTGTCTGAAAAGGTCACTAAAGCAACGAATAAAAGGGTTTCACTCACCTGGTGGCCACCAATAAAATTCTGAGACTTTAAGAACTGAAGGATGTGACAAATACGTGACTGGAATACCCGAGCCCCATCATTGCAGTTGAACAGCGGAGCCGGTCACGTTTTATTTCCTCGGGCAAAGTTTCTGGATCTATGAATGTGGTTATGACTACAATTTATTCTGCTTTGTGTCTTCAGCTTTGTTACTGATATGTTAAGCATTGCGCCTAGACGGGTTGATCGAAACAGATATTGAACCCCTCTTAGCGTGGACCAGCGTAGTAAGTTTGAAATTACATAATGTATGGGATGGCAGGCGTTCAATAAGAACACACAGCCACATAGCTGCTCAACTCTCCACACGACCACTCAGCATACAATCATAGGCATACTAGTGTTTGACCACCCAGTCATATATTTTGGCGAATCGTTTCTATTTTATAAAAGCTGCCTTACCTAGATTTCTGCGTGCAAAAGGGCTAAACGGTATGTGACCCACTGCGAAAAATCTTTCCATGGTTCCTCGAAGGACATAAAAAACTGCGACGAAAGTTCGAAAGAATTTCTTAGACAGCGGCATCACGATGGAGATTTTATAATAACAGAAGCGAGTCCTACTGCCAACCTGATTTTGAACTACTTTTGTCTATTTCTCGTCGTAATAGTGGATAGTGAATTGGCTGATACTGATACACTAAAATTCAGATGGTAGATACGCGCCGTTTTTGCTTTATTTCGCTGAACATCTGTTCACTGACTGAAAAAAAAACAACGATGATAGCGCCTACCACCTGTCCGACTAACTTGGTGGATATGATTCAGAATCTGAAGATTAGCCGTTTTGTTTTTTTTGTGTTTAACACACTGGATGTAAAATGTACGTGTGATGCCGTTAAGCTGCAACGTGAAAGCACAATAGCATCGTTACGTGTGGAAAACAGATGTAAATTGTGGGAGCTATTCATGGATGTCAATATAGGCTGAATACATTATAGTAGGAAAACGTCGATTAGAACTCACAGCTGATTACATAGATAATCGTTTGTAATTAGTTATCTCGCAAATTATACTCGCAGTTTGTACTATTACACTCGGTCAGCAGATTTGGAAACCAAGCTGCCATAATAAGTTTTTAAGGAAATATTAGACAACATACGAGCAAATGTTCGCAGCAACGTACGGAAAACTAGTGAAACCTGGGTACTTCACTCTCTTTAAAGACCATCTCTAAAGCAATCCTGTCTCCTACAGTATTGCATTTTCTCTTCCAGCTATGTAACACTCCATACTTTATACAAAATGTTTCTAATCCGACGTGATGCCAATGTTTTTTCGGATAATACAACCTTTGTCTTACGAGAACTAGTGTCACAGGGCGCATGCTGTGTGATTTCCGTCCATCTATGATCGACAAAACCAACCAACTGGTACGACAACGATAGAAATTTCCATTTAAGTTAGTATGTGACAACAATCCCATCTTCATACCACTTCGTGAGTATATGATCCGATCCGGAGATGAAGATGCCGATAGGAAACTAGATTCAAAGTGCTAGTAAAATAGCTTACCTGATACCAAACCATCGCAACAGTGATGAAAACTTTACGGGAAGAATAAGGACAAAAGACTAAATGCAAATGAAACCAACCATTCAGGCCAATAATTCCACTTTGAAGTTTGCCGCACTTGTGTCTAGATGGTCTGTGTGCACTTCTGTCTGGTCAGTCTGATTTAATTCTGAAATGTCTGTACGATGAATCGGTAGTTTAGCATTTATGTCCAGAGTAATGCATGTTCGACATATCGGATCCTGAGAGTATTTTGCCTCGTATTGGGTTAGTAATCTTTGTCTAACATTTTTGACGATTGTAGCAGCAGAGTGCCATTACACACAGATATATATATATATATATATATAGTGATATTGACGGTAAGTATCGTGCCGTTAAATCAGATTATGTTTTATACCCGTCTAGTTAATGAGATGCTCGATACGCCTGGAGAAAAATATTTCTCCTTTATGTAACGAAAGAATGAGAAGACGCAATAGCTAATCGTTGGTCATCTTGATTCTTTCCTTCTGTCCCTACTGCATGAAACGAGGTTTCACGTTTTTCTGCTTCTCTTCCATGCTACGTTTTCCTTTTCAACCTGGAAGTTAACCATCAGTTGATCCTAGCCAACCGTTTTGCCACACTGAACCGCGCCAAGTGAGCTTTGTCGGTCTGTGGCTCATCTGTCAGGAGTATGCGCGAAATCTGCGAAGGCGTATCGTTTCCTAACCACTTTATTTATACAGGGTCCCCTTTGGAATCATTGTTATTTAATCCGATCTATGGAAATCCGCATAACCCCACAATCTGAGGTTTGAGTCATCTTTATCACTCTATTATTGTGCTCATAATATCGCATTTGTTGATAGATCTTCAGATGAAGGTATCAGCTTTTAAGTTTGGGCGCATAACGCAACGCGGCTCACCTGATTGCTACAGGCTGTGAATAACGTGAGTATGTGATGGACCCACCACAAATGACAAGTGGAATGTCTTAAAATACTGGAAGATGGTAAGTTTTTATACACTGTATAAAACCATTCTAAAGCTACAAAATTCTCGGTGGCTTTTGAACATCGCACGAAAAACAGGATTAAGAAAAACTAGCCCTCAAGAAGAAGTAGAGTGTAAACAATGGTTAATGAAAATTTGCACGCCGTAGAAGAGCAGTCCTTTTAATCGATATTGCAGGATAGAAGTACTATTTGGCTGTCGTGATAAGCCCAGTGTTCATTATGTTGCGTCAGACTTACAAAATTTGAATGAACAGTACGAGTATCAGCAAAATGGCGCAACTCTATCATGATGACCACCATAAAGGAACCCAATCGAGGACAGGCCTACTTTTAGAACAGTCCACGTCATGCATTGTCGCCAGATGGTAATATGACCTTTGTCAAAAGGAATCCGATCTAACAACTCGGAATGCGATTTCTCCCAACAACAGAGGCCACAAATATCAGGCTTCATAGAACCGTACGGCAAAATAACAACTTTTAAGAACCGCACGATAGCTTTGAATGCATCGAATTTAGACAGAAAGCCCACACATAGATGGCTTCTGAGCTGGCTGGCCTGGTACAGATCCAGAATTTTACTACTGGTTACTGCGTGTTCAATATACTTTCACGTTGCAAAGCATAAAATTCACCGTGGGTTTCCCTTTCCCAATGCTAAGTGTTTCAATCCTCAAGTTGTGTATTATTAGGCATGTTGCGTCACTCACAGACTTGAAAAAAACTAAGTTTTTTATATTAGTTAAAACCGGATACAAGCACATCGTTCTTGAGCCAAATTGGATTTCAGTCTCATCCCTTTTCTGTCACTGGACAACTAAATACTAATACAGAAGTGAGTAGAGATTACTTAACGAAATGTGTTGTGACCAGCATGAAGTTGAAATACGCAAACCCAAGACAAGAGCTGATTATATGACGATAATTATGTATAGGATGATTTTTGAGTGATTATGCGGGATTTCGTAGTTTGTCAGTAGTTGGTATCGATTCAAGTTTGCTCATCGCTTTCACAAACATGTATGGATAGAGAGTGATGGTAGTGCAAGGAACCACAGACTGTTTCAAAAGGCTATTTAGACCATCTAGCTACCCAAACCAGTTTGTTTTTGAGTAACAGTTGACACTTATGATCAGCATAAACTATCTTGTACATGGGATTGTTCATTTTTATATCGACTGGTATGTCCAGTAAAGTACGCACTGGTCACTTGGAATAAAAATTTGTTTGTGAGCTCTTGGAGGTTTTGGACCTTCATTTGACGTGCTACAGTATTGTAGTTGATTCACATAGAAACCTAAAAGGCTCCTTTTCTCGTGATTTAAAGATTCCTATATTGTGTTGAAGTTTGTTTTTTTCGTATATCCTTATGAGCTTTTTCTACTAAACACTGTCAGTGCCGAACCTGCTTGTGACCTCATTGAGTTGATTCGCATCTTGGTGGCCACCCAGCTGGTAAAAACGCCAAGCTTTGATAGGATTTTGTGTTACGATACAAGCAAATCAGAGGCACGAGTAAGCAAAGCCAAGAAGTTAAAAGCGCGGAATATATATTATTTCTTAGTGCTAGTGCTGATCATCCGTTCGTGACAGAACGGTTGTTTAAACTACTGGACTGGAGGTCGCGGGTTCGAAACTCCTTAGAATTCCGTGAGGTGCGCATTGCTGATGATTTTCAATTAGGTGGAAGTAGCTGCACACCACTCCGCGACTGAGATATAAAAATGTATTTCAGCTAACAAGTACCCGATACTACCTCATTCAAGGTATTCCTCTCAGTGGTGCTAAAGATTTCAAATATTTTTGAGAACTTTACATGGTTTCCTTTCAGAACGTGACTTTCTGATTAAAGTGACATGAAAAAAGCCTTGTTTGAAAATACTTACTTTTTTTCACTTGAGCGCATTCCATTTTAGACTGCTACCTCCTCGCTTTAAGTCTTTGTTTACCACTTGCATTTGCCAAAGCGGTTTCCATAAATAAAACGAGATTAATTCTTTTCATAAAGGAAACTACTCACAAGGTTGCTGAAAACTCTTCGACAGCCCAAGACCGGTTTCGCTCTTCTTGGGGCTTATCAGGTAGATGCAGTCCCCGAGTTTCCGTCAACCTTATGTTCTACTTGAACCCAAATTTTGCAACCCACAATAAGACCACTTATCCACAGTTGCGCGACTTGCCTTGCAGTACATCGCCAGGCGGCTGTTGCATATGGAACGGTATTTCTAAGCCGAGCAATTTTAGGACGTCTGAATAATAAAAAATGGCCAGCCAGAAGAGGACTGGATTGTTTGGGTTTAAACGGAGAAGCTAAGCCACTGGGACTGATCTGTGATCTTTTGATGAATCCGAAGTAATGAGAGTGGAGTCAAACTGGATAGGTCATGGTAAGCAAGGGACTGTAATCAGAGGATTACAAATGCTACCACAGACCTGTCTACGGTTTTTGGAATTCTCATCCCCCATCTCCCTGTGGGATAATATTTTCAATAAAATAAAACGATATCACCTTTAATCAGTAATCTTGTGGTTATTTTTCACTCGTCCGTTTGCTGAAGGTGCCGCATAACGTTGAAATCAATAAATCAACATCTTTGTGTGATGATAGATTCCCTGGAGCAAGGTACTACTATTTTTACGGATATGATTGTGAATATGAACCGTTGTCTCACTTTTTATCCACGGTTTATTGAAAGCGAACATCACTTTTGTTGACCTGAGGCACATGGACAATGTGTCCTAAATCGGTCAGCAAGAGTGGAAAATTTGTCATGTAATCGGAAACCACATGTAATCCGTACATACTAGGCTTTCTAAAATACCCAAGACTATATGTGCACAAGTATCCGAGATCACTCTGTGTACCACCGAGCCAGAGGTTTATCACCAGGAAAAGCCGTCACTGAAAACCTGTGTGTATAGACATGAGAAGTTGCTGCCCGGTCGGGCAAATTTAGAACTAATTTATTCATGCTCTGTGTTACTGTTTGAAATCAGTAACGATTATCTAAACCAACCAGCCGACCTGTAGTCTTTCGAACTGATCGTTGGATCCTCACTCAACGTAGCCAGAACAAAGGCTTGATCAATTATCTACCACACAAAGGAACCGATGTGGTATTGTTACTCGTCGGGTACGTAATTTCAATGTAGGTATAACTGTGTCAGTAACCAATAGCTTCCCTTTGTTGTCTAATGGAACGAACGGTTACATGTTGGCGGGCCCAGCTTGCCCATCTACGTGAAAAGTGTGCCGACGAGATCAAGGAAAATACGCTTTTGCACTGGTAGCTGTTCCATGCCCACTTTATCTCTAAATCAATTTATTAAGGTGTATCAAAAAGTACACGACCTCAGGCTTCATTTTGACTTTTGACTTCTATTGAATTAATGTCGAAGCGGCTCCGATGAGCGTAACACTGGTGAGGAATTCAGTTAAATCCTTGCATTTTTTTCAGGTAGAAGTTGTCCTTCACAGCGTTTCCAAAGATAACTGATGTTTTTCGGCTGTGTTTATCGGTGCAGTTGAAAACTTCCGCATTCACCTGTCAGACTTGGTCAGTAGTTTCTGTGGATGCACTACTCAACACGAAAACAACAGTTTGTTACAACTGTATTGAGTAAGCAGCATACAACATTGAAAGTCATTGTTGACGATGTACAGTGCATCAGTAGAGAAAATCTTCACAAGTAGTCCATGTCCTTCGTTTGCATGCAACAGTTACCCTAATGTTTATCACTGGCTTTCCGATTTCACTCAGCTGAACGACTCATCTACTGTTGAGGGATGAAAGGACCATGGTAATGTGTGCGTCTCTGGTAATATTCAATAGAGATTTCATCCTCTCAGTGAAGTCATGCAAATCATAGAGACTGTTTTGAAGCCCCGACTTCGAGGCAACTTTTATAATGTACGCGCACCATGACAGGACATTCTTAATATCGATGCGCGATTTGTCCATGGATAGCATTGTTTTCACCTTAATTCCACAGACTGGTAACTTTAAAAATTTCCCCAAGCTTTTATAGTTTCCGGGGGATTTCTAACTTCTATCGAATAAAGCCCAATGCTTTTAGAGCCGTGGAGATATTCTTAGGCATCTACTACAGATCGGTCGAGCTAAACGTGAAATAATTTCACTCCCCCAAGAACCACAAGCACTCTTTAGAGATACTGCCTCAGGAACTAGTTATGTTTCCCATTGAATCCAGGCTGAAAGGGAAATCTATTCACTTTTGTACTGAAGTATGAAAAACCTGGAAAAAATAACTTCTCGTGTCTCTGAAACTTTAAAAACGACGTGAACTGCCCGATGTTGTGCAAAAAGTGCACAAAAATGAACTCTAAACAATTAAAACGAGCATTGCAGAACATAAAATGTCCCGCAGCTGCGAACCTTTTAGTTTTTGTAATGAAAAAATGCAGACTTAGTTAAAGGTGAAGTCTAGGACATTTGGGTATTTGGTTTTTCGCAACTGGAAGTTCCCAATACGATCAACTAAATCTATTCAAAGTGTCGAAAATCACAATGTGGACATTTCAATCCTAGAGCTAACCATGAGTGTTAAATATCTTCAGTTTTCCGAATGATGTCTCAAAACGTTTTAGCCACATATAGCTGACTGTCGGTAGAATTGGGGTGGTACACAGCACTACTCATCGTTTATTGACAGAGATTTGGATCACGTGGCTTGTTGTCGAAACCTGGCGGCTTCTCAGAGGAAGGTCTCCGTGGATTGGCGGGCTCTATCTTTTCGTGGCATGGACACTCGGGACGATGTTCTATGAAGATTACGCGACTTTACAATGCTTCTTTCACTCTCATCGTAAACAAGATTTGACTTGCAAGACAAGAATCAACAGAGATTGTCATGGAGTTCAAATCAACCGATGATCAGGATAGACGTCGGTAACTCACTGGGAATAGTTTAACGCAATCAAACAGTTGCTGTTGTATAGAAATTTATTTCGTCATATAACATCATTATTTGTATCGCATCAATATCGAAGCGATTTGGCCTCAGCAGTATGATTTGTCAACCTTGTAATTTAACAAACACCGGCAAACTTCAAGCTTTTCGGTAAAATTAACGGTTGTGAGCAAAAGAAGAATAGAAGAGGGTCCTGCTGGTATTTACACTCTAAAGGCGATTGTGTCGCAGCATTCAAACATGTGAGTAGCTTTGCACCGCCATTCTGATCATTAAACATGACCCAAAACTAGAACGAACTGTTTTGACTAGCGATGCAGTGCGATGCAATTAGTCGATGAAAACTACGGTGTTTATAAAAGTGTGAAGTTACAAACCGATTGGCGTTGGGCAAGAGAATAACTGGGTGCCTTGTCCTGAAAAAAAATCTGTCAGAAAATGTCACCCCAAAATAAGCCTTGCACCACTGCAAAAATATGTCAAGAAAAATGGATAGTGCTCCCTCAAGCAGGACTCAATGTTTTTTTCAACTGCATATTTTGGTGCCGGAAAGCCCACCACCGTTCACCACAATCCTCTTATCCGTAAGATCAGTTACGGTTAGGTCGTCGCTCTCACTTTTTTAGGCAAAGTAGGTATGTTTATTAGGAATATTGATGCTCTTGTTTGGGTTATGTTTGTAGCACTGAATACTTTACGCTTAGAAAATTCAGGGATAACGCATCGTCCGATATACTTTATTGAGCTAAAACGTGCACCTGTGTGGATTCACAGTGTTGAGTTACCTATTTTAAGTAGCATCTAACAGTTAGATTGCTGTTATTCGGAGACTCAAGGCTTGAAAAACGTGCGGTTTTGCGTTACTACCCTCAGTAAACAATGTCCCCATCAAATTTTCAGTGTTTTGCAACAAATTAACAACTGACCGTTCCAGAACTCCCCTATCTTGTGTGGACTCACTTCGCAACTGTCCTATCCAAACCTGTAACACATTCTACTCAGTACCTCTGAACAATGAAGGGCTACAAGCACTGAAGTTTAATGCGTGCGTAGAAATTCTGTAAGTCATGACGAAATCTAACTTCAAAGGACTTCGACTTCCTGTAAGACTTATTTGTAGTGTATTATACTTTGTTCACAAGAACAAACTTTTAGGCAAAACTGACAGTGAACACTCATCATAATGTGATCTTTCACTTTAGTGGGATTGTCCGTAAACACTCATGCTCGAATATCTATCTGTTCACCGGTCGACGTAACGTCTGGTTTCGTTAGAATGATGTCTGAAAACGGTTTATTAACCAGTCTACGCACTGAGGACTTCCAGGTGGTTGAAATGCTCACTAGTGCACCAGTGTAAGTCATATTTTTTTAGGGAAAATCTAAACTATGTCTCATAAAAACACAATTATTCTCTGCCTGCGCACGAACATCTAATATGTTTGCACCACACACAAATTTAAAAAGTAGAGCTACTGAGTGGTTCCAATAAATGGTTCGGTTTCATTAAGGATACCTGGAGTTTGGGTGGTAGTGGTCAATGTTAATGGATGGTCACGAGGCATTAAGAATGGTTTGAAGTACTCAGATCCATGCTGGACAATGTTGAGAAAATCACCAAAGCTCCGGAACTTACCGCAACTTGAAGAAGTATCGCTCTAATACTTCATTAAATAAAATTCGTTTGCAGGCAATCTGTGCAGATGGCATACCATGGCAGAGCACACTAATCATGAGGTCGTTAAAAACTATCCAACAGGTCACGAATGGTTTTGTCCCTCTGGAGGTTCATCAGGTGAGTGAAATTCCCGAGTTTCTGTGAACTTCCTGTTTTACTTGAACCAAAACTGGACGGAATCCGCCAACCACTCCAACTCGCATATTAATTTAGCTTTGACAGGGGACTGAATTGAATCCAACTGAATCTCTCGTTTATGATAGTCCGCTACGATTGGGTGTGCTGCACAATCCCTCATAGTCCAGTTGATACGGTATTCGTGCTATCGTGATGCACACTACCCATAAGTTTGCTAAAATACATCGACAACCCACGGCCAGCTCGTCAGGAGGGCACAGTCCTCGAGTATCTGTCAACCTTATGTTCTACTGGAACCCTAAATGGGTGGAGTTCGCCGAATAATCTCACCGGAGGTCTTGTGCATCACACTCAGTTAAAGGCAACTATCATAGCGAGAAATGCAGCCGGAATCAGTTGCGTCTGCAATCAAAATCAAATTAGTATGCAAATGAGAGCATTTGGCGAGTACTATGAAGTCGTTTGAGAGGGAACTAGGTATTTGATTTCTTCAATTTTAAGGTTGCATCAATGCTGCTTAGCCAAATCAAAAACTTGCGGTGATCCCTGACGTGATGCATGTTAGATGCTTGCTTACAGTCTGACTTGGGTTAATCGACTAACCGCCACCATTCAAACAACAACGGGGCGATCACAATGGCTATCAAATTGTAAAAAAATATCAGAACTTGTCTGGTGACGTGTGATTTCAGTGCAGTATGGTTTCTGAAAAGACATTTTGAGACAGTCACATGTCCGTAAACTCGTGTGGTCTGCAGGGCATGTACATGAAAATTGACGGATTGAAACTGACGATTCGTGCACCAAATCTCCACCATTTAGATTTATGTTGAACATATCCAGCTGGCTTCCTAATGACGCATAGAACTTTACCCGCTGAGGAAAGCAGAATAACTCCAGAGGTCATGATCTGTGAGTGAGAAAGCAGGTGACGCATTTCGCAATCATTTAACATTGAGAATCGGAATCTTCTCCTTCGTATAATGGTAACTTTTTACTTTTTCATTCGGCCGTGTTGTCTCTGGACAAAACAAAGGGACAATAATCGACCCTTTATTTGATGTTGACATGATCAAAAATTTATCGGCATATACGAATTCACTACTCTGAAAACGGCCACACAGAACGTCTAGCGAAGCAAACGGCAAGTAGTTGTTTTCTTACTAATATTTCCATTATTTTTAGTTGACCCACGGGGACATAAAGCTTTCGGAGCAGCTTACTTTAATGAATGGCACATTTCGGTTTACTATGGATGAAGGAACGAGTGAACAGGTATTTTCTCTTTTCTCTGCGTGACATGAGATAAGGGACTTGAGTGAACGCTGCAGGGATAAGTGTAAGTAAACGCAAGGTTACTCAGGACTACAAAATAAAAATAACCCAGCATCTGACCGACAGAGCTCAGGATATCCGCATGTATTTATGAACATGCTAACGTTCATGTCGAAAGTCTTGAGCGTAAACCGAAGAGTTGATAAGAGCCTGCCCAGGCCTTTGATATGGATCGACGTGGCATACGATAAAGTAAACCACCAGTGAAGGATAGTAAGATCAGTTGTTCCATTACGGACATGCTTCATTACGAACATGCAGAGTCCCGATGCAAATCATCAGCCGGCCTAAACACGGTGGTACAACGAAGGGCGTTGGCACCCACATTGAGCTATCTATTAATTTCTTTCACTTTCGGCGCAATACCGCACACCCCTGTTTACCACCTAGTAAATGTTCCCGAGAGCCTTCCAAGAACGAAATACAAAGGTAGTATTTTGTGTTGCATTAAACGTACGAATAATGGTATCATTATGGTCTGGATAACAGTCTTCGGTAGGTGGAGACTGAACCCGCTGGTGACAAACAAGAACGATCCTTTTAATACACGTGTTAAGCATATCCACAGGAACAGGTTGCATTACCGAGACTGACACCCTTCCGAATGGCTTGACAGTTTTACAGAATTACTACACTTTGGTTTTCAATGTTTCTCCAGCCTGATGAAGCAGATATTCTCCATATCATTCTATCGGTTGACAAGTCCTCCCATGAAATGTCCTGCAATGGAATTTAAAGTTTCTCACACACAAGTGAAGGCTGTTTCAGAATTCCAGGAAGTCCGGGTGGCCCCGTCCCTCAGCTGACCGTAGTATTAGAAGGCGACTTTCGGCGAATTCCTTTTTGCGGCCTGAACAACGCAGTTGATTCTTTGTCGATGGCATCCTAATCCAGCAGCTTTTCTCTCCAAAGTGATCTGGTTTTTGGAATTCGGTCTCTTCACTTAATCATTTGCGCAGGCGGCCCAAGTGGAGTGGGTTGAGAATTCAATGATGTAGTCTATATAGCTTCCAGGTTTCACTACCGTACAACAATGAAAACAACGAGACAACCAGATACACTAAAACATCGGTCCATGCGTCACACTGGTCTTTGCATTTCGTGTCTTTATTTCATTGTCAAGTTTTAGTTCTATGGGTAATGTGCTGCCAAGATAGCAGCACATCTATCTAGCATAATACTCGATGTTACCGTTCAACCACGAGCTACCTGTGTAAGGAGGAAACCCTTCGCTGCAGAGTTGTTTATTAGAAAACGCCAACTAAACGGTTACAGACTATTGGACAGGAAGGTTAAACTCTCATTTGCATGTTGTTTTTAAAAAACGAATATCCATCTTCTTCTCGAACGCGTCTTCTTGAACTCTTCTGGATATTCATTGACTATCGCACAATTGCAAGCAAAAACTGTAAAGTAGTTCCACAAATTCCGTAATAAATCCCACCTTCCATTAGATCAAGGCGAAGTTACGAGAACACACATACTACTCGCATGCGTCATCAGTAGTACCCACCATTACACCTGTATTTCGCGACATCGACAAATCTAGAGTTTCTCTACTGGTGGGTACATTTAATCGATCGGTCAGAAGTGAGTGATTAGCAGCGTGGCCACCGCGAACCTTCTACCTGGGGAGCAGTCACTCGAGGAGCAAGCCAACACGTGACCACCTCTTGTGGGTTCCGTGACTGAGCGATAAGTGGCGCTATACTCTGTCTAGATGAGAATTCATCACGATGCTGATCAACGGTTTGCAGGCAAATGGTGTTGAAACGTCGGACATTCACTCAAGGAGAACGATCGATCTAGTGTATTCTTCTTGGGTTGGATGATTGCATATGGGAGATCCGCAATAAAGTCATGTGGTTTCCTTCTGGAAAGTCTCTCCTAAAATCTTAGGCAAAACATAGTACTCGGAGAAAATAGCATCTGCGTACTAACATCTGTCTTCTTTTACAGAGGATGTCTAAAGAGGCAGAGCAAATGTTGTTCCGTCTGAGTTACTGTTCACCTGACAGGATTCATGGAGAATCGAAGAGAAAGTTTATCTTGAAAAACATTGTTATGGGTTTAAAACTCCCCTGAACTGCCTGGGGACGTTTGTGGCTTTTCGCTTTTATATGTCTCTGTATTTTGTTCCTCTGTTTGTCAGTGCATCTAATTCGCTGGTATTCTGAATTCAGTTTGTTTAGACAGACCTCACCTCACTTGGCATACTTTTTCAACAAATTCCACATAAATGAGTGTTAGTTCCAAATTTGTTTTTGCTCCGAACATAAGAGCTTTTTTTAACTCCTCTAAAAATAAAGGCTTCTTTCTGCGAAAACCATTTTTTGTTACGTCCAGGCGAAATTCAGGCTGCGATGTATCCCTACTGTGTCTAGGTGTGAGCTTTTCCGTAATTGCTGTGAGATTCTACCCAAAAATTCTTTCATCAACGTCATCACGCTGAAGGTTGTCCTTGATCATTTAGCCAGCACCGGTTTTCTTAGAACATCTGGGCTAGAGAAACTCCCAGTACGTGTGAATCGCGGGTTGAATAAATCGAGTTTTATTTATCAACCTTTTCTAGAGTCAGGTGACGAAACCGTGCTGTATTCAACGCCGTTTGTTTATTAAAGTGCTTATAAAAGGAGCTTTAAGACTTTTACTTTCACCACCACTCACGGGTGAATCAAAGACCAAAGCCTCGTCTGAACTGACGAAAGGCTATTGCTTACCACTCGAATGAAACAAGTGGAACAAGAAAGCATGGGTTCAGATGAATGAAATGAGACAAGAAAAGTGTCTGCAAAATCTCGGGTGTAACACATTTGGACCAGAATACACCCTAGTATGACTTCCTCTATCGTACCGGCGACCCGATCTATACCATTTGAAAGTGTGTACGTAAACTAAGCCGCACAGTACGCGCCAGGGTTCAACCTCGTGGAGTACTGATACGAGCCTACAAGACAAGATACCTTATTTTTCAATGGAGAAATCGTCTTGGTTATGGGTTGTACACTACATCCCTTCCCATAATTCTGATTTTTGTGGCATAGCCGGATGAACAGCATGATGAGAGTGTAATGAGTATCCACTAGAACAATGGCAACCTATGACAGTGTTGACGACTGCATTGCAGATTTACTGAATGAAAACATCCGAAGTTTCGGCCAACTTCCCCGAGGATCACGTACAAATCCTTTGTCAACACACTACACTCAGAAGCTGAGAAGATTGTCAAATGTCCTGGAAGTTTAAACCAAACTATGGATGCGTGCAGTCGTGTGCTCCAGGGCCAATTGATTCAAACGTATACTCACTCACCACCGCAAAGTAGCTTTATTCAAACAAAAGAATGAGGCTAACCTGTGGCATACCATAACCAAATAGCATCAAAAACGAGATTCAGCTGGGTCCCGGGTGAGTCTCTCGCAAAACCAAATTTGTTTGCAAATGAGTGTATTTCGCAAATAACGTCTACTTGTACTAGCCTGACGGACGTTATTTCACTGCTTCTTTCACAAGTTTTCACAGGCTACTTCTCTGATCTGATTCACCCAGTAGGAAGTATTTCCAAATTCTTTGCTTTTCGCTCATGGCACATCGTTTACAACATGTCTGGATCAAACGGATTACAGTTCTGTCTCGTCCAGACCTAAAAGATGCGACCTTCTTCACGAATACTTACCGGCGCTCATCCGGCTGATGAATAATATCCACCAGGATGGTGGATCCTGTTGGAAATCTGTTTACACACCAAACTAAGTTCTCATAAATGCAGGACTTCAGCGTTCTTCTCCTATCTCACCGGCTACATACTAATTACTTACCAACGCGAACACTTATTTTGCTCCGTGAGAACTCACTTAAGCGTATGGTGGAATACACGTAATTGACAGAATCGGAAATTTTTAGAGGCTTTCCATCGAAGCTAAGCAGCACAATTGGAGCCGTGCACAAAGATCAGGAAGGACATAAATTCTACTGGGACAGTGCCCATATATTGACTTAAGCAAGAAAACGAACAAACGTGAATTTATGAATGCTGGTACTCAGGTGACAAAGCCATCAAGGCACATTGAAAACAACCCGGTCTACCAAACCCTCATGAACAAAGAACTTCGGAGCACCCACTAAAAGGACACACCCTAACCGAAGATGAATCAATGAAACCAAACTACAACGGAAGCTGCGTAAAGCAAAGAGGTCCCTCACGAACCAATCAGAAGAAAAGGCACAACAGAAAAGACAAACAGCCTAATTAAACCCAAGAAAGAAAAATCCTAAGAAAATAAAAGGTATTCTATCGGAAGACCAGCTGGAACATACCAGAAAGACAAAAAGAACCAACCGGAATAAAGGAACAGAACTACCAAAGTGGTGATACTTAACGAACCAACCGGATGTAAGATGCCGAGACCACCCGGAAGCTCAAAGCCCTAAATGTTCAATCAAATTAGGTATTAGCCAATCATTAAACAAACATTCAAGTTGCATTTATTTAATAGCCCTCAGAGCCTATATGAGCCTAGATGAAGTAGGGGGATTGCCAACTTAACAGCGCAGTGATGATGTCACTTGGCCTGGTGACGAAACGTTCACAAGCCATTAGCCAAGCTCAGCGGACTGATCAGCTGCTGGGATAAGTTGTTGATCTCTCTATAGGCCAACTCCCTGAGGAAGTTCAGTGGAGTATGTATGTGTTTAGTTGGAGCCAGAACTCTTTGAAGGAGATGCGGTGAAACTGACGGAAAGCCGGTTACAACCGATCACATTAGGGGGAAACATTTCAGGGTCTCTTAGGGTCCTGTCTCTTGTAGGTGTTTGTGCCGAGAGGTAAGTAGTCCTATTTACTCTCACTTTCAACTTATACTCCAGGTTCTTGAGTCTGACGAATTATGCCTACAAATGCATAAAAAGAACGATTTTGATTGGGAATATTAAGTAACATTAGGTGAGGTATTGCTCCATCAGGCGCTGAAACTTGTTTTTTTCCGCCAGTCCGGTCCAGACAACAAACTTAATCGATCCATCACCATTTCTGCGACGAACGTTCTATTAAAACGCCACAATGATGTGATGTGATGGGTCGTGTTAGTTAATGCAGAGTTGTAACCACTATTAGGAGTGTTGGCTGGAGCCTCAACATTTTGTGCAATGATATATTTTTCAGACAAGCTTGTCTACTGAAATGTAATAAATGCGGTCAATTGGTAATTGATCAGGTGGCTGTTGATCTGTTCGCCGAGCTTGGCAATTGATTTGCAAACGTTTCGTAACCGTTCGAGGAGACATCTTCAGTGCGCTGTTGGGTGCACTGCACAGCGCACTGAAGATGTCTCCTCGAATGGTGACGAAACGTTTGCAAGTCAATTGCCAAGCTCGGCGAACAGATCAACAGCCACCTGATCAATTACCATCTAATGCACCCGAGCTACCAATATTCCAACAAATTACCAAATGCGGTCAATAGTTGAAATGGAAAACTCTAGGACACTCTAACAAAATCTGCTGTAAATTTATCGATACAGGTGTCTTGTGAATGAAGTGCAAAAAGCATTTAAAAGTTTTTCTCAAAAAGAAGGTTGTTCACTTCCTACAAATGGAAAATATTTTACTTGGGAAAACTGTCCTACACAGAGTCCACTGCGCGGCTGTTGAAAGCCGTATTCGGTTGGCGTCTGGCTGGTGTGTGCTGAGACTGCGGGATAAATTTCGAAAGAATCGAAGTGTGTGCAATGTCAAGAAGACTGGCAGACTTTACACTGTGAGGGATGAATTTTCGGTGTACTCGGTTGTCCAAGAAGATTAAGTGAATGCCAAGGGCAGCCTATGATAACTTCACAGCAGTATCACATCTTACCGTATACCGATAACAAATTTTAAAAAGAATGGACTACCTGAACCAACTAACCTAAATCTATAGAACTTCTTCTTCAGACGGAAAACCTATTCCTTAGTCACCCTTAGATGTTTGATTTGTTGCATAATCCCCAATCCAGATTAGACACACTTTTTAATGTCTTCATATTTTGAAAACAGAACGGTAATCTAGAGATCTAGCAGTCTTCTACTGTAGGGAAACTATTTTACAAAAGCCGCCAGATAATATCAACAACAATATTGCACTAGTCAAGACAATGGTCATAAAGGTTTTTAGCTTTTAAAATTTTGTGTAGTTGCGACTGATGTGTCTCCTCTTCCTCTCAATCAGGGAGACCTCAGAAAAATCATGGGTGACCTTGAATTTTACAGTTGTGAACGAAACGACATCTCTATGAATGGTTAACTTTTGAGGTCTTTTTCTGAAATCAGAGAGTTATATTGGTTTAGTTTGGCAGCATTTTATAGGTGTTGGGACCGTAAAAGATAGCGATATACGATTGGCATTGACATAATGACCGATTGCGGGCCAACTGGGTGGATGATGTGTCGTCAGCTCCCGTCGAGTACAGGATTTTGTATTTATTGGGGGAAGTTTCGCCATCGCCTGGTGGACTGTGCTCGGTTTAGTACAGTTAATCCACCGCAACAGTGCACGGCGTGATATGTGCTATAAACTGTTGCACGAAACCTATAACGCTTCATCCCTTCGACTCAGATTCTCACTCAGGGTGAGAGCGTCCAGTTCGCCACCACCACACGAACTCCGACCCGGAGAAATCCGTTTAGAAACGAGAGAAAACGTATTTGTATCAACCGGCAGAAAGCTAAAGGATAAAGTACGCTAGTGCAGAAACCGCCCAAAATGTCCACCAGTATTTTTTTTGCGCACAGTCGTTTGCCTCACGTGGTTAGACGAAACCCCGTGCAAAATCTTTTTAACATCACGACACGCTGGTTTGCACTTTATGGATCGGTAATCGTAGGTCCCACGTTCCAGGAACTCCCACCGAGTAAAAGAGCAGCAGACCAAATTTTAGTGATCCAGCTGGCAACTCAGGTGGCTCACTTCGACTAACCCACCAATTTACACCGATTCCAAATGCTCACAGACTACTACTTCACGGTGATATGGCATACCATCTCGTTGCCACAAAGTTGAGCGGACTACATCATCTACCTCCAACTGTGAAATTATGCAGCTGTTTGAAACGTCTGTTTTTATTTATACTGTGTATGAGTTATTCAAGTAGAGGGCCTATATATATATACAGGCTTGTACGAGTAGGGTGGGAGCCTTCTGTCTTAGCCTTCTGTGTGACGCCATGGCTGCCTAGGCACATGGCCTAGCTGTGGTGCACTCTGAAGCAAATAAAATCACAGCTGCTGCTCATTTCTACGTTGGTACATGTGATCGTCCATCAGCAAAATGTTGACTCCTAGTGGGAAAACAGACACAAAGACTGGATGCGTGTAACGAACTGTGAACCAAGTAGATTGCTCACAATGCACTGTGCTTTGGGGTAATTGAACGGTTAGGGAGTCAATTACGGACCGGAAGGTCCGCAATTATAACCTAACCTCTGCATCTCGACTGTCTAGGCTTAAACAACCTGGCAGTATACAACCCACGTGCCTCCTTCGTATGGCATGGCAGCTATGAATGTACTATACATGCCTTGGTAAAATACGCCGATCAGAAAAACGACTTCGAACACCGATAGTATAATCCCTACTTGACGTAGAGAGATTCTTTATAAAACAGTACTGTAAGAGAGACCAACATTGTCACACGTCATGTGCAATATAAACTAGCCCGCAGCAACCCACGAACTCCATGATGTTCCAACCCTAATCAAACGGTTGGTAGGAAAACGGACGGTGTCAATCTTTACACACCTTGCGCGTTCGGTAAAAAATAAAAGTTCACTTGGGCAGCCAACTTGCTTGTTTTAAGTCGCAGTACTTCGCTTAAGTGCAAATAGCTAGGCAACTTGGGTTTGAGGCAAATTCCAGATCCGCCTTATGGTTTTGCCTGCTGTAATTTACGTAGCCGATTCAAGTGTTATGTTCATCAGTCAATCACAGGAGATGAGTACGCGCTTTCTTTATTCGCCTTATTTTACTCAACTCCACACGGGAAATGCTCACAAGTATCGCTGTTGCTCAATGAAGTTGATGGACCGTTCCGGAGCTTTTGACGTTTCTCATTCAATCCATACGGTGATGTTCTCCATACTTCCCGTAGTCCATGAGCAAAAGTTTGTTTCACCATTTCCGCCCTGTGTTAACCTTGTTCCTCTTTAAGTTGTGTTCACTACTACGTAGGTTTCCGTCACTTCAAAAGCAACCAGTTGATCCATTGTTGGTACAAGTGCGATCTCGTCCTCAACCTGCATAGCCTAGTGTAAGATTACACCTTCACTCGTTAGAGTTTTTGTTTGATTGGCGCGTACGTTTATTTTCAGTACTTTCCATATCCTGTGAAACAACAAATTTCATGAAGAGAGAACCTTCAAGCTCATGGTTTCAGGTTGATTTTATGTTTTTGGGTTTACTGAGTAAAAATGCACCCGGAAACTGAATGACAACTGACTGTGCCAGTACCGTTTGCTTTTACGGAAAGTTGAACATTGTAGTGGAACTTATCGTGATTATTCCAAGTGATTGAATGGTAGACCACCCATACAAAGCACGCCATCCACACAACGATGTTCGAGTACAATAAAACAAAATACCCAGTTTCTGATTTGACTGCAAGCTATCGTTACAGTTACCCTGTTAGCCTGCGTCTAGACAAAACTGTCACTAGTTGAAAAACAGAATGACATTTGCACATTGTTTTTCTCTGGTGTTTGTTTGAGAATAAGATGAAGGAAACTCTGGCTTCCATCCAAAAATGGTGATTTGTAATCAGAGGAATTTACGCTCTTTGTGTCTATCTACAGTAATTTGACTGCAGTAAGCAGAACGCCTGATTTGTGCTGAATGGACTAATGTTTTTCATCACAAAAGAGAATAATCCCAATGCTTTGCTTTTGACGTGGATATTCTGTCGTTTGCGTGCACCAGAAAAATGAGGATATATATATGTATATATATATATATATAGACTAATTTCTTGGACGGCGACCTGGCACCATCAACTATTCTGGTTTTTCTAGCCATAGCCCACGCTTCAGAAAAGTTAGAGGTTGCCTGGTTTTTTATCACTGAAGCGGCGCACCATATTTGAGTTCTGCGCTTATTGGAACTCTATGTTGGTGGATAACCTGGAGTTGAAATGTATTAAAATTTCGTCGTTTAATCCATGACATTTAAGAGGCACTGTTTACACTTTTGAATAGTTTCCATGGAACAGGTGATCGTAGAATACCTGACAGGCTGATCGGGAAAATGTAGAAATAAGATACAATTCGTGGACGCACAAGTGAATCTTGCTGTCAGCTGTTCAGCGGATAATATTTTTCCTTAAATCAAACCAATATGATTTTTGGTCATTACTACTTGGTTAAGCTCTAGCTAACTGCGTCATCCCTCATGTGCAATCTGAAAACTGTTTACAGCATTTCTTCGATTCCCGCCACTCAAGTTTTTTCTATATACCTGCCATCGGACCAACGTATAATAAACTACCATAGCTCTGGCATTCGACGACTTTCTGTTGGGTCCCTTTTGTTTGTCAGAAAACTGTCAGTATGGTATTTCGATGACCACACACGAATTCCCTTTATCTTCAGAAGGATGAATATATGTGATTGCAAAACAATCTAAATTCCTCGGTTACAATCCTTACCCGTGTTTTTACAACTGTGAGCTATTTATGATACTATCCTAGCCGACTGGATACCTGACAGCAGTGATAATGTGCTCTGACCGACAGATTAATTCCGAATGAGAAGAGATGTTTTCTGTGCGGATTGTTATTCACTTCTTTACCAGTATTTTTCAGTTCAGTCAATGAATTACTATTGTCATGTACAGGAACCAGCGTATGAAGCGTCTCGATAAATGTAGAAACAACATAGACAAACAACTTTGAGCTTTGTGTGCCCACCATTGACTGTTTTATGCCAATCACCCCATCGATTCGAAGTTTGACACAGAAAGAATACACCGTCTAGAATAATCGGCTGGAACACTAGACGGATGATACGCAATATGGGTTTGCCTATTGAAACTGGTTGGACTCCTGGACGCCATCAACCAATTGTAACTGCGCAAATGGTCTGCGTTGAGGCGGATCTACAGGCGTGTATAATCCTGTTTGTGCTCTGGTTGTAATGTAATTAACTTAATAATCAGGTGCCAAGTAGTAACAAATGTCTGTTTTATATGAATGATGATGATTACAATATCTGGGTGCACATTGTTAAAAATAAATACGATGCAACAACCAAAATAAGTCAAACGTTGACTTATGGTTTGAGCACAACTGGTGGCAGTTCCTGGATGAGGGTCCGGACGTGAGGCGTGTTTTCTCTGCACCGTAGCTGCTACACGTGTTCCTTAATTTTTCGTGGACTTGTAAAGTTTGGTTGACTTTCTGTCCTGTACGAGCGTGTGTGCGTTTTGGGCAGAGTTGCATGCCTATTTATTGTGTGCAATGTGAAGAGGGGGGTGTCCATTATTGTTTGACAGTTGCACAAACTTGAATACAACTTGACCTGATGTGGTTGGAGGTCGTAAGCCTGGCGCGTGACGCAGGTGGTGTAAAGGAGGGAAACCCTTCGCTGCGGAGTTGTTTATTAGAAAACGCCAACTAAACGGTTACAGACTATTGGACAGGAAGGTTAAACTCTCATTTGCATGTTGTTTTTAAAAACGGAATATCCATCTTCTTCTCGAACGCGTCTTCTTGAACTCTCCTGGATATTCATTGACTATCGCACAATTGCAAGCAAAAACTGCAAAGTAGTTCCACAAATTCCGTAATAAATCCCACCTTCCATTAGATCAAGGCGAAGTTACGAGAACACACATACTACTCGCATGCGTCATCAGTAGTACCCACCGTTACACACCTTCACCCTTTAAAGGTTGCTTGCATGCCACTGATTTCCATTTACCTCCGTTGGGTCGGCTCCGGCAGCTGGTCTGTTCGGCAACTCTTCGGGTGTATCATGCCACTTCCGAAGCTGAGTCCCATTTACTCTTTTCGATCCCCGACCGTCTTGAATTGTATAGACGTTCCCCCGGCGGTCGGTAACGACAAACGGACCTTGCCATCGGCTGCCCAGCTTCCGCGATCCCAGTCCACTCCTTCCAGGATTCTGATGATCCTTCCACTTAACCTTCGCGCCTATGGGGAATGGTCGTGCCTTTCTTCTTGCCGTTTTCTGTCTAGTCCTTTCCTGGGCGGCGGACAAGTTTTCTCGAGCTTTCCTCCTTTCCTCTCCTAGCTCCTCTGGAGACAAGTGTGTTGCCGGCCATAACCCAATTTCCTGATCAACTGGAAGGCGCGGATGTCGACCGTACATCAGCATGAACGGGGACTTGCCTGTGGTTGGCTGTATGGAAGCCCGATGAGCGAGCAACACCATCGGCAGGTTCACTTCCCAATCACCTCCTTTGGCCGCTAGCCACTCCTTGATCGTTCGGTTATTGCGTTCTGTAAGACCATTTGTTTGCGGGTGATATGGTGCCGTCCTCAGCCGTCTGATGCCCAGCTTCTGCAAGCAACTCCTAAACTCTTCGCTCTCGAAGCAAGGCCCTTGATCCGTTAGAATCATTTTTGGCACCCCGTGGTTGGCCACGATGTGACGCATTACCACTCCGCTGATTGTCGTCGCCCGTTGGTTTGGCACGGCTGCCGCCTCGACCCACCGCGACAGGTGTTCTGTCATCACCACGATATACTGATTTCCACTGGTTGTCACCGGAAAGGGGCCCATGACGTCCACAGACCATAACTCGCCGATTTCTGATACAGGAATGGGTTCCATGGGATTGGTTACCCCTGTCGTATCCCCTTTCATCAGTTGGCACCGCTTACAGGACACCACATAATCCATCACCTCACTTCTCATCCCGGGCCAGTAGGCCCTCTGCCGAAGTAAGTCGTATGTCTTGGTGCACCCTGTGTGTGCCATTTCGTGGCATTCGACGATCAGCTTCCTTCTCAAGACGCGAGGTATTACGGGCAGCACAACATCAGAATCAGTGTCGTTCCAAGAAATTATGCCAGCCTCACTGAGACTCAATCTATCAAAGTGACTCTGGAACATTTGCAATTCCTTGTCTCCGTCTCCGTTCTCAATATTCCGTCCATCCAACAAGGAGGCTGCAACCTTCCGTAACACAGGATCCTGCCGTTGGAGTTGCACCAACCTCCCGGGATCCAGTTCGACGACGATGCTATTGGCACCGATCATGATCCTGGGGGCCTCATCTTCAGCCTCTGGTCTTGACAGCCAATCAGCCAGGTGATTCTCCTTCCCTGGCACGTGCCGGATCGTAAAGTCGTACTCTTGCAACCGGAGTGCCCAGCGCGCGAGCTTTCCGCGAGGATCTCTGGTGGTCCTGATCCACTCCAGGGGTTTGTGATCAGTCTCGACATGAAATCTTTGTCCAAGCAGGTATGGCCTCCACTTATCCAGGGCCCAGACGATCGCTAAACATTCTTTCTCAATAGTCGAGTACTTCTGCTCAGCGTTAGTCAGGACGCGACTGGCATATTCGATAACTCCATGCCTCTGCTTCAGGACAGCGCCGATACCGCGGTCGCTAGCGTCCGTTGCAACAGTAAACATCTCTCCGACCCTGGGCAGTTTGAGGGTCAGTTGCTGATCCAGCATGCGCGCTTTGACACGTTCGAAAGCCTCGTGTGCTTCCCTGGTCCATTCGAACTTCCGATTTTGCCCAAGCAAGTCGTACAGTGGAGCAGCAATCGTGTTGAAATCTTTGACAAACCGGCTGTAGTATGCTGCTCGCCCAAGAAACTGCCGTAGGGATCGCTTGGAATTGGGAACAGCACAGTCCTCGATCTTTGCCAGTTTTTCTGGCAGTGGGCTAACCTCTCCGTGACCCACTTTATGCCCCAGCAGTGTCACTGAACTCCGAGCGAGCTGTGTCTTGGCTTCATTTATCCGCAGGCCCGCCTCCCGGATACGCTTCAATACGGCCTTCAAATGAACTGCGTGCTCTGGTTCCGAATTGCTGTACACAACGATATCATCCCCGTACACGGCAACATTCTGTAGACCCTTCGTTAAACGAAGCATCAAGCGCCGGAATGTGAATGGTGCTCCCGACAAACCAAACGGCATCCGTCTAAATTGATATTGGGTGTCCCCAACGGTGAACGCCGTTTTCTCCCGGTCCTCCGCCTTGATAGATAGTTGCCAATATCCGGAACGCAAGTCGAACACCGTGAAATATCGGGAATGCTGGAGGGAATCGAAAATATCCGCCACCGAAGGGACAGCTACAACCCGATTTACGGTCAGTTCGTTCAAACGCCGAAAATCCACGCAGAACCGATACTTTCCATTTGCCTTCTTTACAAGCACAACCGGGGAGTTGTATGCACTGTTGGCCTCCTCAATTATGCCATTTTTCAACATCTCCTGCACTTGCTTATGGACCTCCTCCCGTAGATGGAGCGGCAGCGGACGGGGTCCGTAAGGTCGAAAGCATTCAGACGAGAGCGGAATTTCGTGTTCAATCCACGAGCAGAAGCCAAACGGATCCTCTTCGCCTGTGAACAATTCGGAGTATTCCTCGACCACGGATTGTACTGACGGCATGTTACAGGACGGAAGCTTTCGGACATGCAGCTCGTTCACGGCAATGCTTGGGTAACCTTCAAGCTTGACTGCGCCATACTTGGTCACCAGTTTTCCCCGCTTGAGATCAACCACGGATTCTGTGCCCCTGAGAAAATCTGCTCCCAAAATTGTCTGCTCAATGTCTGGGCTGATAAGGAACTCGTGCTGCACGGACCTGTCGCCTAGGCGCATTGAGTGCATTGACAATCCGTCAATTTTCAGTTGGTATCCACCCACTGCTCTTACGGCTAGCGCGCACGGTTTGCATACAGCTTCGTTCCCTCTCCGTCTCAGCGATACCCCTGCTCCCGTATCAATCAGACACAGCTCCTTCTTCCCGTCTATCTCGACAACGGCCTGTATAGTAGCCTGTGTGACTGCACTGATCGCAACCCACCCGGGAAAAGAGGAGTAGTCCAAAGTTTTATTATGTACAGGTGGTCGGGTATGAGGGCATTGATTCTTCCAGTGGCCATGCATGCCACACCTGTAGCATCGGCTCATTCGAGCGTGCCTCCGAGATTCCGTCTTGATTGCTGCAAGCTGTCCGGCAAGTTGGTCCACTTTGTTCTTCAGGTCCTCCACTGTTGACTCATCCCTGTTCTCCTGCGACTGCAACGTGGCCAGTGGCGCCTCGGCCAATTCCCGTGCCAGATGCACCAGGTGCTCCACACTCAACTGGCCAGTTGCTCTTGCCAACCGCAACTGGGCACGAAGCGCAGGGTGGACTCCCTCGACGAACTGTTCGGACAGCAACTGCTGGCGCGATACTCCGTCCAGTTCCGGCAAGGCCCGATCCAACAACTGCTGCAGGCTGGCGAAGAACACGGTCGGGTCACATCCAGGTCCCATGCTGGCCGTCTTGAACCGCCTCATAGCCTCCTGGCGGTCGGCCGGCGTGTCGAACTCCGCTGCAAGAGCTTCCTTCGCGGCGGCCCAGTCCATCTTCCGAGGGCCTCTTCTGGCCGCATCCAGGGCCGCCTTCGCCCGGCCTCTGAGGAGGGTCTTCAGTGCCGCCAACTTACCCCTGTCGGTCTCCAGTCCTGCCGCCTCCGCAACATCCTCGAAGTCCTCCAGGAAGGTCCGCACATCCCCATCCTCGAAAGGTTGTGGCCACGGGATCCTCATCCTTATCCTGGCGACGGCACCAAATGTAAAGGAGGGAAACCCTTCGAGAACACACGTACTACTCGCATGCGTCATCAGTAGTACCCACCGTTGCAGTGGTAGCCGCGTAGACAAAATGCATTACTCAAAAGGTTGCTGAGAATTCTTCGACAGCCCACGACCTGTTTCGCTCTTCTTGGGGCTCATCATGTATGCGCAGTTCCCGAGTTGCCTTCAACCTTATGTTCCACTTGAACCCCAATTGCACGGAATTAGCGAAGTACACTCATTTGCAAACCAATTTGGTTTGCGGGAGACTCACCTTGAACCCAGCTGAATGTCGCGTTTATGTTGTTTTTAAGCAACTAAATGAGCTGCAACAGGTCGCCTAATGTTCCATTTGCATAGGAAATTTTAGTGTACACGTTGTCTGTCAAGGTAGAAAGCAGGACAGTATTTTGTCACGTGATCTGGTTGTTTGTGACGCGTGATCTAGTGAGTGCGGATGTACCAAACAAAGTAAGCGAAGTTGGTTGAAGGAACAAGGGAGTGACCGCTACAAGCCTGTTAAGCCCATAGAAAGAGGATTGTCGGTCAAACACAGATAGATCTATTGGTCAGTCTTGGAGTGATGGTAGTGCAGCCATCACGAAACCACAACAGTGATGCCCGTGGAACTGATCAATTCCTTTACGTTTCAGTATAACTACACAAATGTCTTGAACAATATTGCATTAACACAGGCACCGAAGCCTACTCAAACCGATTCATTTTTTGAGACAAAAATACATCTGAAATAGAGTCAATAGAACGGAAATCATCATGACTGACCCGTCGATGACTTAAGAATGATACATCGTAGAAGGAGTGGTGTTCCACAAATCCGATTCAGTTCATCCAAGTAAAGCAATGTACGAAGCATCTAAATAAAGTCACAGTTGGAGGTGTCATCGTTTTGAATAGTTGGAGAATAGGTAGCCGACGTTCAGAATCGAAACCTACCGTTTATACCTGTGGCTTTTTGACAGAATGCTCTAGTTGGAGCATAGTTTTCCACAAATGAACTCAAAATTATCCCTATCAGTTCCACCGGTAGCTCGCATCAGTAGCACACTGTTGTCATTCATTGGCTAATCAAACTCGTCGATGGCCCAAGTGGAAATCGTTATTGATTACACTTCCTCACAATACGGTTTGCATGATTTAACTAGAACCTATTCATCAGCCGAGACAGCGACAACAGCTCTCATACTGACACACTCAAGTGCGCACTGATGACGTTTCCTCGAGCAGTGACGAAGAGTTACAAGCTATTTGCGAAGCTCAGGGAAACACCAACTGTCAGCTTACGACCGAGCTGCAAATCCTTCGATACACTGCCGACAACTCCCTTCTTTCAACAAGTACGCTTTAGGTCACGTATGATATCGTATTTGCGGTTTGATTTCGTTTTGAAGAATACATTTGATGTTTCTAAGTGTTGTCTTAACAGCCACGCTGCCATAATCAGGTGCAAATAAAGCGACAGCACCGTATGGTCAGTCCAGCCCTGTAACGCTGACTTTGATTCACTGATTGCCTTCAGTTCCGTTTCACAGGTGTGCAGTTTTAATGATGTACAAGTTTGAGAGAATTGGTTCATAGATTCATTCGGCAGAGACATTTATAAATTACATCAAACTTATTAATGTTTTCAGTTTTCCGACAATCAACTTCTTGGGATGCATTTCTGGGAGGGGTGGAGTTATTGAGGAGACATTCAGCTTGAGGAGCAGCAACGCAGTCGTCATAATATTTGTGCAACGAAAACTCGCAACATTGCGAACGTTGAATACTTGGGAACATCCTCGTGCAAACGAACATCGAGTTCAGTGTTTTGTTACAATGCTGAGCAGAACGATTTCTGACCACTGGAGAAAGTAAAGGTTCATCGAATTTGACTAGGCATTGTAAAACTGGTGAGATAGGTCACAGGAAGTAGTCATTAGCACTACGAACTAAAGAAGAAGCGCGATTAACGACTGGACATGTCTGCAAGCCAAGTAAGCCTGAGACACGTAATATCGACTGAACAGGTAAAATTGCAGGCTATAAACAGAGCACCTTGGAAAACAGCACTGTAATTGCGGCGAATCTGCGAGGGATTTACACTACTTCGCTATGGCGTTTTCACCAATGAAATCTGTCCCTCCTGGTTATACTTAACCGGAAATTATCCTTTGAGTTGAGGCTCGAAAGACAGAGGACCTCTCCTTTATTCGGGTTATGGAATTGTTGCAATGTGTGACGTCCGTGTGCTTGTACTTTTGAGATCAGCTACACCTTCAGGAGATCCTAAAGCGGTAGTCTTTGCGATACTCATCCTCCAAGTCCCATTTTTACTTGCCACTTTACTTGGGATCCTGAACATCCAAAATGCAGGCCAGATGAAATTTCTCTAATGCATTTACTAGGAAATACCATGATGAAGACCAATCCCTGCGTTTTGCACCATTATCTCAGCACTGTGCCTTGTAGAACCCATTTACACAAACACTGTCTTCTGTGTATGCGGGCGTAAGAAATATTCACGTAGTTAGCAGTAACTGCTCCCTCAGCAATTCTTATCTAAGCCTGCAGAATGCGCCATTACTACTGAGGACTTGGCTTGTTTTGGTTTATCAGATGCACAGCAATCTCCTGGGAGAAAGATACTGAATGTCCCTTACCTGTCGGCCACTAATGTTTTCGAACTTCCTTTGTAAAGTAACTTTCGTCTTTGAAAAACCGGCCCTGCGAATTTTACAGACTCACATTTGTCATTATTTCATGCCGTAAGCTGTACAAAATCTATGGGGGTTAGTTATTTTCAAAGCGACTGTCACGGCTATGACTCTTTGCAGTTGTGCAGAATAACAAACGTGTGTGGATAACAAACGACTAATGCTGGGCGGACACGGAAAAAAACCTGACATCGTTGACATAAAGCCACAGAATATGAAAATAAAGCAAAATCATATAACGGCTACGAGTTTCTGGAACCATTTTGAGTTACCCAGATATATCATCTGTAGAGCGCCAACATACTCCGGTTGACGGATGTCAATGGTAGACGGAATAGTGGGGTTCATATTTTACTGGATGACATCTGGAAAATTTTTTCGTGTGATTCTGCTTCATTTGAATTCTCACTTGTAACACATTAGCCTTAAACTAATCAATGACTGTATGTTTTCAGTTCAATAGTAGTTGTCTATGAATGGGGATGCAGCCGCATATCTTACCTGTTTGTCAACTCATCGATATGACAACAGGAGGATTTCTGGAGGCTTTTATCGCTGTTACAACAGTACATAGCTGGAGGGTAGCTTGAAAAATGTCTCCTTTTTGCTAGGTGAACAAAGTTTCCACCATCACAAAGTCAATTCACCAAAAAATAAATTCTGGTCTCGTTTTACCTGTCGAGATCCACCGTCTTTGTGCTTTTCCCAATCAATAAGCAAAGAAGTGCATTGACTTATAGACTGAAGATTTTGTTTTGTTACATGTTCACCTTTGAGTAAAACGGCTTTACCGCCTGCTGGTTTGGAAAACAAAAATGACTGCCACAAATTCAAGCCTCTCTACGTGCGAAGTTACATGGTGTGTTTTTGCTCATTTCTACAGAAAAACCGCCGCAGAAAACCTAGAACCACAAACTGGTTAGGGAGTCAAACAAATCCAGCTTCACTGAAATCAGTTATTTTTGGGGGCACCAAACAAAAAAAGTACCTTGGAGGTTGAAGGGAGTCCGATTTTTTAAAACCCAGACTTTGCGTTGAAGACAAGCTTGCCTAGATGTGAAAGGGGTCGTCTGATGCACCAGTGGGGTTGACGTGCACCGGAAAGAACATATTCCGTTGTGGTCACAAGTGCATGACACTGCTAGCACATACCGTTAGCTCCACATTGTCGATCGTTCCACAAAACCCTCCATCATCTTGTGAGGTATTCCAATTAAGATACTAGGAATGCAGTTACCGAGCAAAAAGCAGCAACCGGTTTGATGGGTTTATCGGACGATCTAGTGATTTCAGGCCGAAAGAGTGCAGCCTCTCTCAAGCGATTGACGGAATATTTACACATTTGGCCCTTTGGCTTAAACGCAATTCATGTGACCAAAAGAAGCTGACCAGGCTTCTCTTGTGCTTCAGTTCAAGCTTGTCAGCATTAAGCGGCAAGTCCAAGCAGGATATTATGAGTTGACTGGGAAAGAATACAACATAGCGGGCTAGCTGTAGTAGACATTTTGCGGGTCTTTTTGATATGTCAGTCCAGAAGTGGGCTGTTGCCCTAACCCAGCACGTGGTTCTCCGTCGTATTTGACTGATTCATCTGAATGTACGAATATAACGGAAAGGTGAAATTCGCCGGCATAGCAACAGATATAGGTCTCCATATATTAGTCGCACATTAGGAGGCCTTATTATGGTGTATTTTAATTTGCCGAACAGCTTATACACATCCACTGGAAGTCAGCCATTCAACAGACGGTTAGAATACCATTTATCGCAAGGGACTGAAACCAGTCAAAACTGGAGCAATACCCGCTAATTTTGTGCCACTAAAATTAGTGCTTTTATTATTGGCGAGATTACATTGACTAATCACTGCTGAATTGTCCGATACTTTTATTTACGACTGAAATGGACGACGGCATACATCAAAAGTAGGCCATGGCAAACCGCTGCAAATAACAAGGACTATGGCATGATTACACTAGGAAATTAGTTCTCCATGTAACTGTTTCTCGAACACCACCCCATAGCAAAACAGAACTGTGTTGTACAGGGTCACTCATAAGCCGACAGTCAGGATGCTGCGGGTAATTACTTAAAACGAGCGTAACAAAAGCTTGTGTTTTATGCCTGAGCTTTCTCAGTTGTAAGGATGCTTCAAAAACAACGTTTGTGGACGTTTGGGAAAAATTCTATGCAGCGTAAAAATAAAGATTTATAATAAGTTGTCAATTTTCCGATAGACATCATTCAACTGGCTGCTAATATGCAATTCAGGATCACTAAACGAGTACACTTTAAGTGACGAGAATATTGTCCTCAGCAAGAACTTGCGTGATCGCTCTGGTAGAACAGACTCTGCAGGACGAATCTTCTTGGTGTCCTCATCATTCAGGACGCTTCCTGAACGAAAAACGGTGGCTTAACCAGTCGTTCAGCTTAATTACAAAAAGATTCACGAGTGTTGTGGCTCATCAACCTACAAAACTGTTTATCGCATTTTCGTCCTCAATCTTCTGTAAGGACTTTCAGACTTTCAGATTCAGATATGTCTACATTTATGGTAGAAAATGTTTATTACCTGAGGAGTTACTGAGTGACTTCGGCACATAGCTGCCGTCCGCTGGCATGACCATACGAATCTTACAACTCCAACAATAATGAAAATTGAAGAATTTTTATCTGAGGAAGCGAACTATTGTGTGCTTAAAAATGATCGTTAAAGCATCAAACCACATGGTTAATTTCACAGTGCATCAGTGGCATCCGTGAGACTGGTGGTTAGAGTTCATTCTTAGTAGCGTCTCTTCGTTCATACTATTTGCATCTGGACTCCGCTTATCATGACCCACCAGATCGGCTTCTTTTTTCAGCCACTCAAAACTTAACGCTTTAGAAATTACCAAATTACACAGACCTTCAAAAAGAATGCGTTGCAAGCTTATTAGTGCAACCTAGAACTCGGAATGTGGTAAATCGCTCACCTTTGTACATCCGTGGATTCTTACTTACAGGAGCACCAATCGTACATGTGTATGTGCTTGAATGGGAAGATTTTGCGTTTCCCGCAGGCACAGGGAAGCCGAAGTCGCTGACTTGAACCGACTTATCCTGGGTGGTAGATTGCAGACGACGTATACACAGGAAAAGTCATATGTAGTAAACAAAGGGTTCCTGAAAGGCATCCAGTTAAAACGGACCAAATAGCTTTAAATGACCCATTATTACTTGCAATTATTTGAACTGCAAATGGATCACCTTGCACAAAATACCTGTGTGCTGGTCAGTATTATCCCCTAAAACATCCCTCACGACTTACCAGTAAAAGTGATGCAGGTTTTAGTGTAAAATGCAGTCATAATTTAAAAGGTTGTAAAGTTTTGTATGATCGAAAAAGAACAGTTTGCGGTCCGAGATACTGATTTTGGTCGGCAGAAGGGATATCATTTTGCATTTTTTGCATGCAGTACACAGTGCTAAATTGTTTTTTCCGACTTGTTGAATTATGATGATCAAAAGTAGGAGTTCTTGTAGTGCTACAGATGCTTGCCATTTTTTGCATTTTGGACGTCTACCCTTTTCGAATTGTGCTTTTTGATGTTGCAACTGTTTCAAGCTAACAGAAACGTATGTGTCACTTTCTATTTTACGGTTGGCGTTATGTCTGCAAGCTGCTGTTTCTTTCCAGGGTAATAAGTGCGATGATTTCGGCAGGAGGGCCGGTGAGACTGGTCAGTGGTTGACTGACTTCGGTGGCCTTAACTGCGGACATCAAGAGGATTTAAGCCCATCTATGTGCCTTTATACAGACGCAGGAATTTTGAAAAGCCCCATTGCGAAAGACACCACCCACTCTCACCCTCACCCGGTTGCAATGGTTGTGCCATTTACCGGTTTTACCCAAGAAAACCCTGCCACCAGTCACCGAGTTCTTTACACACTGTGGGTTTCCGTACATTCAAATGATTCGTATACGGTGGACAGTCATGTTTCACGGCATTCGAATGTTTAGGTCAAGCGCCGATCAATGAGGTGCACCACTTGTGATTTTAGAAAGTGGTATCAAATGAAGGTTGGCACTGGAAAAAAGATTGTAATACTCAGAAGGGCAAATCCAACGTCAGGTATTGCTGCTGTCACCCCTCTATCCCATAGCCTGAACAAGATACGTCATGAGCGAAGATATCGACGGCACTGTCGAAATCAGCACATACTGCAAACAGCTGCCTCCGTCTAAACGAAACAGCCTTCTAGCATAACTTCGTGAGGAGAAGGCTGAAAGCATGCGGATGGAATATTCAGAAACAGTGTTTAGGCGTTCACAGACGAATGGTTCTATAGGGGCTTTGGAAATCCCTTGACACGACCGAGGTCTGGCTAACGGGACGACAGCCAAACAATTTAATGCTCCCCATTCTTTTAACACAGGTTTTAACACCGTATTTATCCAGTAGCTTGTATGATCTCCTTCCTTCATTAATCGTTAGGAGATTGAAGCAACCGTCTACCCATATTTGGAAGGAAGGATCATATTGCAAACCAACGTGACTCATCTATGTTTTGGGAGGAGTCCACGCGCAAACTAGTAAGAGTGGTAGTCATTCCGTCGATATTAAATTTGTTGCATGTCAATTCTAGTGACAAACCTGGATACCGTTCTCTCCTGGAGTGAAATGCAGAATGATGTTGTAGGGACATTTCGGCATCTCCAGATTTGAGTCATCCAAATTGTCTGAGAAGCTACTTAGAGGTGGAATTCTGTAGTCCATCCTTGTACATCTGGGTGCTTTTTGAATCCCGCACTAGCTGCCATTCAAACATTTTAGGAGTATGACTCTTAACCATAGGAATTTGATTAAGACACTTTATGTTCACTTTAGCCTCAATGTAGTTGCAGCTTGTTCAGGTGACCTCACAACTGATGACTGAATTTCGTCGGCCAGCTTAGCTATGTTACAATCTACTGAGGATCTTTAGAGTGTTAATTCATCGACCAAAAGTGACAATTCGACTGACCTAGGAATAGAAGCCGCGTTAGCCGTGTTAGCTCCTTGTGAATCTCCTAGAGTGTGTCAATAACACCGTAAAATCAAGACTACAGTAAGTGCTGGCTATGCATGTCAAATGTAGGTCGCCTGCACACAGCAGCATTTAAAGCCTGAAAGTACGCGGATTGAAATTATTGCTGCAACGTCTGCAGTCATTTTTGGTTTCCGTTCTTGTCTACTTTCCGGAGTAGTGATAACGTATTTCCTGTCCTTCTTACTTCTCTATGTTCATTTTGGTGAACGCAACGAATCTTGAGATCATAATGTAATTCATTTTTCTCGCTTTCCCAACGAGCGTTGCGAGACTTGCTCCGGCAACGATTCTTGGTAGGGCCGACTAAGTAAATTGAGTTCATCCCCACAACATGAACACTCCATTTTCTCCGACTTGACAGCATTTCTGTTTGTGGACGAGATTTCCACGACCATTGGGTTTGGAAAGTGTTCCTTGACAATTCGGGATCCTCTGGAAGCTCATTTGGTGAAGAAATGATGTTGTGATATGACCACAGTAGTCTTTGGACCAAGAAGTTCTGTGTTTCTTCTGGATTTTCACCTTCAGTTTGTCATTAGTTTATTGAACTATGGAAAAGCTCTGACTTCTAGTCCAATAGCGGCAGCAACATCCCTGACGACATCTTCGCAAGATTCATTCATGGTTCATTCACACTCGTTTTCCAATAGCCTTACGACATTGTTGTTCTTCGGAAACGTTATTAATCCCTGAATGGAAACTTTTGGGAAGAATCATTTTCTTCAGAAGACAAATCACTTACGGTGTTCTTAACACATTTTGTCCTTGCGCAATTCCTTTCAATAGGTTGCATTGAAAGTGGATAACCAATCCTTCGGGGTTTATAAACACAATTGGATTGCGAAAAATAGCATACACAATGAAAGTCAGCTATTCCGTATGACTGTGTGAACTTTTGGGTTACTGAGGACATCATTACCATATACGTGTTACTACTTCTAGTTGGCTAGGGAACACTGAATACTGGAAGCTCAATAGCGCCGGGCTCCTGATGAGATCCCGTACTGCATGTTAGATAGAACTAACCATCTGCATGATTAGTACACACGTTTTGAAGCTTCCCAAGTTATTTGTGGCTTAATTAAAAAATTTTGGCAGAGCACCCTTGGCAAGGATCCGGTTGCACACAGTTCCACTTCTAGATGGACAGTTTGATACGCTCAGTCTTAACGACTTCGGGAAACTGCCTCTCATAAAATTCGAAACGGTGACCATCTTGATCTGGCCTAAAAGTTTAAACTTATATCTACTAATTCATAAACATTTCTTTGGACCCGATTTGAATAATATACGCGTGAAAAGTCGAGCGGTACAAGAGCATATTATCAACGTATAAAAGTTGCTTTTAATATTGGGCTTGTCTGAATTGCACAACCATGCAAAGATGTAAATGTGCCTTCAGGAACGACATATGATGAAAGACTTCCCTTTTCGGAATTTAATTCAATACTTTTCTCATTAGGAGATAAATATGACTTGCCGATCGGTAATCGCTTTTTGTGGCAGAGTAAAATGTGTTGAACAAAAGGTTATTTTGAGTTTTCTGTTGCTGCATTTTTTGGCTCATATTCAACTACTGCTTGTAACTGTTTCATATAGATGTACAAGTGGTTAAGACCTCTATTTCCCACGCAGTATGAAACACGGGAAACGAGTGCTAGCAGAAAAGAACATTTCATGGATGAAACCAAACGTCACAGTCAAATTTACTTCCATTATAAGAAGAAAATACAAGGAAAGGAACTGCTTCATCATAATTGAAAACAGCCACCTATATATAGATCAAAATGTCTGCTGTCCAGAGAGTAGGTCCTAGGCATGAAACTGAAGAAGAACACGGAAAATGATTACGTGTGAGATGGCATTTTGAGTCTACCGAGTGATTTTACATGCTTTAGAAGACAATCGATCAAAGTTTACAGCTCAATTTCCATTATGTTTGCGCACTTGCTTGTGCATTAGCAGCAACAAAAGTACCCACTTTTTGATAACAGAATTTTTGAAAGTCTTACCTAAAACTGGGAGGCAGTGGGCCTTCAACTGGCGGTTTCATTACCAGCAAAGCTCAAGTGAGTAACAACAACATCATGATCATATAGAATTATCCCATCTTCTGAGTAACGCATACGTAACACATACGTTATCCACGATTATCTTATGAGAGTTGACCATCACAAATGAACACGTCTGAGTGAAGGAGTTTGGTTAATTAGATAGCACTCATATTATTAGGCCATCCTTATTTGTGATTATAAAAGGGCTTTAAATTAAAATAATCAGAACTCCGAAAAACGTATAAATAAAGATAAATAAAAATATTCAACCTAAAATAAACGTCTTGTACTCCCTTCATTGCATCTGATGGACACGAAAGGCATTTGAACACGCCATTTTAAGGTCAGAAATTAAATACTGTACCAATGTCCTACGAAGCCTGAAAGTAAGCATTGATGACTGTACTTTTACAAGGTATAGGACCCTTAATTTTCCTTAGACCGCTTGGCCGATTTTGAATGGCTAAGGTAGCTGGGACTCGAGGGAGATCTACTTTCTGGGCATGTTGCTCGCAGTAAGTGAATTTCAGGATTTTATGTAAGAACTGCATTCTGTAACAGTAGGTGAGTGGATGCTGAATAGCCTATGGTTGCCAAGCTACTCGTTCTTCCTTCAGGCTATTCTGTACCATTCCATGAGCTGCGGGTGAATGTGTGCAAATGAGTTTCACCTGCGGTTATACAGATGGTTTATTTTTGATATTATTTGGTATTATTATTCATTATTTATTATTATTATTTAGTGTTATTTTTGATCGTTATCATCCGCTCATTCAAGTATGTAAGTTCAAGCCAAAAGCTAAAAGGCTTGTAGAATTTCTACGGACTGAACTGCTAGATTGGTATGCCAGGTGAGTTCTCAATGCGAACGAAAACTTTGACCAGTGATCCAGATTGGTGTTTAAGCTAAAGTATCGATTGAATAAGATCTACTTTACCTCTCTCTCACAACCCCCGAAAAAAACGATTACCCGGCGGCACTTGATGGTACTATGGGCTGAAGTAATCAAAAATGAGATTATTACAAGTGTGCATATTATAAGGTGACACCTATAGGTTTCCAGCAGGTGTCTGTCACGAACTGGTCCTCCCGTTTGTTACGGTTTGCACATTTCCATAACCCACTGAGTTACACTGGGGAGTGTACGACGTGCGACAATCACAGAACCTCTCATACCAGGTTGGTCAGTGGGTGAAGGTCTGTATAACACAACCATCTGGTCCTACAAGTTGGAGTTTGGACATTTTTGGTGACTTGTTCCCTAAAAGTGTAGGCAGCCCTGACAGTCTTACACCAACCACCGCAGCCTTGCAGTTAGGGTTTTGAGCCAAAAGCTTTGGTTAATGACCCTAGTCGTCTTTCTCTTTAGGTCTGGGTACTCTGATGATATCCCAGTCCACAAATAACCATGAGGTGCGCTACGTCACCTTACCTGTTTGACACAGCAGCGCGGGTAAGCAAATTCAGTAAAACCGAAGGCTCCTTTCTATCTCTTTCACATTTTCGTTCTTCTCACCTCCCTCTTCTAGAAGTGGAATCAAGACATGGACAATGATGAACGCCAGCTGAAGAAACGTACTGACCACCTGCTATTTCTGTGCGCTACCAGCTTTCCAAAAAACCGAAAAGGCTTGGCGAAATGGGGCTTTCCGCACGTGAGCCAACGTCCAACACAGTTCCAACATCGGTATTAGGTATAGGTGGTGGAGGCCAACTTCTGACTGACGCTCGTTCTGGGTCAACTGTCTAGATTCGGTTGGCGCTGTTGTTCGTTGTTGTTTCTCCGCTTTTCAGGAGTGCGCAATATGCGAACCTCTCGCCTGGCCCTAGAGAAGCTCTCGGATACTTATATGAAACAAGGTCACAGGAACCACATAAGTTCTGGATCACGATCAAAACTCCAAAATTGTTTGAAGCTCGGATATATATTCCTCCTGGCCGAGACTAGAATACTACTTGACGAACTCCCAGAATTGAGGTGAAAAAATGCATCTGTGCGGATCGAGGATCGTAAGCTCAAAAAGCTGGAGAGATGCGGGAAACTATAAACTCAGGGAATGTGCTAGTATTTGCAACAGGCCACAAGAAGTCTCTGGTGAACGAAACAGTCACTGATAAAATCGGACTGCTCACCTCTGAAAAACGGAACTCCTTGGTCGTTCAGGCGAACACTTCCAACAACAATTCAGATGACCACCTGCATGCTCTCAGCCAGACTCCCGACCCACGAGGCGTCACAAAACAGTGAAATTAGAAGCCCCGGCAGCCTCAAATATGATCGAATGCTTTTTTTCCTTACCCAGTTTTTGGCCCTGATGAACTCCCATGCTCTGCTTGTATCCATGTATTTAATGGCGTGTGTGGGTGTATGGGGAGCCATCCAAGGTTGGCTGAAAAGGGTGTCTTCCTTCTCCATTTTCGTTTAACTTCATCGTTGATGAATTATTCAGGGGAACTCTGGGTGGTCCTCAAAACCCCGACGTTGAGACACACCCCGGCCGAGATCCTTGTCGACCTGGAATATGTAGACGACAGTTTCATTGTTTTTGAAGAGGAGTGGGAAGAGCAAGCATTACTAGATAGTTGGTCAGAGTCACCTATTTCTTCGGCATGTGGTTCACTCCCATAGAGTTCTAGTTCATGCTGCAGGATGCATAGCCTTGGAGCACACCTCTAATAATTCTAGGAATGGCACTGGGAATTGTGGAGCGTTATGCACATCCCGGAATTTGCATTAGCCCTGACAGTAATGTGATGGAACGCCCAAACTTCAGGGGTAGAATTGCTTTTACCATTCCAGCCGCCTATAGCCGGCCACTTATGGTCTCAAAGGGCTCGTATATCAGACTACGGTGCGGGCTGTAGTGTTGTACAGTTACTAGCCACTTTGAAAGGAGGGTCTGAAACATCTTACGGTCTCTGATCACCGGTGCTTCAGAACCATAGCTGGAGTCGGCTGGAATCAAAAAATTCGCAATGAGGCAATCAGGAGACGGGATTTGGTGATACAGATGGTAATTCACTGAACGAGCGCAACCAGCACTCCAAGTCAATTTAACTAGGCCATGTGTTACATGCCGATTTACGCGTAATGAGATGACTGCTCTTTTCCATGCCTAATTCGGAGTGGCGGAAATGTAGATATGGAGAGAATATGACATTACAAAAGGGAACGAAGGATAATGGGAAACATTTGGGTGCCGTCTGCCTCCACGTAACACACTGATCTTGGCTGGAGACATTGAACGATATATGGCTAACCGATGCCAGTGGTGTTCATGCTGTCAGTTTCTATCGAGTTTGTCTGATTGAGTACCGGAGGTGTGGGTACCTCGGATGTTCGTTGAAGGTTAAGCTTACCCTATTTTATTAGTCTTTCCATTATGAGGGTTTATTCATATAATTTGACGTGACTGCAAAGCAGCGAATCGCCGGTGTTCTCATCTGGTTTTGCTGTCATTAAATATGTTGATGATGATGGGGTGTCTGTAACTGACGGTAGGTCCAAACGCAAATTGTTTCAAAATTAACATATTCGTGTTTCTCGCTTTCCCATCCATTCTTACCACGCACACATACTTTGCTCTGAATAATGCTGATAGAAACTGATCAGAACACTATTCCACTAACCTATATGAAATTCAAGCGCAAAGTGGTTTGCTGCCCTTTTGGTGCGAAGATTCCTAGAGAGGCAGCTCCTACAGAGGGATACGTATAGAGATCAAAATGCCGTGGAAAACCTTATTTTCCCTTAATTCCTGCAAGATATTCTCACCGCACCAAACTAGATTTTGACTGTCTGCAGATTTCCCGTCCATTGTAAAATCTCATTATTTGTTGGTGATCACAAGTACAATTTTATGGCGCCCTTCCACGATTTTGGATGCCTGACAATTCAATTTCAATTCATAAATTTCCCAAAGCGTTCAGTGAATTCACTCAAGAAAGAACCCCGTCCGCATGGATAATCTGTACCTCCTTCACAGAAGAATTACCGAAGCTCCATCAAACTAATTGTTTTCAAAGCAGAATGGATACTGGATACTGGATATTAGGCAGGTCAATAACAATGATAATGGCGACTGCTCAGTGCGGTATCCCATGGCTGTCAGAAGTTATTTATGATAATGTTGGCCAGTGGGTTCATACTACTAGTGAATGTATATTATTCCCCCAACAACCAACGTACACTTCAACTTACAGAGATGTGAGCTGGGCAAGCTAACACTTTTTAGCACCCCTACATTTAGCTCTGGCGAACCAAGAGTACGATTCTCACAGTAACAGTTTGGCGACCGTGATTCAGATCAGCTCACAGGGATTCAGTGTGTAGCTTTCGTATAAACCACCTCATTCATTAGGACGGTCAGTGAGGTGATGAAACGGTAGGTACTTACACTCTGCTGAAAGGTAAAAACCTAAGGGATATATGCCCTGTGGGGTTTTGTTTGGTAGGCATTCTGTGAAAATTACACGAAGCACCAGGATATGCATTTTCCGGTGAATGGCTGGATTGGTGGACCATGAGGGTAGACCACGCAATGGGTGAATACATGCGAATAAAAAGATAAGTAGAATCGATTCTCCGTCTTTTCCCCTGTATTGGACGGAACTTGGGGGTGGTCCCGTTGGACAGTGCAAGCTTGCTTGATAGAGGTGGTGTCTGGTGAGTTACTTCATTTATGTTGTTCGGTGGCTTCAGTCATTAGAAATCGTAATTAGCCGGTATGTAGACTGGAGGCCAACAAATTAACTGACCGACATAAAGGTGTAAACGAGCTCTTAACCCTTCGGTAGCCACATTGTGTCAAACAATGTTGCCAAGATGTAAGAAGAAGGATCCATTATTGGATAGCCTCTCCACAAGTGGCAGCATCCATTGCGAGAGTAGCAGCAAGAGTATGGTGCGTAGATCTTTCCTAATGAAAAGCACCTTCATGGGCTTATTGAAATTCCTGTCCAAATGAGCAGAAGCGTATTCATTTGGGTAAATACTGCGATTTACAAGTTAGAGTTAATCCGAACTATCTTTATTCTTAAGCTAACTAACTTCTGTCATCGACCTGTATCCTCGTTCTTCCTTCTAGTGAAAAATGTTGCAGTTCTTCACCCAGGTCTCTTTTTTAAAATCTGGAAGGTATATATTTTTTGTAACGAGAGCTCTGGCACTTCAGCCTAAGGAGATTTAGGTGCCACAAGTGATGTTCATATGACAGCCAGTGCAGCTCACGAATTTTTTTGTATCTCTCCTCCGGAAGTTTTGTGGCAGGTCTTTGACGCCCTCGTACAGGTATTTTATACCAAAGAATGGGAAGAGCATGATGTTAAATCAGCAGTCAAAATATCCTGGAGACATAGGGGCAGAAGAGATTTTGAGCGCCTAAAGCATCCTGACAGTTGCTGCAACTGTCCACTTCGTTTTATGAAAACGTTAAAACACCCGCTTCATTTCTACAGGAGGCCTCATGAAGCATTTATCCCCCAGTGTGGTACATTGCATAAGGTTGTCCATACTTTGTGGGAAACAAGCAGCGCTTGAAGTGACTGACTGGCAGGAGCTCTCGAAGACACCAAAAAAGCAATGAGCCCACAGCTACTTGGAGCCTTTCTGATACGTCATCAGAAGTTGCTGCCGTCCATATCTTCAGACCGTCTACTGAGTAGACAGTCAAGCTGCAAGACATTTCGGAAGCCTTCGCAGAAATCTTTATTAGTCTGAGGTCAACCACCAACCCCTGAGACATACCAGTCGTGAGTAGTCAGCGGCGATAAAGTACCACTGGTACTGGTGCCAAATAGGAAGTCGCAAATCCAGCGTAAGATGCTACTTCCAAGTTCATACGCCCTGAGCCTGACAAACTGATATTCGTGAGCCACTTCGACAAACACCTTGCTAAAAACAGTATGATTATATCCAATTGACGTATGGTATCCAAAGCAGCCCTCCAGATTTCCTTCGCGCAGAGGGGATCTTCGTGGACTGATGTTTACGCTGTTTGCGTGTCCAGGCACCACTGTCTTTCGTGTGCCGTACTCTTTGGTCTCGATAAACTTTTCAGTCACCTTGCCAACAACCGAGACCAGGCTAAAAAACGGACGATTATTGGGAGTAGATTTGTCCCTTTTCTTCAAATTCTACCACCACAGTCTTCCAGTTACATTAGGAGGACCATCCTCCGTTGGCATCCGAAAAGTTGGGGTTGTTGTCTGATGTTAATTGGGATAGGGGTTTTGAGTGTGTAAGATGGTGGCTCATCTGCGCCTGGGAGAGAGTTCACTGCCAGACTCTTGAGGGGACGATGATTTCATGGACATCATATCAAATGGATATCAGTTCCGATGGTGGTGGATGATTCGAGTCTAAGGGTGAAAGCAAGTTTTTTATTCAGCGCAAACCGCAGAGTATCGCTGGTGGAAAACGTCGGCATTCCTCATATTAGAGTACTCTAGGTCACTTAACAGATTAGTGGTAAGTGAAATTACGTAGCCTTTGTTTTTCTGCTACCGGCTGTAGGTAAACGGTTTTCTCGGTGTATGTTTTGAATTCTACGCCAACGAACTTTACACCTCTTGCACGCTACACCAATTTCAATATGTTTTTTGCTCAGCATAGTCCATCTAGCTTTACGTTCGAATTTACTGTTCCCACAGTTGATGTCCGCAATTTGGAAGCTCCGCAATCGTAGCAGCTTCCTATCGATCCAATGAAGGCCTCGGGTATGTTTCTTACGCCGGTTGAAGGACGTGTGCACTTCTAGAATACCGACCTTTGAATAAGTTTCGAAAAGTTGAAGTTTGCTGCTGTCGAATTTTCTAGGATTAAGGACAAAAGCTGAGGTATTCTGTGCTTGTCGGGACCTCTTATTTTGGTGCACACGCCGGATGCTGTTCAAATTTGAGGCCACCTCCATGAATTTATAGTCAACCCTGTGGACAGGCAGCTCACTATGTAACTCACGCCAGTCGATGTTTGGCGCTATCTAATCACCCTATGAGAGGCTGCTTTTCGGATGCATGATGCCTCAGCTTCTCACATATGAGGTCACCTCGGCACACATCACAAATGCCTGCTCCATAGACTGTGTTCTTTTTTATCAGGAGAGTGGCATGCTTCAGAGACGTTTGGACTGAGGCGTTGCTTGTCATAAATTGCCAGTTTGCGAACACTGTTCTGAGCGGTTTGATGGGAACAGAAGACGTAATTACCAAAGAGAATACATTTATAATCGAATAAAGTCGTCAGAGAGACATATCTTGGTAATGATTATCAAATCTGAGTGCGATTCGTCCAATAGTAAGTGATCTTCACCCGCCATATTTCGCAGACTACTCAGCTTCACTTTAGGGATCCTGGGTCCACAGTTATGTCAGACGGATACAAACGGGGAAGACTTAGTGCGCTTGGGTGAGTTCCTCATTCCCATCGATTCGGAAAGGGGCATCTCAGAATTGAGATGAGAAAGTCGCGCACATGCCGATGTGGGGATATTTGTGCGTGACATGTAGTAGCACCCATCCTAGGTTTCCAATGAACTTCTTTCCCCGCATAGTTCCGTCAGTGACATCAATTGCGAGACCACGATTTGTCTGGATTCACCACTCGCACCAACAACTGTACAACAATTCTGGCATCAGCGGTTATCGTTCGTACTCACCACAAACGGAATAATTTTTCCAGCCTACACCTTGTTCAAAATTTAAAAAACGCAGGAGGCTTGAACGTACATAAATTAAGTAACGACAAAGTTGATTTGCTGTGATTGCGCACAAGACTGTGTGATTTTGCCATATATTCTGGACTTGGTTCGTAACAAATCTAAACCGACATCGTTCATGAATCGTGGTTGTATCAAATTAATTTAGGTGGATCTCTGTAATTATCACTACGCGTTACCCACAATGGTCAGGAAACGTTTGCCACCCGGAGTGCTGCATAAACCATAATGACATCAACCGAGAAAAATGTCAGCACTTTTATCCGTATTTCGTTAGAATAAGGTAAAGTTTTGCGCAACAAGTTACACCGATTATCTGAAAAGGAACAGAGAAAGAAGACCAAGAGATTGTTTTTGGAAAAAGGCCCTTTGATGATATTAAAGGCAAGTGGTTAAAAAAGGTCACATTCTGTAGGTAATTTGTGCTCAAGACGTATTTCGATATCTATCGAATGAGTTGCTCCAGCTAAGAAGAGGCTTCTCGGGATATCTGTATTTCCTGCCAACGTGTGTACTTCATAGTAGCCAGTGTGGTCAAGTTAAATATTCTTCAGAATCGATTTAGATTTTACAAACTGTATCCTTATTGGATTCTGCAAAAGTTGAGTAACAATTATCAAGTGGTACCAGGTGATCCATACTGTGAAGCCCCACAAGATAGTCCATTTTGTTTTCACAAAAGTTGTGTCTTTATCCGACAAGTTTCCCTTTTATCCGAAGAAGGTATCTTCATATTTCAAGAGATTCGCGTACATATGAGACATATTTCCAGTCTTAATCTTCGATGGTGACGTGACCCGTCGAAGCATTTGCCGCCTGCTCCAAGGTCTATGGCTGTCACACTTGGTTGCTCAGCTGTTTCGTTGGATTACCGCGGCAGATCTCTGTGTAACGATATCCAATGTTAGTTGTACGTGCTTTGGGCATATATACTCAAAATGCAGGTGAAAATCTTTAACCGCACATGCGCCCTTACCTTCAGCTGCATTAACTTCCACAAGAGAGTAACCAGAGGCATCAGCGATGTAGCTTGAAAACCTTTCTCCGACAATAGTACGAAGCATTGCCCTGTACAGCGGATGGCCTGTCAAAGCTCTGTGTACTCCACTGAATGAGAGGTCCCCGCACCCAGTGGTCATAGCATCTGCTAGTAAGTGAACCTCGTTTGATAGGCCATCCTACCAAGTCATCGAGCAATAACGTGCAGAGGATGTACGAGTTCTTCTCTCTAATCATCACGCCCGCTTAGAAGCCTTCAATACACCGATCCGTTAATCGGAGCAAAACGCTTGAAATCAATATTATCCATCCAATCAGTAGCATGGTCTCCTGGTTCCACCTAGAACCGGCTTCTCATTCTCAAAAGACTGTTCTAGGAAATCAGGCAAGTGTGATCAAAGGGCAATCAGGGTGTTCGGACAATGTCGTGATACTCACCTCGTTAGCGAAGTTTATTTTCAACGTGAGGCGAATGCCGACAAGTGTACTATAGTGTCAGTTTAGTGCATCTGACCCACTCGTTTACCTCCACATCATTCAGCAGACACTCTCGGAAGGGGAATAACTAAATTACAGTTAACGGCCACCCGATTCTGGGCATATGATGTTCACAATGAGGATAGTGGCTGGCTGAGTAGCATAACTTTCGTTGCATCGATCATTTTCATTTATCAAGCAAATTTGTCCCGTCATACGAAAACATCGCTCACATTCCACCGCTTGTAAGGGGGAATTAGGGTAACAACTCTGCCTCCTTTTCGATTTGTGTGGTTCTAGCCCGGTGCTTCACCAACGCAGTGTTTCACTGGAAAATGTCCACGCAGTCCGCTGTGCACCTTCCATAGAATGCTCACCACATTCACTTTCACAAGCCATAAGCATAGTATATTTCACCGTTTGGCAGAATGCAAGTGCCTTTAGGTTCATCACTGCAACCACTGTCCCAGTGAGTGAAGTGGTCTATACGAGTATTAAGCTCGCACACTGAGGCTTTGTTGTTGATGTCTGAATCGCGGTCATCAGACCATTAGGTCAATGGGCTATAGCCCGGCTTAACCATACGATTTGTTTAACCGAGCTCAATGCGGGATTACTCGTCTAGACTAAAAACGATTCGGCGACGTAAGATTAAAGCCTTTTTGCACTGATACGGCAATAAATGTGAACGAGAGAAATGAAAGCCACCCAAAATGCCGCTACTTACTAAATAATACGCTACAGACCATAAGTCAACATCTAAAAATTGATACACACAGCACAATTATTCGTTTAGCGGGGTAGATTACCCTCAGCATATTGCGCGCAAAGAGAAGGCAAGCCAAAATCTATCTATCTATCTATCTATCTATCTATCTATCTATCTATCTATCTATCTATCTATCTATCTATCTATCTATCTATCTATCTATCTATCTATCTATCTATCTATCTATCTATCTATCTATCTATCTATCTATCTATCTATCTATCTATCTATCTATCCATCTATCTATCTGTTTGTCTGTCTGTCTGTCTATCTGTGAATTCATCTATCAGTTGCCTGTATTTTTACGTGTGTCCTTGTGTTTCTATTCTTCAGTCATCTTGGTCCGAAAGTCTCTGAAAAGCACTCGTACATTAGGGTATTCAGTCTCCGTATAATCAGACCAATTAGGTTACTACCAAACCCAAATAAAAGCAGTGTAGCAAAAGCCGGAAAAGCCGTGAGGTGGTGTACCATTTTTGATTCATCTATGAAACACTGATCTGTCCAGTTATAAACGCTGCTTGCCTCATCAAACACGTTTTTACCGTGGCTGTTTGGATATATGCGTCCTATTTCTCTTTCGAACTACGACCACTCGCAATAGCTGTAGACTTCCAATAGTTAAGCGGCCAATTTCTTAAATTTTTCGTTTTTGCTTCAATCTTTGAGTCTGTATTGATAAAAGCTGCCAGGGTCTTTTGCGGTGAAAAGATAGGCCCGGGCGAGACTGTGTACAACTCTTGTATGAGGCATCCTAAAAATCGTTACTGAAGATGTTAACTATACCAGATATTATAACATAGAGCTCAACCGCTTACGGTTAGATGATCATCGCCTCCAAGTATACGGTCATGTTCTTAAATACCTGTCAGGAAAACGAAGTAAATGTCACTTATCTGACGAATCTGCGTGGATTATCGATGACGATAGTTGAGGGATCAAAAAGAATTATGCGTCCATCAAGCTACCATCGTCACACATGAATGATTAGCACGAACGAAGGGAAAGTGAGCTAGAACTCACTGAGAATGATACATGCACCACATAACATCAGAATAACGAGATTGGAAAATCATGGTATACTGGAGCAGGCAATTGCGGTACGCAGAATAGTTACATTATATTGCACTCAGCTCCGCCTCGATTGATCACGAAACGTTTGCAATCCGACTGCCGAGCTCGGTGAACTTACCAGCAACCGTTTAAATCCACAGTCTGAAATCACAGAGTGTAAAGTGACTTGTTTTTAATTGGGCAAGTCATGGACAGAACAAAACTATCAGATTACATATAAAATTAACCTACGTAAACAAGATCGTTCTACTGAGGTTCAAGTGGCTTGGAAAAACACGGTAAACGAACATATGGTGTTGTAAACCCTCCGAACTTTAAATCAGGATACTGTGATTAAGAATTTTATCATGTTGAAAAATGTGAACTCTCTTGTTCTCCGACGGGATTCCACAGTGAATCAGGATACATATATTTATTGTAATAAAACAAACCAATTCATGCTGTCGCTCTTTCTTTGCGTCACAAAAGAACCGTATGTTTACACACCCAGAGCGAACATCTGGGAGAAAGGAATGATTCTGCTAGGAAGGACCAGGTGGAAAACACCCCCAGAGCTTGCACACAAGAGACAGGCAAATAGCACCCTCGAAACGTGTTAATTTAACAACACGTTCTTACAAAGGAGTAATAAATATATCTTTTGGTTGAAGAAGGTAGACTGAAAAATCATCTGGATTACCGGATCCATTCATTTAAATCACTCTTTAAGACGTACCTGTCATGCGACCACATGAATATATGCAAGCTGAGCTACAGGCAGTCCTAGACCAAGAGAACAGCAGAATTACCTCAGGATCATTTCACTGGGTAAGTCGTGTTATTTCTCAGGTTTTGTCACCAAATATGCAATTATCTAACCAACACGAATGTGAAAGTCACCAGTCAATAGTTCTTCTTAATTTTGACATCACACGTTTTGAAGCAGAGTTGTGAATGTTATTAACTGACCTTTTGTTGTTTTCAATTTCCTAACTATCGGTTTTCAGATATTTACGTTTATTTGCGTGACATGTGACTGTTTTAGGAGTGTAATTTTTTTCATTCGTCATATTTTTAACATTGCTCCTTAAAATGATAATCCAAATTAATTTCTTAGGCGAGTTGAAATCCATAGCACACAACCTTAACTCTTCAAGCAAAATAACTTCATTAGTTAATGTCTACACGATGTGTAAAGTATCGTTGGATCGTAAAATAATCATTGACTTTGGAACTGCTTTCATACTCGAAAGGAAAGAATAAATAAGGCCGACGCCTTCAGACTTTAAATGCTGAAGCATTAACAACAACTGACATCCAGTCCGGTTTTATTATAGTGGGACAACTTGATATCTGATGTGGTTTAATATCAAAATTTCATCACATTTTGTTTCTGACAATCGGATTTGTTTATTTTTGTCTATTTTCCAACAGTGCTGTGTGGCATGCGATGTAGATTCATTTGTCAATAGTTTGGAGTTTTTGTTGACTCAGTAACCTTGCGTGCTTCAAAATAAAATTTCAAGCTGATTCAATGCCAGGTGTGGACGAAATTCTGCCATAGTTCAACGGACCATATTTGGCTCAAATTTCGCTGTTACTCTACGTTATTCGGCGACCAGTTCAAACATAGCAAGACCAATTTGGTTACAAGTTTCTTAGTTTTCGAGTTTTTTCTTCTCCAGTTACTAAAGGCAGCCAAGTTCTGACACGTAATTTTATATAATGCTTTTCATCTTCCCTTCGTCTTTCGGATTATGTTCCTTTGCGAACAGAACAATCAAATAATTATCCACTCAGATGGCAGCGTGAGAATACTTGTGAAGTTTTAATAGAGCTTTTCTCCTGTAGGTGAAGCCAACATGTGCTAAAAAACTGAGAAGTGCTTAACAGCTGTTTCCTCCTTATCGAAGGTCATCATCAGTGCGAATATTACGAAAATGAAGGGAGTTTCGTACCCACGACTTCCCAGAGAGTAGCTTGAATAATTAACCGCTCGATCACGGGCGGCTGATCAGCAGTACAAATGTGAGTTGCTCACATGACTGATCGACACAGATCATACCACATTTATCATATTGGAGCCAATAGTTCCCGAAGTTTGCATTAGTTTCAGATATGAAAGCGTAACAATTGAATTCCTCGAAACAGTGGACTTCAAACTGAATTGCTTTTAGTTCTTCGCCTTATGGGCTGCAGATCTACGCGCTGATTTACCCAAATGAGCATATGACCATTTAAGAGGGTAATTTTTCCGGTCTGACTGGGGTTGTGCAAACGACCACCTACACACAATTAGGTAACTTCGGGTAGGGGAACAACTGGAAGTTCCCTGAAAAAATAGGCTGTTCTAATGTGCTGCCATCAGTCTACCGGATCTCATCAACAAAATCTATCTATCATGTGGGATTCTGACTCTTCGTTTACGTAATAGACTGTTCACATGTCGACTTCGGACCTGTGAGCTAATTATCGATTCGGACAGTCATTCGAGTGCATGAGCGAATGTGCCTAGATCATTACATGTAGTGTATTGGGTGCGACTCATTATAGTGAGTGTTTGCTATTCAAAAAGGCATACACGTAACCTTTTGAATATTTTTTTATATTGCGGCCGGTAAAGTAGAAAGCTGGAGTTTCCTTGAAGTCTAATAAAGGAATTTTCGAGTGACCTGTATGGACGCTGAAATGCCCAAGTAAACGCCAACTAGTGCTTCCTTGTCTTACCTTGTGTATCACTATTCTAACTACTACAGTTTTGAATGTCAGAGTAAGGCTGAGCTGCCCGTAAAATTCAGTTCACTAAAGGGGGTCCAAACTCATGATTTCTTCGCCAGGCCACGGCCAAATTAGAACTACGTGTCATCAGTGTTGTCGTTTAGCCCAGCTGTCATGCCATCATAAGGAAACAGGAAGACTAGAATATTTCCGGGTCCCCTGAACCCAGACCTGAGCGGTCAACAGGATGAGGTTGGAGTTGAACCATGGACCTTCCGGTCAGTAAGTTCACGCCTTAACCTCGAACTTAAAAAGAAGAACTACAATGTCTATCGCCTTGCATGAAACCGAAGAGAACCAATGGTTTGCAAATATTGCTCACATTTGAAAGCATAGTAATATCAGCACATGTGACGCTTCCCCTGTCAGTTTAAAGTGAAGACAGCTTCTGCACTGTTTTACCATTTAAAGGCAGAATTTCGGATGCATGACTCTCAGTATTCGTAACTTACTGAGGAAAACAGAGCACGAAATGGACGACCAATATAGTGTGAAGTGAAAGAAATCTACTCAATTAGAATAAACACAAATTAAAGGATGTGAGAGGAAAACAGGGAGGTTAGCTACTTAGAACGCATGGTGTCAGCAAACCACATATGAAACGATATATTTGCAGATGTATGATATTTGTTTCATACTTATTACCCAAAGGGTACGCATTTTTTCTTCTTATTCGACGTCTAAAATGGGAGAAAACGAAGCACACTGCTAACCAAAAATGCACGTGGACCATCCTCGAGTGATATGCAAATGCAGGCAGGCTGCATATTTCTGGCTGAATTCGAACATACACATGCTCGTTCGTCTTGGTTGACAAGCTTGTTGAAGGCCTGCTCTGACTGCGTCAAGTCAGACCACACGTGCTTTTAACTTAGGTGCGCGCCGAATATCCTCCAGCGTTTGCTACAGTCGACCACCATGTTTACTGTTCCATTGCCACACGTCCGCACCTTTAGCACTAGGAAGGTGTGCCTCATCTTGAGCATTTGCAACGTCTACGCAAATGAAAAGTTGCCAGTGTGGGATATTTCACCGTCTTCATTTTTCTAGATTCCAAGTAAATCTTTTCCACGGGATAGAGATGCCAGAAGAAAAACCATAGAGAGTAGTGCTCGTCTATCAAAGCAAAAAGTAATCTAGTCCAAGACTTCAAGATCGGTTGTGTCCATTCAGCGCTTCAAGGCTGCTTAACAGAATTGCTTACAGTGAATACAGACATCCAAATCTTTACCTCTTCACAAGAGTTCAGCACGAGCTGTTGTCTTCATATATCCAGTTCGCTTTATAACTCTCATGGAAGCAAGCTTAATCACCATAAGAAGAATTACTTTTGATTTTTCGCTTAACTTCTCAGCCGTTTACACACATTGAAAACCAAGGCTATAGCACGATAACGGAAGAGTATGCATACAGGCTGCTGGACTAATGAAAACGAGCCAGGCTCGTCGAATGCCGGGTCCGATGAAAATGTCAGAGCTGCAGACATGATTAGCTACCAGTTTTATCAAGGTGTTTGGTTTCTGGTATGTCAGTTTCAGCAAAAAGTAATGGGCTGCTGTTTTTCTGCCGTTTTTTGGCTCTGGACGACTGTCCTGGTTCATGTATTCATCTTAGCGCACAGAGTGATGAACGGATCCGACCAGGCTTGACTGGTCTTGAGAAGACCAACAATAAAATAATATTTTGGCGCTTGAACCCAAGCTTATCTAGGATTCGATTTCACCCACTGAAGGGAATTTTCTATCCTGTCTGTCATTTTTCCTCCTCTGACCTTGATTGCGACTGTTCATAAACAGCTGACGAGTTGAGTAAAATGGATGAAATCAGTGGATCTTCTGATAAGCAAGAGTAGCGGTCTTCTACGACGCCATGTTATCCCTTCCAGAGGGTATTTTTGAACTTCAGAGAAAGATGTAGCACTCAAATGGGGTTTAGGAAACGATAACACTGGAGAAGCACTACAGGATGGTGAAAAACAAAGCAGATGGCGCACCATATCGATAGCTTATCTTACAAACTGTCGCAGGAGTCTGCAGGGCACGGAATTTGGACGAATCCAAGTCATCCATATGAGCGTCCCATATTCCCATTCCTGGCCGTGTAAAACCTCAATAACGGTGGACAGTAAAGATTGATTTAAAATCAAGTAAACAAGCTTTCAGATGATGCAACTACTAAAATAATGTCTGAGAGCCTGTGTTACCCGAAACAGATGTGCGTCTTTATGAGGTAATCCGTCTAAAAAGACAGAAATCTAGTGTCAGCTGAGGATGCAGTCCTGTTCTTTTTCAGCAAGTGTTGACGCTAAGTCATCACCAACAATTATTTACACGCATATGGATGAATAACAACGTGATGTATCATTTATCGTCCTAATGACGTGTGATGGGTACCTACATGAATATTTAAAAAACTAATCTCAAATCGTATGTTTTTGAGTAAAGACAAAGCTGAGGTCAACATCTGACCTCGGCACCTGTTTTGATGAATGTACACATGAATGACAAAATAGTTTCACTATATTGGCAATGTTTTGGAATATAGGTAGCTCGGGTGCGCTGCTTGGTTGTTGGTCTGTTCGCCGAGCTTGGCCGTTGGATTGCAAACGGTTCATCACCAATCAAGGTGACATCGTCAGTGACATCGTCAACCCCGCACTGACGATGTCACCTCGATTGGTGATGAAACGTTTGCAATCCAACTGCCAAGCTCGGCGAACAGACCAACAACCAGTTTCACTACATATCGATTGTCTCTTCCGAGTAAAACGCTTTCTTATACTAAATTATCTGGAGCAGGAGTTTCGTTCAGTCGACTTGCCCAGGACCAAAACGCATGGCGACCTCAGCCGAACCAGGTTACCTGTGTACCGCATTGAATTTAAATTGAACAATTACGCTTCACATTCGTGCGTAAATTCAATAGTGATGACAGCAAAACCCGTGGCAAGCACTGAGGTTTTACTCATGTTTTTCAAGAAACAATGCTGCGGATACAATGCAAGTGAATGTCACGATAGCCTGAATTTAAATGAAATGTTTCTATTTGCATATATTTCGTTCAAAAAAGGACCACACATCGAGCAAGTTTTCTGATTATTCGATACCAACTACGGAAAAAATAAACTCGAGTTTCGTTCTCATTAGAGTTCATTAGCAGTGCACATTCTTCGAGAAGTGCTTCGACGATGGTAATGTAAATGTTACCTTTATAAATCCCGAAACCACTCACAAAAAACGAAGCGTTTGGCGGATAAATCAAAACCCGATGGCTTAAGGTCAAATATCCTTCCTAACTGGGTAAAATGAAACGTCCTCCAGTCCTGGGGAGATGTCGGTCCGGGAAAATAATCCACTTAAGCTGTTCCTCCCAAATGCTATTATAATGTCCATGTACGTTTCTGGGTTTACTTGCGTAATTACTTTTGTCAACTTTCTGGCTGTACAAGCTTCTGCCTATACAATCCGGGGACAAGAAAGGTAGACTGTACGTCATACTTGTGCACTTATCTCGTTCTATGTGACCGTGCCCTATCTGACGCGAATATTCCTTTGTTCAGTTCCGGCAAGCATTCAGATCCATCTCTGATGAGCATTACTTCACTGTGTGTAAATTTGGCTATAGGAGAAATGCTACTAGTGCTCACGGGATTAGTTCGCATTCGGCTTCGCAACACATCTAAATAACTCTTTTGAAGGCAGTCTTTTTCAAATTAACCAAGGAAGACCAGCGTCCCCGCGTTCCTTTGCATCCAGGCAAAAAAGACTAGCCAATCAACTCCTTAAAGATTTTGTCATTAATTGCTAAATCGCACTGTTCCAAAATTATCGGGAAGAAGTAACAGGGAAGCAAAAACGGTTGCATTTTATCATAGAGGATTAGTAAATCCTATGCCAAAGTTGGAAGAACGTGTAAAATTGCTGGAGGGCTTGTCTTGCTCGCTGTGTAAAACGTTATCCGTGCAAATTTTCATCGAAATCGGGTAGAAATTTTGGGTTTCTTCTAAGCGGTATTTTTATTCAGGGGTGCATTGTTGTAATGCTGTCGAGAGTAATGTTGGTAGCTCATGTTTTGTAGATGGTCAGTTTGGTTACAGACTGTTCGCTGCTAACACAGAGGTCATGGTGGTCGTGGTGCGTTAGCGGTGCGTCGTTGTGCGTCGTTGTGCGTCGGTGCGTAGGCGTTCAGCAGTGCTATACTTGTGTATATAAATATGTCCGGTTGAAGCGGGGGGTGGAGGCCTGCAATTATGACTGGTGGTTTCGATGATCGGTCCCGTTTGTTTAGGGCGATTGACTAACTAGCTGATCTATCAGCGCTCGGGTGACCCTTGATTCTGACCACTCCGACATATTCCTGTCGAATCCACAGGTATCATTCTTGTCACCTGATCCGACCATTCTTTTTCGAGCTGTCCGATTGAGTTGATGATCGCCTGCTTGCAGTGGTACGTAGATGAGATCAATTTCGTTGTCAGCAGATTAAATTTGTGGCGGAGTGCCATGCTTCCTGGAACTCCTTTGTGTGTCTTGTTGCCGCGTGCCAAGAACGCACTTTTTTCAGTTGAATTTGTGTCGTTGTTGATATTTCTGTACTGAGACACTGCTGACCGCTGAAATGTACTTTTGCATTCACGTAGATAGTTTTCTTCTTGTCTGCCCTATCTATCTATCTATCTATCTATCTATCTATCTATCTATCTATCTATCTATCTATCTATCTATCTATCTATCTATCTATCTATCTATCTATCTATCTATCTATCTATCTATCTATCTATCTATCTATCTATCTATCTATCTATCTATCTATCTATCTATCTATCTATCTATCTATCTATCTATCTATCTATCTATCTATCTATCTATCTATCTATCTATCTATCTATCTATCTATCTATCTATCTATCTATCTATCTATCTATCTATCTATCTATCTATCTATCTATCTATCTATCTATCTATCTATCTATCTATCTATCTATCTATCTATCTATCTATCTATCTATCTATCTATCTATCTATCTATCTATCTATCTATTTATCTATCTATCTATTTATCTATCTATCTATTTATCTATCTATCTATTTATCTATCTATCTATTTATCTACTTATTTATTTATTTATTTATTTATCTATCTATCTATCTATCTGTCTGTCTATCTGTCTATCTCTCCGCCTATCTATCTTCACTGTCAAGTTCCAAGCATTATGGTAATTCACTGCACTGCTTACATTTTATCGCCAGTCGGAAACAAAGTGCATGCTTGCGGATTGTCATCAAATGTGTGAACGCATTCAAAGATGGTACTAAAACCTGGCACTTTGGTCGTTACATCCCGATCCTTATAAGCCGTGTAAGTAAGCTTGTTTAAAAGCAAATAGAAACATATACCCAAATGTTAAAAAAGAATTTCCAAGATTGGGTATGCGTTTGTGGAAATACCGACTGCAATCAGGTCATTAATAACGGAAAGGCGATATTCTTGCATTTTTCCGAAATGGTTACGTGTTTAACAAAATGATGCACGTTCTTGGAATTTTTGAGGTTTTCCTCCCATTATTACGGAACATATTTGAGATTTACTCACCTAGAATCTAGTAGAAAACCAGCTACTCCACTGGGTTGCGGCCAAACCGTGCGTGCTTATATTCAACCAAGGCAATATTCATGGCTGCATCCAACATGTGTCAACAGAGAACTAAGAAGTAAAATCGTAATTGAAGGCAATCTGTATGACTGTTGGGATAGCAAATAAATATATGAATAAATTTGTGCTAATTTGCACAGTAGCTCGATACATAACTAACAGAATAATTGACCTATTCTTACGGGCAACAATTCCACATTCCTCTGAGTTATCACGTGTAGGCTTATCAAAGTTTAACCTGGCTTTGGAAAGCCTTGTTTTAAAGCTACACTAAACGTGAACTTCAGAAAATAACATAAACAGGCTTACGCGTACGTGCAATTTTCCATTTAACTTTCGATTGCTGCTGACGAAATCGTAGGCTACAACGGGCACGTCTTTTCAGGCATTTCATATTTCTAAATTGTTTGCTTCCTACGGCATAATATGTTTTATGCATAAGCTACAAATAATGTCTCCATTTATGCCATATGGTCACTAATGCCCTACAGTGCTACTGGTCGTTGTTCGGATATAATCGTATCGGCTTCCTCGGGGTCTGCAAACAAAGTTGAAAAATGAAACTTGGTTAGGAGAAACTATAGAGAACATCTAAAACTAATGAAAAATGGAAAAAACTACCAGATTCTAATTGGTCATCTCACTGACTGGAATTGTTTCTTCATATGTGGAAAGGGCCTCATTAGTAATAGGTGTCCAGTTTCATATCACTCTCCTTTGGCCAATCCTCTCTCTCCTTGCGCAATTATTCTTTTCTGTCCACGCCAAAGAGGGGAAGCATTGGACTCGAGTTTCTTTCTTATTACAGCTCATTAGTAGTGCGGATGACTGAACTTCTGAGACCTGACATGTGAGGCGAGCGTATTACCACTACTCCACCAATGCGCACTGAACGCACCGGAATCATCACGTCTAAAGGGGGAACTGTTTACGCTTAAGACAAGTGAGTGGTTTGTCAGACACTGGAACAATTGCGTCAGGACAGAAGCAAGACTGTTTAGACGAGGTTGACTTGAATGTGGATTCTACAAATCCCACGACCACCTACAACTAGTAAGCGAACTCTGCTCATAGCTTCATAATCTCAACCCACGTTTCACTCGTAACTAAGTTTTATATCAGTCTACACAGTTGCGGTCTTTGAACTGGCTGATAGTATGATTCTGTTAGTGGTCATGCTAAACAGCTTGCGACACAGTACTTGTTTGCATCATAAATAAATTGTAAGGTATGACTTTAACTAACGGGGCTCGGTGCTGCTCGCATCAGCGGGCAGAATGTCTGTAAAAGTCACGAAAGAAATAGGAAAGTCGGGAAATGGACATTTTGAGGTTCACTTCTGAATCCACTGCATCTCTTGCATTATAGTAACGCAAGTTATATCAGACAAGTGAACTGAATATTGCACGCAGAAAGCTGTCCACTAACCAGTTGTGAAATTCGTAGTTTGGTGCGATGGGCAAACCTACTGGATAGTCTGCCCGTATTTTTACCTATCTTACGCAAGGAGTTACTTGAAGAAGTTGCTCAGTGACTGTGCAAACAGTGAATTCAATTCACTCCGCAAAGCTCTCCGCAAACGTGACAACAAGGTAGCGACCAGTAAAATGCAAGTTTTGTCACAACAAGCTATATGTGACGGTCTAACGGTGGAAATTTCGTCCCGGGCAGCGAATCTATTGTCATCAACGTCTATCTACATCAGCGAATCTATCGCATGCGAAGCAGACGAATGTGGTTTAGAATAATGTAACTCTTGTGATTACGAACATAAACCCAGTAGTTACAATCTTCAATGGTCTTCTAGAGCAGAATACTAACCAAACATGTTCTGGACTCCATTAACTCGCTGCTTCTCTCTCAAAGCAACCAACACCTCATAACCAAATTGGTTTGTTGGTGTGCTTTCTATTTGCTGAACTTAGCAGTCAGCTCACTGACGTACATGCAAAACAACACAATTATTTCGAACAAAATGGCAGCAAATTTCGCTTGTGAACGAACATACAGGCCATCTATTTGTCGTCTATTTTCACACTCTCTACGTATAGGTTACGCGGGCGTACACGCGCAACACATGCTTAAATATTTACAGTGCATCTAGTGTTCATATACAATGAATGCAAAGTTTGATTCGACAGTCATTTGTTATCCTACGGTGATTTTTCCCGGCCTTTTTTATCTTCTGACGTAAGGCAAAGCCAGTGGAGTTTAACCAAACACAAAAGTGTGGTTGTGCACGCAACGAAATGTTAGTTAGACTGTCACAACTCCAATACATCACAAGTTCAGACAGCTGCAAACCAAATAAGTTTAAGTTAAATGAAGTTGTTCGAAACCACGTTATATGGAATCTCTGTGTAGCGTATAAAACTTTTGAAATTCCGTATGCTTTACCAGTGTCCTGTAAACAGGGGTTTTCTGATGAGGGTACGATTCGAATCGATCTTTGCCGGAATACGTATGAACATTTAGCCAACATCAAAATTTAATTAACATTAACAATAATGAGGCAGTTGAGATGTAACATACTGTTGCTTTGTTCATGAGGTTCAGCCTCCCTAGGGTTGTGATGGCACATGATGGATTGGAACAAACAGCTGATGTGAGATTCCCTTGTACTTCATTAAAGGTGCAATATAACTTAGAGAACTGGGTTTTCATTTACACCTCCTTTTGGAGGTGTATATTTAGTTACTCAATAAAAAACCAAGTTATCACTGTTTCAAGCCCTCTCGTTAGACTCATTAATTCATAAGAATTACATATCGTAAAGAGCAACACCGTAGATGGTGTTTGGTGAAAGATTTCCAGATTCTATACATGGAAGCCTCCACTGAGCTTAAACGTAGTTTATGGCATTATTATTGCTATGACAGTGCTCTTTTCACTCGCACAGCCAACGAAATATATCCAGTCACTTGAAGTATCTTCAACGTACAGACGAATAGATAAGAGACCGTGTTGTTACCACTGTAAAGATACAAATAGCGCACATTACAGCCAATAATGGTTAGGCTTTCATTCCTAGAGCTTCGTGCCTGATTTTCTTCAGTATCAACCGATTTCCATATCTGGCACTCAGGTAGACTTTGTGTGCACAATGAAAACTTTCATGAAAATTCAGAACACAGATCGTGCCATGCAAATGATCTCTTTTCCATACTGTCGGCTTGGGTACCTAGGCGGAGGATAGGAACTGTTTAATTTTTGCCTTGTGGGGGCATTTAAATGGCATATTGCCCACGGCACTAGCCAGGTGAGTAGTTTCTCGCGTCCGGCGATATATTTTACTATTGATTCTTTGGAAATGGGAGAGCATCTCCTCCCTCAGGCCCATTCGGGAGAAATAGAACTTCCACTTGCATGCCCGCACATAAGCATCATTTGTCAGTAGTGAGAAAAATAAACTAAATTTCTCCGGGCAGCTTGCAAGAAATCACTGCACTCAGTTGGTTGCCCCTTACAATAGGTAGGTTAGCGGGATGTTCCTTCTACTAACCTCATGACAAAATCCACTTAGTTATTTTACCTTTATGCTAACCGGCCCACGTTACCATCTGGGTATCGCATCTGGATCTAGAGTATGCAAATAAGCGATTGCTCCTAGAATGTGAGTACAAATTTGTTTTCTCGGTTGCTGGTAACGTTATCGGATAAAGTCAGTAAAATAGTCGGGTAGAAGGTGTGTTATCGAGTGAAATAAGAATGGATTGTATCTTCAAAATTAAATGGGTCTGATAACAGAAAGTTCATGAAGTTGAAACAAGCTGGCTTGACACATCTCTGTCGTAATTGCTGCACCTAACAGGTAGTGAGTTGTGGTCGTAAATCAGTGAGTTTCTGGGCCACTCTTACAGAGCGTGGGTCTCCAGATTCTGGAAGGGCTTTCTCATGCTCTTCGGAAACGTGGGTGCTAATATGGGCAAGAACCAGGGTAGTTTTTTGCACACCTGATTTGGTTTACCATCACAGGACATGATTGTCTGCATGGTAATTCCAAAGCCATGAAAAGTGGTACCCAAAAATTGTGTCTTGTCATTGTTACCTTTTCTCGTTTCTACTGCGGAAGATCTCACTGCTGGATGTATAGTACACCAAATCATCCTAGATAACACGTATGAATTCAACACGTGTATCCAACTGAATATAGTCTATTGATCAATCTTTTAGTCGGGCATAACATTTTGCTTTCGGTGATCTGTTCTTCTAGACCGCGCCTCCGTCCAAACGCGTACTCAAACAGTTTCCCGAACTTTTGTTCAACAGAACAGCTTGACTTGGTCAGTGGTTCTTAAATCAACGTGGAAATAGTCTATGCCGGAATGACCAAGCTCTTTATTTCAACATGGCTAGGCGTTTTTAGCAAGTTTTTCACTCAAACAAATAGTAAAGACTTACAAGAAAGACAGTGCTCTCCAAGAAAGCAAGGCCGGTAGATTGTTTGCGTTATAATTAATGACGAGTCAGCCACCGTCTGTGAAAAGTTTGAAGCCTAGTTTAGGTGTTCTATTTTTTGGGGATTCTGAAATAATTTATTTCAGAAAAATTGTTGATTCGTTATTAGTAAATCTAGCAGCAGCATCATAATTGTCAGACAGCGTAAATAAACCCCATTCAATATCACTTCGTCCCATTTGAAACGCTATTCCATACATCAGTGCCCGAACAGGAGTGAAGAATTTCCAAAAGGAGCTCAGCTATGGGGATGGAACTACATCGATTTTTTCGATGGTGGAATAATACAATGGACAGGCTTGAAGTTTACGTCCGCAACATAATTGCGAAATGTATAATATTCGGAAAGACGGTTGTAGAAGTTCCGTGCTTTATGTGCATTCTAAAAAACACTACAACTCGCTTCGCTTGCGAGCTTGAGCTTGGGCTTTCAAAAAGTAACTAACTTTCACGCGATAGACTGGCGTTCGGTTACTGTCTTCGATATGCAACCAGCAAAACAGACCAGGTGGATTTCCACCGACTGAAAGTGTATGAAATATTAGAGGACCGCAGTAGGAAAAACTTCAGGAGCCAGTCGGCATGACGCTGGATCCAAAAACTTATGCTGGTATAGTTTCGTGACCGTGGATCAACAGAAAATGACACATCCGCCTTGGTATAATACGGGAATATATTCAGAAAAAGGCCCCTCGAGGTGCGAAATTGTATCTGCTACTTTATAGTAACCGTATAAGCTTGGTTGAGCCTCTGAAAGAGGACACTTCAGTAGAATGACTTCCTCAGAATGTTAACTTCCATAGACTCGGGTGTACTTAACACAGGAAATTCTTGTTTGGATTCAATTCATGGAAATACTGACTTTAAAAGGGCTACTTCCAGACATCCGACATGATGCTGTGATTAGACTCTCTACCCAAGGTATTGAAATCTAAAAGTTTTTAAAAAGAGCCTAAGTTCTGGTCGCCGTCTTTGACTGAGTAACTCATACCAATTTGTCTAAAACTGTTGTATGACTTGTGCGGTGGAAGACTCGTGCCAAAAACATGGTCGACAACTTCCATTGATAAACACAGTGTGTTTAAGAGGGACACGCTTTTTCTAAAGATCAAAGAAGGAGGTAGCTGAGGGAAAATAGCTGAATAGTTGTCAAGATCTCCGATCACTTTGTTTAAAGCCAAGTACTTGGGTTTTTCCGGTGCCAGTGCGAATGCTACTGAGCGTGCATAGTAAAACTCGGTGATCACAGTGTTCATGTGATCTTGCTTGCAATGCCTAGGATATATTACGCATGCACTTTACTGTTAAAAATGTCGCGTGACTCGGTTTCATCGGCACTCCGTGGTTTTCAGCAGAAGGCACAAGCCTAGTCTTTGCATCAGGAAACTCCTTTAGTTTCAAGGGACCGATTTTTAAAATCTCAAGCCGTAATAGTCCGCATTAGGTTTTCATCCTACTACGCCAGTCGTATTCATGTCCAGAAACCACACTATTTGGTCGAATCACCTAAGCTGTAACGGGAAATCCGATCAACACTCCATGACACTATGCCGAATTACATTCGTTGTGTCGGTGTTAGCGCATTTGTACAAATGACTTTTGTCCAGGAGTCATCCTTTCCAATCGTTCATCACACTTTTAAGATTAGACAAGTTAATTAACCTTACACTCATTTGCGGGAGTAAGATATGCTTGAAAGTTTCTGTAAAATCCGTATTTGTAGGACCTTTGGAGTGTACCAAAATGTGCCTAGTTTTTCGTTTTTTTTTCACATGCTCGAACTACGCTGGCTGTCGTGCGAAATACCACTCTCTGATGAAAGCCATTAGTGACTTTTTCAGCCCATCCTAAATATCATTCTCTGAGTCAAACGATGGAAAGCAAATGTATTTGGTCAAATTGAAGAAGAGTTAAAAGGCATTCGTGAGGTTGTGAGGACCAACAACCGTCATCGTTAGGAAGAGCAAAAAGTAATTGCCCGAACAAAGTACCACAAATTTCAACGTAAATCCGTCCAACAAAATTAAACTCTATTCATATATCAAACTACGGTAATCCTTAAGGGTAGCTGCTTTTGTTGGAGGGTTGTTTATTCGTTAGAACTTTCTGGGAGGCGTAAATATGGTACATGTTGCACAAACAACCCTCTTTGTACAACCCAAAATTTTGACTGCAGTTAATCTGCTGTTTGTTAGCTGAGGTTCCCCATCCCTCCCTGTAGTGCTATCTTCTGACCTTCTGACTTTCTAGTGCACACGAAAGCTAGAAATCACATCTGCAAAGGGCAAAGTAAAACGTAGCCCCACGCGTTATCAGACTCGAAGGGTGTGGCTTGTAGACGTTGCATTACGACGGACGGATAGTTTCGGTAATTTGGTACACTCAGCGAGTACAAGTTAGCAAAGACTGACCGAGGCATCGGGCAGATAAGAAGTAATTTGTTTCATGTTTGAGAACCTAAATTTTGTACCGGGAAGGTAATCCAGTTGGGTCAAAAGTTTATGATGGGTTAAAAGGCTTAGAAAAATTATTCGTAGCTCAGTTCTAATACGCCTTGTAGGCCATGGTCACCGAGCTGACACTCAGAGAGCCTTCGTGTATTTCACGAGGCTAGTCTGAAGCCTCCAGAATTCAAGTGCTTGTTCTTGAACAGGGCTCTGCCAACCAAATTTGTAGATCAGAATTAGACTTGCGAGTTGCCTCGCCTACCATGATCTAATCAGCTTGCGTCCGCCTTGATTGTCTCGGGAGCTTCATGAGCTGGTGATAGCGACCTCGGTTCTCGACTTGACATCATAAAACCGAACAATGTACCTAGCACATAATCACATCTCCTAGCAACATGTATTTGTGGCACTTGATTGTAACGTCTACCTGAGTATTTGAATTTTCAATGGTTGTTAGTTGCCTGTGCATGCGACTAGAGGAAAAAAACTAACTCCTTCGCTTGATCAAATGATTGTTCTTAATCCACCAGGGGAGTGTTTCGATTATGTAATCAATATAGCGAATTAATGTAAAAGACCACATGTGTGCCCAACCCATTGTCGAACATGCAAATCGTTGACGAAATTTCTGTTCGCTTCTTTCTGCTGATTAGTGAATTCGCGCACCAGTATGACCTCGCTCACTACAAATTGCATTTGCCCACACAGTCTATGATTCCATTGCATTTTTCAGCTGAAGTTTTTACTGGTCGCCACTAAAGACATAAAAGTCGCCAAGGCCGCCACATTTTTAAATGGCATGAAACTAACGTGTTTTTAGAAAAATAGTAAAAGTCATACAGGCAAACTCCTCGGGTCATTCAAATGAGATGGTTAATATATGTCACCATCCAGCTGGTGTGTTCACGCAAGATACCATAATATTGCTGGCCAGATGTCCAGAGATTGGCATACTATTGGACTAACTATATCCACAAGTGATTAGCTCTAATGTAAGCATAACTCGAATAGGTTGCCCTTACTTCACCAGACGCCAAGGTGCCCATGTCAATCCCCGTTACCACACTGTGATCCGGTAGCCTGCTCCTACGTATTTGTTCACAAAACCGAGGAAGATAAACTCTTCACACATTCGATCGCGCATGCAAGAATTTGAAACCTCTTATTTCATCCCAACATGGAAGGCTAACAGAACTAGCGGCACCCAAACCTTACGTAACAATTTCCATTCCCTTCTGTCATGTCCATTTAAGTCCACCACTCCGAACTAAGCAAGGAGAGCAACAGTCGTGTCGGTACGCGTGGCTCGGCATACATAATACATGGCTCGGACAAATTAACTTGGAATGCTGGATGTGTTCATTCAATGAAGTACCACCTACCTCACCAAGATATATCTCCTGATTATCTCACTGCGAATTCTTTGGTTCCAGCCAAGTCCAGCTATAGGTCTGAAACATCGGTGGTGAAGACCTGAAGACGCGTCACATCCTCCTCCCGAAGTCATCGACTCTCGCAGCCATACAACAATACATCCCGCACCGTAGTCCGATTTACGCATCCTTTGAGAGAGAGCGATATGTCTATTTGGTGACGAAAGGGCGCAAATTGGTAAAAACGGTTCTGACCTTTGAGGATTGCGTGTTCACTTCATCCGTCGCTCTATCATCATAGCTAGGCTAATGTCCGGGATACGCATAGCACTCCACAACATTCAGTGTCATTCCTTGAATTATTACAGACATGTCCAAAGACTAATGGTCCATTAACAGGACTCTGCACATTGTGAGTGTGAACCACATGCCGAAGAACTGAATAACCTTGGTCAAGTTTCTAGTAATACTTTCTCTTCCCATTCCTCTTCGAAAACACGAAAACTGTCGTTTAAATATTCCAGGTCGACAAGAATCTCGGTCGGGGGAATATCAACATCGGAGTTCTGAGGACTAATCAGAGTTCACCTGATTAATTCATCAACGGCGAGGTTAAAAAAATGAACAGGGTGGACGCCCTTGTCATACACTCTTGCATGGTCACAAGTATGTGAATAAAAACAGCGTATGATATTCACGAAATTCAGCGGCATATCCTGTCACGCAAGCGTGCTGCTATTCTAGGATCCCGTCTTCACTCACCTTCGTAATACGACGTAGAATAAGCGACGCACTGTCTGGATGCAACGGGGCAACTTAATTCCTCCATGATTGCCACACTCACCTTGAGCACCTTTTTTGAAAATGGACACCAATATAGACTTACTGCAGTTAATTTGGACGGTCCGTTTCACCCAGATGGGGGTAAATAAATTAAACCGACTGGATACTTCACCTACGTCATTCCAGAGAACTGGTGGGAGTTCGTCAGGTCGATCAGTTCGGTTACGCATGATGGACAAATGGTATCAGCTTGTTTCTGAAGCCGTCGGAGCTTGCAAGTTGATTGTCCTGGGCTGCGTTGTGGGTCGATAATCCCGCTAAGCAACTAACTAGATGTGGCCAGTTGAAATGTTGTTGGAAGTGTCCAACCCAACGACTCAGGCGTTCTACTATTTTTAGAGAAAAACGATCATGTTTTATCAAAGACTGCTTCGCTCCCCGGAGATCCCATTGGGCAGGTTGCACTTACCAGCAGGAATATTTTACGCACATTCGCTGACTTTCTCGCCTCCTCTATCCTCTCAGATTTCTGGGCCAACCAGAAATGAGAGGTCAGTTCAGCAGCTGTACTTGGGGCTTTATTCCCTGTTTCAGACAAACAGCACAGGTCGATGGAAAGCAACTTCAGTGTACGTGCAAGTGCACTCTGTTGTCTGGTTTATTTCAGAGATCGAAGGTTGAACACTAGAATTCGAACTGAAAGTTGACGACCGTGGCGGTCGAGTTAACCATAGACGTTGTAGCTATCGGCAACGGGCTGCGTACGGATCTGTCAGTCCTTAAGAATGGGTCTACGGAGATGGATCTAGCAACAGGAAAAGGAGGGGAAGAAGAACGAATATGTGAAAGAGGAGATGGCAGTAGCCTATTTTCGCTTACTTGCCTGCTATATGCTACAAGTAAGTAGGCAAGTTGGATGGCATCACTCGACGGACTGTATGGCCTGAGAGTTCTTGTAAGTGTGCATTTCACGCTAGTACATGGCCTGGGATGCTTCCGGAGCACCTACACCTAGATAGAAGGACGTTTAAGGTCATCGGTCAAATCCTTTGTCTCTACGGTCTAACCGGAGCACAGCGGTGTCTAGCGTCAGATTAACATGAATTTTTAACGAGCAAGTCACCGCGCACATTCCAACGTTCCAGCTGGAGGACTAGGAGACTTTGTCAGTCAGACCTCCACCCACTTACCAACCTGATATGAGAGGCTCTAAGAATGCCACACTTACGCTGGTCATTATACCTCATTGTGTTCTGGAGATGTACAAAACGTCACACCGCAATAAGGTGCAGTCTCTTCGCGACGTATACATAGACCGCAACATGGCGAGAACCTAAAGTTTATTGGCCAGTCGCAACACACGAATATGAGAGACATCGACGTCTGGCCGGACAACGAATCGTGAATGGAGTCAGTCAGCACGATGTTTTAGTCTGTGGTTAGACACAGTATGTGGAACCCGAAGTGCGAACAAGACGTACTGGGGAGTTAATTCGATTATCGGTGGCGTGGAGCTAAAAGTTGCCGGTCCTGTTGGCCACTGTGTGCAATTAGAAAAAAAACGGGTCTGAAGTCACAATTAACCATTAATTTTAGTTCGGTGACCCTGCCAAGGTCACTCTGTCTAACTCAACACTCACAAAACTGAAATTGTGACTTCCCGTTACTTTATTGTTATTCCCTGTGGAGACAAGTTGGGATATTCGATTGGGCAAGCCCAGTGGATCTACACCACTGTTCACAGGATCTGAATTCTGCATGGTAATTTACAAGCCCAGAGCTGAGTTTCCGAACGTTCAACCTGAGAGGGTCTTCGAATTCGGGGGCACCTGCAAGGTTTTCACAGTAAACAGTTTGAAAGTTTGAAAATTCGTTTGCTTCGAATGGATACTCGTTCTTGAGTAGGCACAAGTATTCTATCACTCTTAAACCAGGGGCTATTTGTCGTTGCACTGACCGTCCCCAGTGTTTATGTACTTACAAGCGTATTAATTGAGGTTACGAACAAGGCCAATCACAGGTAAATAGATAAATCTTTGAGAAGCAAACAAAAGACACGCAAAGTTTCAATTCTGTTAAAGTGAATAAAGAGTCGATGAGACCCAGATGCACGCAAGAAATCTGTCATCGTTAAATAACCATTCATTTCTAAGATTTACTTGTAACTAAGCGGTGAAGTGCTTTTGAATAATATCAGTGTTCGCAGACACGGTTTAAAAAAGGCCACCAGTTCGTGCGTCCTCATTCCTCGCTACGGGGATGCAGTGCCTAAAGTATGGAACAATTTTCAACTTTTGAGCTCATCTGCATACCAATTTGATTTTGACGGGAGACTCCCTGAAACCTAACTGAATCTCTTGTTTATGATGTCCTTCAACTGAATGTGCTGCACCAACAACAAACATTGTCTGTGTGTTTGCGAGGGGATTTGCCAACTTTCAGTTGAGATTTCACCCTTTAGGTGAAACCAGTCTATTCTGAAAAGCCGAGAAGCAATGTACAGCTTTTTCACCCTTACTAGGAATCACGGGTTGCTTCTCACTAATCTCTGGGGCGTTTCAAACCCGCGACCCCCTGGTTAGTTTTAGGAACACTTAACTGTTTGAACACTAAAGCTGCTGATTGCGCAACATTGTGTTCAAACAACTGGCTGAAGGGTCACGGGCTCGAAACTCTCTGGAGTGTCGTGAGGAGAACACTGCTAATGAATCCGGATAAGGGTGAAACAGGCGTACAGTGATGCTCGGCTTCTCGAATTAGCATTGCTTCACTTACACAGAGAAATCTCACTTGGACATTCAAATAGGAAGTCTGGGGTTATTGCTAGCTGATTGTTCACTTCTACCTACTCCAGGACAATCACCACCTATGAAGCTGTGGATTCGGTTAGTCAGACTGCTATGTTTACCACCCTTCCACACATTTCATCTACCCCCCAACTCCTCACCCACCAGAAATAATATTCTGTATTCTGAAGCTCCATAGTAAACAGTAAGTCCACAGATAACCCATTAGGGTAGGCAGATACAATAGCTAAGCTATATGGGGAGAATTAAATGAACACAATTTATAGTATCTACAACCACTTATTTCTACGGTAATAGCATTGCGGGATTTGACACCACTCTTATTTGGAAACGAACTTTTTCCGCTTTCTGTAAGCACTACTAGCAGTGCGGCGTTGTATGCTGCTGATGGAACATGTGAGTAGTGCCCGGTCAAGTGCCCAAGCGCCGTCTCCGCATCCAATGGAAGGTGAAGGTTGATACGGAAATTATGGAACCGCTTTGCAGTATTTGTTCATTATTGCTTAAGACCTGAAGAACGTCTGGGAAAGCTCAAGAGGACGCTTGAGAATGCTCACGTTCCAAAAACCCTGTGCGGATGAGATGGTTACTCTCATGTTATCATTGGCATTGTTCTTACATTTTCTATGTCTTCCTTCGTTTACTCTGTTCCACTAACTCGGGTGCAACGCCATGTCATTATCAGCGCCCATAGTGCACTCCCGACTTGCGACGACTAATTTGCCTCGGGAAATATACCTTCTTTTGGTAACTGATCAGGTGGCCGTTGATCTGTCCGCCTAGCTTGGTGATTGATTTTCGTCAAGCTTGGTGAACAGATCAATAGCCACCTAATCAGTTACCAACGCATGCATCCTAGCTACCAATATTCCAACACATTATCGTGCCCACGTTAATTTACTGTCCGACAACATTTGGGGGCTTGACGACTCTCACCGTCTTTCTGTTTTAGCGGCTTGATGACTGAAACATAAATGGATGTGGCTCAGTGACTAAACTTAGCCCAAGCACATACTAAGACTATCTGGTGTGGCTGTATTCTGAATGATCCGCAGTGATCCCCACTGCGCCTGGTTGGAGACGCTGCAAGATATGGCTGCTAACCGATTTCGGTGGCTTTCTTGTTGTCAATTCCTATCCCGATTGCCTGAATGAGTGTCTGGAGGTATAGGCACCTCGGAATGATTGTAGTCCCTGAATGATTGTCCCTTCCCCTTCCACTTTTATTCTTCACTTCGCAATTAGGCTTTCAAGTAAATGATGATGATGATGATGATGATGATGATGATTGGGTCTGCCAAAACCGAAGATATTATCATTTGTATTTATGGTGATCCAAACGTCGTTTATATTGCTGTCTACAGTTTGCGAATTACTTTCTTATTACACTAGATAAAAAGGCTAGGGTGTTTGTAAGGACTGAGTTCTATGAAATACAATCATGTAAGTGCAGATGCGGGAAATACAGTTTTTTCACACTTCTATAACGCCGCTGTGTTGATAATCAGAGGCCTTTTGGCGAGGTTTCTTTTTCTACGAAGCACACGGGCCGATCATCACCATGTTGAACTCAGGCGAGTATACTGTTGGTTGGTAAGTTAATGAATGCATGTCAACCCTAAACTTGGTCCACGTCTGTACATAGCAACTATGCAGATACGCTTTAACCATTGATTCACCTGCCACTGAGCTGATTTTTCTTGTTAGGTTGAATGAAGACCACATTAACAGATGGGTTACGGTTGGTTCTCAATAGATCGACACTTTTTTTCGAGTTGAAGACTATCTAGTTGGTCTGGGTCTAGTTGCGGAATTCTTGGCTAACAGTTCCGAACACTCAAAAAACTGGTGGATAGAGCGCAAAGTTCTCTACCAGAAAAATACATGGTTTCTACAACAAAGCACGAACTGAACTGAATGTGGCGAACTTTTCTACCTCGAATCTAAGTCTACTCGAAACACTCCTAAAGGTTCTAGTTTATCTACACTAACTTCTTATTAACCGGAAAGGTTGATTTTTTCCTCGCAGATGTAGCTACTCATTTTGCTACGTAACGTGCTGTTTCGTATAAACCGAAAAACTCTGAGTCAAATTTCAGCCATGTGAACCTTTAAAATGGGCCTAAAACGAGCAGAAATCAACTGAAATCAACATGTAAATGTCACTTCCTGTTACATGAACTTGTAACCTTGCATTGTAAGTGGAGTAAAATGCATCACTAGGATTACTTTTTCAACTATTCTGAGGGTCCCACTTGATCACATTGTATCACAGATCAGCATTTAAATTTTCTAACCAAAAGTACTAGTTTCTATTGAAGACTGATGTGTGACACTTGCTGTTTGGGTAGAACTGTGAGAAGGAGTGCGCTTACCATGAGAGGCCGATTCCAATGAAACCGATAGCAAAAAACCAACCAGAGTTTTTGTTCCATTGCTTAAACACAATGACTGGAATCGGTAGAATCTTCATGAAACCTAATGGCTTTTAGTCGCACCACTTCTACAGTCGTTCTGCTTCCCCAATCGGTCCCATCCAAACGAAGGAAAACGGAACTTGATTTGGGATCGGTTTAGTAGTGCGAAATCAAAACTGGCACTCAAAACGAGCATGCTTCTACTTGTCCACCGGTATACTATGGAAGAATCCTAATTATCACGTATCAACAAGCGAATATGTTTGAGCTTCGTGCACTGTATTTCTACGAATGTTGCAGCTACTCACAAGTAACCAAGTTTACTATTGGCCGAATTTTCCGTTTGCAAATTATTGCCATACCGCATATTCTACACATGGTGTAGTTCCCACAATTACACTATCTAATGTTCCAAGATAGTTAGCCCTGTTAACATGACGTTGAAGAAACTTTGATCTTTATGTGTGCTTATGATACGATCAATTCCCATGTATGACGTAATGTACCGATTATTTTAATCGGCTCAAAGTTAGTTGACGCTCACTCGGTAAAAACAGCTGCTATATTTTTTCTGTAGCCAGGTTCTTATCCTCCTGTGGCCGAAACCGGTCGCAAACCATTTCCCCCCAAATATGGTGAGGTTAGATTTTCATTGTGAACATGAAGATATATTACTGCTAATAAAAATGAGGAGCTCGTTATAACACAATACCTACAATCTGCGTGAGATTCGAGGGTCTCCAGTGAAATTTGTGGTCTTTTTTGCATGAACTTGGGTGCAGTGTCTTCCAGAGTGAACGGAGTGCCCCACAGAATTTCCGAAAGAACAACCAGGAGAGATCAAGGGTTGGAAAAAAACCACAAGAACTGGAAGTGAAAATTGCCTTTGAAGGTTTAATAGGCTTGCGTTGATCTGAAATGAGCAGTTATTCCTATCAACCTTGGTGTGATATAAACTGACTAAATCTTCCCACAATGAGCCTCCATTTTGATGGTCAGGCTGATTATTATTTTTCTACTGCTATGTTACTTGCCCTTTAATACGCTGTATTATATTGTACCATAATGTTTTAACGTAAGATTTAATGTTTCCTGTTGCGTTCAGTTTTGTGTAATTGGTGCATCAATATACGGAAAGTCAACACTAACAATCCGACCATTCCAGGGTGGGAAGCATACAGCGATGGGAGAAGTGTCTCTGTAAAGGTTCCTGTTCAAACTTAGATGATCAATGGCAAGCACTAGCCTACAACAGTCTCCGGAGTGATGCTAGCCACCAGATGCCCTTTTGCATGCACTGTGGTGTTCAACCGTTTAGTTTTACCCAATTTAATTGACAATTATGGGCTGCTATTGGATATGCTGATGATTTTAGAAATGGCCCTTCCTGTTCACCCTCCTCTATTAATCCCTTCGGTTTACAAATAATACTGGGTATTCCGCTGGCTAAGAGCAAACCGTTCCATTTGATCATTTTAGTTTAGCGCATTCTATACCTGAGTTTTGCTGTTTTTGAGATGAAAGGCAATGTAATTCACTGATTTACACCCCTGCTCATTCGAATAACCTTGATGTACTTTTCGGTGTGTTGTAAGCTCACTGTTCTAGACTCGACGTAAACAGACAGGCAAAAATGAGCGTTGCTGAATATATAGTATCCGGGTCTGACCAGAAGGTTTGTTGCGATCTCAGTGTCATCCTTCGGTCCGATTGATGGCGTCTGGACAGGATTAGGTTGGTCCATAAGTGAGTCCTAAAGTCAAACTGTCCACAAACCATGCCAGTTTACGCCTTATACGAACGGAGTGCACATGTTCAGACCACTGTCGTTTGAAAAGTCTACCTATTCCGGTTCATTTATTCTGGCGAGCTCACACCAAAGAAAGAAAGCACTGTACTTGAGCTTTGCTCTTATTAGGGGTCACCAGCAGTGCACATTGCATCGATCATGCCGGGATTTGAACTCCGGATACCTCACATGCAAGGACTGTTCAAACGAGTGATATGAAGGTGGATTCTACAAATCCTGCAACTACCTACAGCATATGAAGTGACCGGTCTTTTTCTGCAGCCTTATTACCGGTTATTTGTATGAACATGCACACACCAACTCTGGGTAGAGAAACACAATGTGGCCGGTGCGTTGTTCAGACCCTTCGTGCACCGCATAAGGCCAAGATGTTGCCTCTGAGATTCCTTGGTCTGCAGATCGTGATGTAATAAATGCAAACTCTGAATAGGGATGGACACAAAGTACTTTCTCCTACCTACTTTGTATTAGATTCGTAAAACATCTATCAGTGAAATCGCTGCCATGCCTGGCGGGCAGAAAACAAATCGGCGAAACCATTGGTTATGATCCTCATGTAGAGGGCCTGCATTCATACACGTGTTAAAACTTGGTTGCTTTAAGAGTTCGGTCTTTCATCAGCAAATGATTTCTACTGAGCTCACAACTTTTTCGTAAACACCGTCATCAATAGCGGGATGCCGTTTACGTGTGGGTTGGTTGCCTGTGAAAAATCTTACATCCATCGAAGTGATTGCACATTAAGTTTGAAGCTCAATAGAATGAAGCTACCACTGGAATTTCCCCATTCCGCCAACACGAACAGGATACCCATAACACTGGCGCACTACTTTGACACTGTCCACACGTAATCCTGCTCATCAGGTGGATGACCTTGGAATTAATAAGCCAATAAGTCAGTGGTCAGGCGGCCTTTATTGATTGGCTTGATATCGGACCAATGGGCGCATCGTATTATCTCACCGACCGAATTGAAGTACATGGAGGCCTACACAGCGGAAAACTCGCTGTTTATAAACGGAGAGTGATTGCAGACCCATGTGCATCTGATTTCGGTGGAAAGATGCTGGATAATGGAACAAATCGGTCTTAATTGTCGTGCATAAGCATCTGCTACATGGAGATTGCAGTAAGTTATTGGAGGCATTCTAGATTAAATTTCGTTCATTTTAATTTTTTCCAGGAAAGATGTAGGAGTGGGTTGTGAGCAGATGGTCAAAACAGAAGGCCACGATCAACTGCAGCTTGTTTGTTTTAATGTTGCAGTTTATGTTCTGACATAACACGACAAGTTTAGCACCCTAACTATAGTGGTCATATAAGTGTCGTCCCACAGATCGTTGTTTTCAGAATTAGAACACACGTGTACACAGCTGTGTTAGTATTGCTTTTTCCGGAAACTGGGATCAGACCATTCGTGCAGTTTTGTTTTTTGACTAGTGGTCTGAAGGTTGAGTCTTTCACGGACAATTTTTGTCACGAATTTTGTCTGGTTTTGGAACATAATTACATTGACGGTGACAGTTTCCCACACTAGCGATGATGTCCGTGTCGAGTTCGATCTAATGGAGGGGCTGATGGTGTAAGTTTGTTACGACTAATTAGTATGAAAGAACTTTCGTCAGGTATTGGTAATATTGGGATCGAAGCGCACTCTAGCCTTGGCTGATCTAATATCTCCTTGGATAGACGTCATAATCTTGATAGCGGTCTTGGTGTATTCTATGTATACCTGTAAGCAAATATCAAACTTGTATCAAGCTACCGTCAGCTTGCCTCCCATAGCCCATTTTCTCGTGGGCAGCCATCCACTAAGTCGTTCTTTGAGCGACAGAAATATATTCATGTTCAAACCTAATGCTTCCTCCAATAAGGCTGAGGATGGCAGGAGGATAAATCATTAGAGTATTGGCGAGACCGCCGGGAATACTGTCTAGCCTAATTAGAGTATTTCACCCAGTAATCCAGTAATTCACAGTAATTCACCCACAAGTAACCTCACCAGAATTATTCCACACAGAAGAACAGTTTGCAATTGCATATGATGTGGTTTTCGCTTGGTACCTCTTAAGGGGTGACACCCAAATCGCAACAAGGACTGACTTGTGCAACCTGAAGGAGCGAATGTTTATCGCAGAAGGGGCAAGAAGTTGGTGGCAGCTCACGGGACCTAGAGTCCGTAACTGCCCAGTACTTTGCTTAGTCTAGAAAAAAATTGTTTACGTGGCAGTGTGGAGCCCAGCAGTTCTATGTACACAGTTTGTCTGCTTTGTACCCTCTCTTCTGTATCAACATTTCATTTTTCTCAGGAGTCTGGGTTTTTTTGCCTCGACATATGTATCTGTCCGCGAAAGAAATAGGTGATCCTCGAGGTTTCATGCAATCGATGTTCTCGAATGAAATGCCATGTTTACTGCATTGTGTACTGCGACCTTGAAACCTGAACTTCACGCGGCTTCTTGACAAGAGTTGAGCACTAGGCCCGAAATTCAGGGTGTTGACAAGAAAATCACTCCGCACTGGGTAAACCTCAGTCCGTTCAGTGGGATCCGGGCAACTGGTCAACAACTGATTGAAAGCCAGGAAAAGTTTATTCTTGTTCTGGTTTACGACGTCAGAGGGCTGGCATGACCATAATTCTGGATTCGCAGTTGCGTAGCTAACGGGTAAAAAATGGAGGCGCCAGGAAGCGTCTACCGTGAAGTGATGGACTTTCAACTCCGGTCATCGGGACCAGAGTTATGACAGGTGTGGGCGGCCACAACTACACAATATCAATTTCCGCGTCGAAAGAAGAAATATAAGTAAAGCTAAATGCTGCAATTATTCACATATGCATCTGTGAGTGGTCATCTTTTCATTACTTGGATCGGTCAGGTCGCGAGAACCTAAGAGAAAACAGTTGGTCTCTCTGCAGTCGGAAATAGTAATTGTTTACTGACAATGAGATTAACATACTAAATCTAAATAACAGTGGCAGCTCATTTAGGCGTATATGTGTGCCATCCTCATCGAAGAAACGTATATGGATCACCCCCGATGCATGCCAGAATAAATTTAACACTTGAAAAACTGCCTCTTGTTGATCGAACCAGGCGGAGTATAGGTAAACTGAATTAGCAAAAAGTAGCATAGGACATAGGAACATATCCAAGGTCGATGGACCCAGCAACGGACGCCGGAAAATTCCACTAAAACGACAAAAACAAGGACCGGACTGATCGAGGATGACTTATCCACACCCAACCCAACTGAGGAGAAAAATGTGGCACCCACCAAAGCAGTGCAACTGACAGATCTCTGCGGTCGCCCAACAGAGATTGGTCTTAATGCATTTATCGTCTTCATATAATGGAGTCTAGTTGAGCCCACTTACCTTATTTACCTTCGGTAGCGGAACTACCGATGACAACAAACCGATGGCAAAATGGCAGAACAGTCAGACGAAGTAGCGTGAATGCAAATTTCGGAGATTTGAGAGAACCGTTGACGCAAAATGAACATGTCTATCGACTGCATAAGATATGGGTAATTGAAAACTTGACCGTACGACGATAAGTATTTTTATGGGAAGAAGTGAACCTGAAAGAAGGGAACATACTGCAGGACCAGTCGTGCGGGCACGGCTGGTAACCTGCTTCGTTATCCGGTCACTGGTTTTGTGGAAGAAAGAATCGTTGAGGACCAGTGAAGGGGCAGGTGGACGACTGACTAATGCTCTGTTGCAAGGTAACTACAGGAGGAATATTGTGAATGGATTGCTTCGTGGATTGTATATTGGCTTCTGAAATACCTTTTCAATTGACAGGAAAGCATTAACAACTCCTAATGAGAGTGCGGAGAGCACCAGTGTCGTTACAGAAGACAATAAGGAATAAGGTGCACAAACTTGGGAGCACATTAAAATAAACACATCTGATCGTCATTTTGAATAAACATGCCAATCTTCAACCTCCTTTGCGAACCTGACCCGACGAAAGCCCAGCGCACAACGACAGACGAAATTCAGCTGGGTATCTCGGCCAGAAAGTGGCAGCATTTGTGTCGTTGCGTTGCGTGTCATATCTGTAAGATTCCCAGCCACGTGCAAGTAGGATCACGTGAGGCCTAACCACGAAGGCTAGAATAGCTCGCAACACTCAGTTTGACTATGGTCGCCTTCATTTTACGTTGTCAAGTCCTGACATGCATCGAAGAGAACTTTTGTCAACAGTCTTTTGGAACAAATGCACTTTCTTTCGTGGTTGGGCATACGTATAAATACCTCAAACATATTAACTTCCTATATTTAATCTGCTTCTCTGCTTCGGTATTGTCACCAGACACACGCACCATTCCGCTGAGTGCATGCTTCAGTCTCCTAATCTGTTCTGTCCTACGGGGACGAACGTGACCAACTGTTTAAGAATAATTATGATCTTTGGATCGCAGGTGCCAAGTCTTACAATCTGTAGTTAAGATTGCCTTTACATTTGCCACATATACACAGTAATTTTACTTCAACGAAATTTGTTTCTGAATGACAAACGTTTGCGGACGCTGCCAGGCATTGATTTCCCACGCGTCGACTTCGTGTATTGTAGTACCGTTACCTTCTAAGTAACTGTAAAAGTATGCAAACCGATAAAAGACTCAAGTCCTTCATAATAGGATGGGAAGTCCTTGGGTAAACATTTGCACTTTGAAGATGAAAATCCGATATTCAAACATGAAACCGTCTCCAAGAAAAAAAATAAAACAACAAAAAGCATCTTCTTGGGTGATTCAAGTCCATGGATTACCCACCAGATCCACGGCCCCTTGAAGTGGGCATTCCGTGATAGCGTCGATCATAAGGGTGAACAATAAAGGTGATGGGAGGCAACCTTGACTAACTCCACAGATTGTGAGGAAACTTGACGTTTTCTCGCGCAGACAGAAAAAACCTCCTGCAGTCTCACTCAGAGGACAGAAGGAAACCTTCAACAGGCTGTCCAAAAATCGTCCCTTGACATGTCCAGTGACCACTTTATCACTCAGATAGCAACAAAAGATGTCATTTCAAACCTGTCGTTGAAGAATCTCAGCTACACTGAATCTTTGTACGGGAACGGAAACTGGATAATTTTGTGCTTGGCGCTTTTTGCAGATCGTGCTCGTAGGCAGCAGCGTTTCGGGGTATTCCTCGAGCCAAGGCATCCTACTCATGTAAAAATGTAAAGTAAGGAGTTTTTTTAGAGTGATAAAAAATCAGTGTCCACCAAGAGCAAAAAATGAACCGAAATCCAACTAGCCCTTCGTAACCTATACAGTGGCAACGACAAAAATAATCAAACCTCAGCACCGCGGGAAATCTAAAATGAGACCGATTCGGCCTTACCAGAGAGGCCTTCAAGGGAAATATTGCGTAGTACTTGATACGACAGATTCTAAAACTGGCCTTAAGAAAGCGCAGTACATAGGAATTCAAATGCTGCACCCAACAGAACAAAGTGTGAAACGAGTGTTCTTATGCAGAAAACCAAAGAGCACCTCGGATTCTCTGATTCCGTTCGGATTTCAAACGTAAAATTCTGCAAAGGTTTTAAGGGCTACTGAAAATTCACAAAGAATTGGAACACATAAGAACACTCGCGGACTGTATCATCAGCGCGATATATCACCTTGAAGATTTTTAAAAGAGTTTGCAAACCCCTTCAGGGTAGCTTAGCAAGCGGCGGTAAGGACATTTCCACTTTTTTAACAACCATGTCAGTAGACCTAATTTTTGTCCTCTGCACACATGCACGCCCGTAAACAGTAGCCTTTAAGTTGTATGCCATCTGTTAGAATGTGTTAGAATGTGTTTCGATAATGAGTATCCATATTACTCACTGTTCAGTGAAGTAGCGTCCTCAATCGAACGTTGTTCACGAGCAACTTTTTTTCAAATTTAAGTAAATTTCATGCTGGAAGACAGGCAGATTAGTTATGGATTCCTCAAGTGCATTCACCGTGCAAAATATATATATTGAAAACCTGGAAGAACAAATTATGTAAAATCTTTCAGACCGCCGCGCAATTGATGGTGTTATGCCAGCTGAATTTTCGTATCCAAGGGATGTGGGTTTTTCTCAACGCAGTGTGCAGCGAAACAAGCTTTACTGGTTTGCTATAGTTAGCTAGTCGAGTTTTTACTTTTTCTGTCTATCGAAAGCCGACTCACTGTGGATGGTATACTGAATTTATGTCCTGCTACTCGGAGTTTATGAAGCAAACTCTTGTACAACTACTGTGGAACCGAGCACCAAGATCTTTCCTGATGAGTTATGGAATACTGATGCATGCGGTACACATGATAGCTCACTGTATTAAGGGTGACAACCGTTTCTGGTGGTATTAGAAATATCCGGCTGCTTTATCCTGGATGTTATTCGGGGCCTACGTGTTCAGCAGGATTCTGAGCGTGCAGTGTGTGCATCGGAGGGGCGAATACATGAATTAATTAATACTCAATGGCTAGGAATTGTCTATCCAACCGATAGAAGTCTGAATTGTATTGGGTTTTACTTTGCATGCAGTATGTTTCAGGTTACACCTGGGAACAAATGATGTTTTAGTAGAGGAATAATCCAACCAAGAAATAAATTTCCCGTCGATGTGCCGTAGTTCGGCGGCATAGAAGACATGATTTGAACTGCTCTTACGAAAGCAGTGGATAGAAGGCTGGTGTTAATCGCATACTAAGTAGAGAGTAGTCAGGGAATACTCCGAGATTATTTAGCAGGGAAGGATTTATAAAACCGCCAACATCACCACACCCACTGGGGGGGCTAATTAGATCCTCTTTAGAGTCTTCAGCACAGCAGCAGGGAAGGTTTAGATCACCGGATCCTACTATCTAAGCTGACTTGAATTTCGAGAAAGTTACGAACAGTCGGTAAAAGGATTTTGTCAGTTGGGATGCTTTTTGCCGCTTACATTTGAAAAGTACCCACTAAATTGGATTCATCTCGATTCATCCGATAGTCGCTGCTCAACTGCCACTGAAAAGGTGCATTAAAAGTTAGTACCTACGGTCTGTCGTTCTCAAATCTTTATAGTTTAAGTATGGTTAAGAAGTGTGACCGATCGGTTTGTTGCAGTAACAGGTGCCAAATCAACTTCTTCCGAATCCGCTCGATCACGTATGCGTGAAGTACCTTACGTAGCACACGTTCAGCACCACTATCAATATCGGTGACACGGATAAACTAATGACGATATCTACTGCTCATGAGTTGAATAACCATTCAGGAAAATAATGTGGTAATCAAAATAGTTCAACGCACTGATGGCCAGTAAATGTGCACAAGCGCTCAGTATACACTTTAATAAACACTTTGTTGTTTGGACTATAAAAGCTTAGTAGAAGTCCCCCAACACAACAGAAAATTGCATACACCAAGCGAGTGAGAAAGTAGCGCCCATGCGTAATACTTGAGGTGTGGATAAAATAGTCTTCGTGTATCAAATGTCCTGTCGATCAGCTTACACCTTGATGGCGGAAGTTACGAGGTTTTGGTAGGTTTGCGTTTGGGCCGGCTACACATTAGACGTGCCTGAATCAAATGACTCCATTACATGGTCCCTTAGTTGTAGGTCTGAATTGTCAGTCGGTGCAGTAGGCTCCGTGGGAAGCGAACAGACTAGAAATTGCGTGTTCTGCCTTGTTGTATTGGTTTATGAAATCCGGTCATTCAGTGTGATAGAATTTCGTGCACACTATTTTTTCGCAATTTTATCTGATAAATCCAATACCCTGTGCCGTTTTTTCGTTAAATTATATCTGCTGCCACCAATTTTCAATGTCTCCGGTTTTCCCCTCTACTTAAAAGACTGGTCTTGATTGGCACAACGTGTCTTTTAAAAGTTGCAATTTAACTTGACAAATTCGGTAAATTTTGCGGTCAACATAGCTAGCATATATTCAGATGGTCGTTGGCGCTGAAATGTTCTTTATCTGGTAGATGAACCAGGGGGCAGACAGCACTGACATTATCTAACGAGATATAAGATAAACGCCTTCTTTGGTGCGTCTAGTGTGCTATCGCACCAGACCCTTTAAGACTGATTGACGGCAGGGCTGACGACCGAGCGAAACGCGTGTGACAGATGTGTGATTGGAGCGGTCGGTTCTGAAGAACACAGGGATACAGTTCGAAAAACCTAACGCCGAATGTTTAGGCAGACCAAGCAGCATTGGGAAATATCCGTCCGGGACGGATTGGCGTTGAGTGATCGTAACAAATGTGGACTTTTGTCCAGATCTTAGTGAATACCGTACATCAGTTCCTAACATGTCGGTTGCCTACTGAACTAGACACATAACAATTGCCAAATGATTATTCACTTTCACAAAGGCTTCCTGATAAGTTTATCAGGATTCCTTGTCGCAATGATATTCTGTTTAGGGTTTTTGAAGCAAACTATCTGAGTTTGCATGGCAGCAAGGCATCATTATCGACACCGATCTTCCTGTAAGTAAACATGTCGTTGGTAGTTAGCAACGCTCACGTGGCCGCCGTGCAACCTGAATTGGACATAAAGGATTAGGTATTACCAGATTGATCAGGCCTGGACAACCACAAACAAAAAGCCGGTATGGATGCGATCCACGGCTTTCTGGTTACTAATTTTACGCCTTAACCGGCAAGCTTGCTATTAGACACTTTCTTGCATGGAAACACGCAACCCTGGACACTTCCTCTCGGGTGCACTGAATTACTATGATTTCTAATGGTATATATAGAGGTAGTTATTTGCTAGGAGAGGATGCTGAGAAATGAAGTAATTAGCAGCCGTAGGCTCTGGATTTCCAGGGAGGATTTTCATATTTCAGTTGATCAAAAGGGCACAAACCGAAAGTGACCATCTGGTGGTCATGCTGCATTGATCTGGAGAGCCTCAGTCAGAATGAAATGCGAAATGTATCGTTGTCTCATGGCTAGCGCTTTCTGCGCCATATTTGTACACTAAACTTTATCGTGTTGATAGGAATATGCAACCAGAGTTGTGAATTTCAACACCAGCTCTTAAGCGACTTCAGAGTCCTGATGAAAATAAGTAATCCAGCTAAGTATGTTTTTACATTCAGAGCGCAAACTCTCAGAGGGAACAAGGAAAAGTCTCCATGGATGAAACAGCTCACCTGACAAGCCAAAATGCTTACGCTGAGAATATATACGGCAGCTCTCTCACGTAGGCCTTGATGGTTTGTAAAATAAAGTGTGGCAAACGAAGTTTGTCAACAAACATTGTGAGAAAAATTCCCTTTTGAGGGCTTTATATCTTACCTCACATTATGAGCCTTGAGCATTTATTTAAAGCATCGAGTGGTCGAATGGATAGGATTTGAGTCCTGGATTCGATAACTCATGAGTGCGAGTTAACTGACGCTGCCCTAATAAGCACAATGAAATGAAAACGTGAAAAGTATACTCATATCGTACGTATTCCGTTGGTGATACACATCTCAGTATATGGGCTTTGCTAGAATGAGCTGTTGGATTATACTGTCTACACAAATATTAAGTGTACATACCCATCTTACTGATGGTCCACCATTCCTCTCTACTAATTATCATCTTACGATAGATGATAGCGTTGTCATAGCAATATTATTAAGTGAACTAGTTGCGATAAAATCGGTCACGAACCGGGGCCATGATTCTGTAGTTAAGTGGTTCTGCCTCACTTTTTCTGGGACGCCATGAAAAATCTGGTAAACACCAGCCCCCTTAGACTTGCATTTCAAGAGACAACTACAAGCAAGGGATTTTCGTTTCCAAGGTTGAAGGTATCTTGCCTTGACTTCTTGACTTAGTCTTTCTGCTGAACATCAGAATTAAGGTGATCGTTCAGCGAAATGTGTATGATTCGCCCGAAATAATCGAGGTGCCCGAAGTCAGTGCCACACAGTGGCGGTATTTGAGATTAATTCATCTACTGATGAGAACAATGAACTGACTGCATATATGTGGATGGCTTAAAGCTAATGACTTCATGAACAGAGCACACACAGCAACTATCTACATCATTGTATTTTCTTGAATCTTTGCTTCTGACAGATGAATCATTCAGGCGCAATCTACCCTAAGAACATAATGCTCTGAAAACGTACTATTTTGTCCATAACTTTTGCCTCGAGGCATATCCAGCTACTTATTCACTTTTGTCGACATATTCTTCACAATAAGACAGAGTGTAAGCCTAAGGAGTGAGCTTAGCAGCCCGGTTGCCATGGTTTGGAGGCCAATATATCTCATGAGTAGCCACAGTATTTGTGGAAAATTTCAAATGTTTGGCATCTTGGACTTAGCCGTATTTTGCTGTGGTGCTTTATTGAAAAAATATTCACACATGACTAATCTCTATGATTTTAGATAAACGAAGTATCTCTACTTTTGGGCTCCTTGATATCAAAAAACGATCTACACCTTCAAGTGAAGAATGCGGCGAAAGTATTTTTTCCTGCATGCGTAAGTTGATTCACTCAGCAAGCAATTTTATAATTTCCAAGGTGACGGATGTATTATTATCCTCAAAGTTAATTACGTTAATATTACAGATTTGCGTGTTGCCTCTTAATACTCCTATAGTTAAAACGATTAGTCATTTGCTATTCAAAAATTTTCATTTTCGTCCTAAGAAACTACAAGCGGAGCTGTCAAACATTCTGAAATATTGTTCTAGAAGAACACAATCTAGCACTTGAAACAGAAACTTATTACGTAACAAATCATGTTCCGATTTTGAGCCAACACAACTAATGCGGGATATCATGTGAATACATGTAGATATTAGAGCATTTGTTTGCAGGCGTAATTCCGGCGTATTAATTTACGTCTTGGGATAATACTCCTTGGTCTCTAACTGACAAGCACATTCAACTCTTTGCACTCGACAACGAGACTTATGCTTCGTAAACCAGTCATACCTTACCTCCGTTTACTGTATGATAACACTGTTAACATACTTTTAGTTCAGACGTTCTGTGAAAGCCGCTGGCCAACTGCATGTTGGGTGGAGTCGAACGACGTATGTCTTTCGAAGAACAGTTCTACATCATTTGGCATAAGATAAGAAGCACCCCGATTGCCAGCCTTCTGTATTCACCCGAAGAACCTACACAAACTTTTCAACTTGATAAAGCTATTTTTCTTCCCGAGTTTGCGCCTTACTTTGCTATTTTGCAAACAAATGCTTTGTCGGAAATTTGTCGTAATTTGAAAAAAAAATCATTCATCGTGCTACGGACGGTGGTCAACGAAAACCAGATTTCTCAAAAGTTACCGGATTACATACTGAACATAGTTTTCAAGACTATCGGTGTAAAGGTAGGGAATATTTTCGGTACCACAAGACAGGATTTGAGAAGTTGCGCAAGATTCGCTACGGAAATGAATTTTCACACTCCATTGTGTAAACAGTTGTCCTTGGAAGCGTCTCTTCGGGAAGATACAGCTGAAACTGAGAGATGAAATTTACGTGAACTGGAATGCCACCTATTTACTGTTAGGTTTGCTTGCTCAAGGCCAGAAAAGCGCTTCCCTGGACCTCTCTTGGAGGTCCAAATCCAAATCAGAACCAGCTCAGATATTTAGGATTCTATCTGTCATGCACAATCAGGGTTTAAATTGAGGGTATACCTGCGAATCAAAATGACAAGTTCAACATTACAAATCAAATTTTGTAACTTTGCTGACTGTAAGTTTCAAGAATTACCTGTTAATGCCAAAGTAAATGCTCGGCTTTGGGGAACGAATACACTTTCCTTCAATGGAGGCTTGCTGTCCAGTGATTTGCATACTGTTCAATTGTTTGGAGAATTAGTAAATTTTGCGATTTCAACTAGAAAGTTTTGCCTACTGGTTATTCGGTGTATCAGAACCAGGTCTTTCAAATAATTTTGTGATAACTTGTGTACACTACAAACTTTCTAGTAGCGCCTAAATAACTAAAATAAACTTTTCTATTTGGTTAAGATGCGTCTTTAAATGCGATTTTTAAAGGACGGTAGCAGATACTGACTACTTGCACAGTTTTTCTCCCAAAACACCTACAAACATTCACCAACTAAAATAACAGATACATCACGCGTATTAAACAGGACGAGAAGAAAGTTTTGATAATGGTATAAGACTACCTGAACCACCTATTTTAAAGGGTGCAATTTGAATCTACTGGAATCTGTACTTTCACTGAAGTTCGGAGTTTTTCCCATCGCTTTTTAAAATTGCGGGTGTTGGTCTTGGCCGTTTTGATCGAAATACTCTACACAACGACCTGTGTTTGTCTTTTGCTTGATGTGCTACTAACTCTAGGTATTTTTTGACCGTCCTTAATTCCCTGATTTGTTTGACCTCACAATAAGGATGAATCGCAACGCGTAACGAAATTTTGTGGTATTCAATGCTACATGAACATACAACACGTTATCCGCAACCATGAAGCTCTGCTGCCTTGTAAGACACTTGGAGATTGGGAGGCCAGGGACACATCCAATCAAACGTCAGCTGATTCCACGATTGTCAAATGAAATGCTAGCTGACTGTTCTTTAGTGTTCAAAGTACTTCACTTTCTAATGAGTCAGCTGACAGCAGTAGCTTCCCTCTCCGGGACCACACGGACAAACCCCGGACAAATCCCGGGCGTGGATTCAGGTGATGGATGACGGCTAGTTAGAGGACAACTCTATCTCGGGAAGGCTGAAATTTTAACGATACTAATTCGTCGGACACGTTTCAAAACGTATTAAGACGAAGAGATTTTTGTAAAGAAGTTAAAGCTAAACTGCATTCCAACAACTGTACTCTTTTATCCATGTGCACGTAATTTGAACTTGTGTGGTCCAGAATTGTGATTCAGGAGATTTCACTGAATGCCTCGTAAAATGATAAGGAGACTTTTCTTGTGTCAGTGCCGTACGATTAGAGTAGTTGATCGCTGATGAACAACCCACCTATTCATAATACTGTTTCTTCTATAGAGAGCTGCGGAGTTGGTTATCTGTCATCAAGAAAAATCTTCAATCGATTGTCCGATGGAAGTTGTTCTACGCGAAATTCGGTAAGTAGTTTCAGTTGTGTGACAAGTTTTGACCAGCTCACTGTATTTGAATAAGGCAGCGAGAACAGTGGTGATGCGGGATGAATTCATTCCGTAGAATGCCCTCCTCCGCAATACTCCTAAAAAGGAGTAAAGTGAGACAGACTACATGGCTAATGGAATAATCCGCATGCAGCCAAAACATACTGCGAACAATTAATAAAACTGTAGCAGTCTCGCAATAAAGCTGAAGTTGTTCTAACTTCAGAGTACTGACCTGAGTTGATTAATCGATAATGCTTTAACGACGTTCACTCCACGTGTTCGACTACTTCATGCTGTGGCTATGAATGAAGAGGTGAATAGGAGAGTTCAGTTCTGTATATTGTCCAGGGCGTATGCACGGCGTCTGGAAGTAAAGTGCAGGCCAGCAGCATTGAACGGCTTTGTTTGGGCAGATGCCAGTTTGGTCATCTTGGATATGGTTAATTTACTCAAATTTCTGGTCACCTTTTTGGTTTTATAATCCAAAGTACTGAGAAAGCTTGTTATTTCTTCAGAGGTTAAATTTCAAAGTTTCTCGAAATGACTACTTTTATTCATGGCTTGCGAAAACGCAAAAAGCCTTTTAGTTACGAAAAACAGCCAACTTTTCTCCAGTATGAATTCAAAGAAGCTGAGGCCATCAAGATGTGTTAAACAGGTGATCGGACTATTTGGAGATCATTTTATTAATTCATGATGATTTCAATAAGCAGCTGTAAGAGAGATTTTGCAAATACATTTAAGAGTTGTCGGGAGATTGTGCGATGGACTGAATCATAGATTTCCAACATCTAGCGTTTTCATGATTACCATCTGCGTCGTTTATTCACTGGCCAACTTTCAGTTTCTTTTTTAAGGTGCCAGTTTCTGTAAACAACATTTATTTTGTTGCACGCAAACGAAAACACGGATAACCGAAACACCATCTATCGGAGACCAACTAGGTGAATTGTAAGCAAAAAAATATCACAAAAAACAGGAAGCAGATTATTTACTGGAATGCTTCCCAAAATGTTGAACCTCATAAAAGACGGAGGCTTTGATATGAAAGTCTGGCACTGTATCGCGAATCGAGGAAATAATTAAGGGAACTGAAATATTGGGCCGAAAATTGGGGAAGAGTGACTAGGGATGGCTTAAAGTGCAATGATAGGCGGTACGGTTGATAGTTTGAAGAAGCAGGACAGCCATGATTATCCAAGCAGGGCAATTTCTTTGGTGCTTGTGAGGGAAAATACAAATGATATAACTCAGCAGAGGGAATAGGTCTAATGTTTGTCAGGCAAAGAGGCAGTGGCGATGGGACTAACTGTCCTATTCTGAAACTAATCGATTGTCATAGCTGGTTAGTCTGAAACCTGAATTTCTCCAAACAAAAAACTTGATGTGACATAATATATTTTCGACCTTGAAACGAGAAGCGTATCGCCCTGAAAGAAGCTTGCAGTGGAGTTTGCTTAAACAGACCAGGATAGATCGCAGGAAAACATCAGTCCAAGCGTGATGAACAGGACATAATGCAAAATACAGTCAAAACAATCAAACAGCTGCAAACTTCAGAGAGATGAAAATAAGGCTTAATTGGGACGGGTAACGTGCAAGTACAGTCGATTGAAGCAAGATTAGTGGATGTCCCTTTTTTACGCATCAGTGGCAAAGAAGAGGATAAACAGATGGGCTAGTGAACAACGGAATCAGTCATTGTCGGATGTGGGAAGCAAGACATGGGCTGAGGCTGTTGACAGACCACCCTCCCGTGCACCAAATACATTTAATTGTTGCCCAGACGTTGAAATGACAATGATGACTGAGTAATTCGGCTGTTGATGGGATTCATCCGCACTGATATGAAGGCCCAAATGTGATCAGTATATGGGCTAATTAAGTCCCGGCTGTTTGTGTTTCCACAGCTTTCCATGGTTGCAAAGGTTAAATATACACTGTAGTGGAGCTAGCAGCGTAGCAATACCAACTTTCCATACGGGCAAACCAGGCGGAACGTAATTTACACACGACGACGTCGGTGAAAGAGTATTTAGTAATGTTCATGGGATGGAACCTAGTTTCAGACAGCCAAACCGGATATTTGTTCTAATGACTCTCCTTAAAACGAACGCATCGCTGATATGGTTGAGAAAGGAATTCATAATGATTTGCTTTTTACGGTCACAGGTGCGCAGCCTACCGGCTAAAGTATAATTAAAATATAGGCTTGGGTAGGACGGGTATGTTAAAAAAAACACTAAGTGATTCCTTTGATGTTTGCAAGCCCCAAATTGACTGTTTATCTCAACGTACATAGATTAAATCAATTTTTGCAACAAATTTTTGAGACTCAAAATAAAACCGGGGTCTTGCCTTATACACAAGCTGATGCTCATCTGATCAAAAGGTGAGTAGTATTTCCGGAAGATGCCCCTCTAACCATCCTGAAGCAGTGTAAAATCGACATTAGATTGTGATTTTTAATCAAAATGCCCAAGGAAGTTGCGGTTAAATTTGTCAACTTAGAATATGGTATATTAGCGGATGCATACTAAATCAGAACCAGTTAACTGAAATTCGCATTACTTGAGGAGATAGTTGCGTGACTGACACACCGCGGACGATATCTTACTCGTAACCAACCTGATTAAAAAATCCAGATTTTACGGAACACTTAAGTGTCAGATAGGCCCGTTTGATGATACGGAGGAAGATGGCTCGGGTAGCAATCTTTGCTTTCTTTCTGATCCCCACTATAAGAAACGCCAAGAATGGGGATATTACGATAAAAGCGCTCTCGGCGGAGTTTGCCGAACATGTGATCGAGGCAATGACGGAGAAAATTGGGTCAAGGCAACTGGATATCACGAATCCTGGAACCCAACACTGTAAGTGCGTTATCACACATGTATGTTACCGTCTTTGTTGCAAACTTTTCACCATTAATTGAAGTCACTTCATGATAGCGGTAGAGTGGAGCTGTCTCAAGGCCTCACCATTATGCTATGAAAACCACTAAGCTTCTAGGAAATATCGTCTAATTTTTAATGCGCAACCAGTGAAGTAGAGTGCTTGCTTTTCTCTACGTAGAACGGTCAAGTGAATAATGAGTGTCTTGATCCACACAGCACCTCACAATTTCATACCGGTGACTGCAGTCAAATAAATTAAATGTATTTTCGTCGTTAAATAGTTTACCACAACCACAACCACAACCAGTAACAACATAGCAAGCGATTAAAATTCAGCCATATTCAGGTATGCCTCTCCTTTAGTTGGACATTGAATGGAGCAGATGCAATAAGGTTTCAGTTTCCATACGTTCTGTTTACAGTTTTGCTAGTAACCTCAGTGTAATTACCCCGGGTTAGTACTTCACAAAGGTGATAGCTTTAAATGTTCACGCTGTCTTGTTTTGCAGAGACACTAAACTAATAATATTCCGTGGTGGGTGATGGTTTTCGTGGGTTCAGTTTTGAAAATCAGGTCATTATATTTTGATAGATCACTATCAGACTGGCCATTCATTAACTTCATCGACTGCGGGTCTGAAACCTGGAAGCTCATTAGTTACGTCCATATCTAGATGTAAAAGACGAAGCCGACATGTGTTTTGTATCTAATAATGTATTTGCAACTCTGCTGCTGTATTATTTTTAACTCAATTTATTGAGGTAGTTAATTGTTGAATTTATTCTATGGGGGTAATTCTGGTACAATCACCTAAGGACAGCCTGTCCAGTTGGGTGATTATTCTGATACCAAAAGCTATTCTACCGGCAACAGGCTCTTTGAAATAATATGCTATTTGCGGTATATGGAACAACAACCATTCCAAATTTTTACTTTCAATTTCAGTGGTTTCCTTCTATCTCAACACACCGGCGTCTTTCAAAGAAAAAAACGCGCAGTTCATTGTGAGTTCCTGGTTGCTTGATGCGTGTAACAACTCTTGTCAATTTTCAGCGTTAGCCAAACAGGTTTCATTGGTTATCATAGAGGTCCAAAAATGAGTATGAGCAGGACTGCTTCGTACTTGATTCACATTTGACAGCCGGTATCGCGCAGATGTCTGGCAGTGGCGCTTCTCACATGTTCGACTGCTCCACTTTTCCTATAATTCGATAATTGTCCCTTGCTTTCCTCAGGCGCGTACCGTATCTTTCGCACTATATAGTTCGTGGGATATTTGCAAGCAAGACAAGTATACAAGCAGAGGAGTCGTTGGCTTCTACTCAATCCTTCAGAATACTTTTTAGCAGTCCTCCAACACTTGAGTGTATTCTCGGTGTGCTACACCGATTATTCGCCTGAAACTTGTTTTTGAGCAGCAGGTCACATTATGTAAGGCTGTGTCAACTTCAGTAGCAGCTGAATGTATATGTGCCATTGCAAGTGTACTACCAGTGCGTACTACCGCTACTGAATTTTGGTTCAAATCTCCCCGTAAGAATCCATCTGGTTAATGCAGATAATACTTAGTTGGGCAAGCTAAAACGCGACATCTTAAAACCAACCATAAAACAGCCACCATATTATAAACCATATATGAATGGTATCCCTGTTATTTATGAATAACATTATACAATTTAAAAACTGCAAACTGCTTTCAACGCTGCCAAAACTACACTGGGATTTTATCACTTGGCTGGTGAACGTCAATTTGTTCAGACTTTCTAGCGACAAGTTCCTAACAAACGTCCTTCGAAGATTAAAAAACGAACAGCTTTCTATGTGTGGACGGCTACTCTGTTGTTTTCGCACTTCTATCTCAGAGTAGGAAATGTACTACAAACTCTTGTCTTTCCCAACGCATACCTATGACATACGGGCTTTTGTCATTCTTAAAAACAGAGCTTTAACAGCGGGGAATAAAATGCAACTGCTATAGTCACTGTATGGTTTGTTGTCATAGGTTCGTTTTCTCAAACCAAAGTGTCCCACTAGAAAAGGAATCCGGGTTCAACGAAAAGTAAAACCTGTACGGTACGAACAAGTTGTACAAAGCCTCCGTGAAATGGTTGATGAGCGACAAATATATGGAAAATGGTGGTATAGACAAGCATTTTCAATGAATATGTTAGTCTTTCTTGGTAAAAAACGTTATGTCCTAGGTTATCAGTTCTCCTCATATGTGGTGTTTTGAATCTGTGAAAACCCCTCAGGAATGAAAATGTCTTTTTGAAAAGTGCTGTATTACTTGGAAACCTTACAGTGATGGAAATGTGTGGGTTAAAAACGTGTGAGCAATGGTACCGTGATTTGCTGACTAATTTGGCCGGTCACATACATGTGATTGCAGTTTGCCTTTAAATTACTGAACCAGAGGGACGAAGTTAGGAAGCAAATGATTGATATTGATGAGTTGAGAAAGAGACCCGTAGATAAAAATTCATGTACCTACCGACATACATGAATTATAGCACACTGGTTTGTGGAAAGACAACTGAGGTGAATTTAGTTTCAAGCAGCAACACTCAGTGGTCACCTAAGGTATAAGACTCTTTGCTAATAGTGGGTTTTCATATTAACTTAATGAAGTATGAAGCTTTTTGTAAGGCTTTAGTGGGAGTGATTTATTTTATGGAGTGTTTCTCATCTCAAGTCTCAACTAAATGTCTAAATTGCCGGAAATTTTGCTTACGATGAGTCACCGACAGGGCCAGGAAAAATTTTAGCCCCCCCCCCTAGTCCATCAAATATCATACTCCCATCAACCTAAAATGTTCTCACTATGGTTACGGTTGCGGAATAGATATTCCTTTCGAATGAAAATATGCGTGTATAAGCCCTTTACCACTTCTTAAATACGCATCTCTTCTTAACTGGCTATTCTCGAAATGTGTATTGAAATCCTCGAATGGATTCAACAAATTCTAGTGGTGAAAAGTATCTGTTTGTCGTCTCTTCCACAACTGGGAAGTAATGTGATCTTTACTAGTTCAGGTATCGCCCTACCTAGGTCTATCCGTTTTTTGCACGGGCAAAAAGCAGGAGTTCTGCTCAGGAAGCCTTTCTCTCCGCCGTACTCAGTTGCTCGCAAAGCAGATGCTCACCTATGTTAAAGTGGTTGCGTTTCAGGTTGTTAATGTTGAGAGGAAATAGAAAATCAATATAATAGATCAATCGCGGGCTGTCGAAGAGTTCTTAGCAACCTTATGAGTAATGTATTACGCGTATGCATACATCCCGATATCTCGAATATCGTACCAAATAAAGCCTGAGGTGACCTGATGGAGCACATTCAGTTGCTTGAGAACATGATAAACGAGAGATTCAGCTGGGTTTCAGGTGAGTCTCCCGTCAAAACTACATTGGTACGCAAATCAGTGTATTTCACAGAATTCAGCTAGCATCTGATTAATTCAGACGATCATCTGACTCCCGGTTTATAGCCATGTTTCTTTATCCGAGGGCTCAGTGCATCCTTGATTGAAGGTGATAAGTACTAGGTTATTAACTGGGGTTCGCCAGACCCGGCGAAACCTTTTCTAAGATGTGCGGTATAATCTATGACCTAGAAAATATCTGGTTCCCCAAGCAGACCAGTAATTATTCAGCTAAGTGCTTTTGATTTTCAGTGTATAATTGGATGACTCAAATGATCAGAAGCTGGTTAGAACCACGTCCATCACTGAATTCCATCAGTTGTGCAAACCGGTCGGCGGACGCGTGGTCTCGTCGGCCTACAGGAATAGTGTGAGGTCCAATAAGAACAAAGGCGCTCGTGTCGTTCAGCCTTTCTGGATTTAATCGCAGGTTTGCTAAAACCGCTGTCCCTTAATTTTGCGTACTCTGTCCACTAACATCTGCCAGTCAGTGTTGATATAAATACTACGGCCATCAAAATCCTTGTGTCATTGGACCACACCGATGTGGCTGCAAGTAGTTGCGGACAGCCTTGGTAACTTTGCAGTTATTAAGAAGTTCGCTTCCATCTTCTGTTGGGTTTAGCAACATTCGTTTATATATTGCTGCCAAAATTTAGTAAAATACTCCTGTTTAATTTAAACCAATTATGGCGATCTTCTAGTCATTTGACAAATCGACTAGTTTGTCTGGCAAAAGGTAACATTAATTCTGTAATTCCTGTCCGTTTTCATGTTCATTACTCCAGATGATTGCTGATAGACTTCCGCATTCTGCAGTTCAGAAGGCCCAAGTTCTGAGGCAACAGGTAAATACCTATTTTTTGTTTTATGTTAAGTTTTTAAGCCGAAAACAGCTGTTTCAATCATACCAAGCTGGATTTGTGGTTGGGTCAGTTTTGATCCTATCGGACGCTTTGTATACATGGTGACCAACACGAAAGACTCATTGATGGAACCCACCGCATGTCATTGTACACATAAATAGTTCGCCATTTCGAAGTCACGACGATCCCTGGGCTCCTTGTTTATCATACCTCTCGGAGGAAAGAAGCAATTTATAAGGTATATGAGTCTTTGCCCCACAGGAATAGGGCCAGCGTGCATAAAACTCAGTGATTGCTTTCGAAAACAGATGACTTCCAGACGGTCCCACCATATTAATAGGTGCTAAACGGATGTTTCATTGAAAGTGTGAATTTTTGGTGGGAATTAATACAGGGTAAAACATTAAAGGGATCGTCAAATTTACTTTGGATTCAATAGGACTCTTTCAACCGGCAAACAGACGGTTTAAACAAGCGAGTTCTGAAGGAGTTCACAAACGAATGTCTTCTCTCATGCAGGGTGTTGACAACGTTTACACTAAGATATTAATATGGCATTATTCCTGACAGCCTTTCACTGAGTACTGCAAGCTAAACTGGTCGGATAACATTCTTTTGGTTAAGTAGTGCTTGTGCATACTAATGGGTACGAAGGAGTAGGCTGCCCGATGAAAAAAGAGATATCCAGTTCAGTTATTTTTAGTAACAAATGTCAAGTGATCTTGAGAGATGTCGAAATCCGAAGGTCACTTCTGAACCACTCACGTTGTATACACTTGAAAACCCACTTCGATCTAAAAACGACTCCTTATGTCGACCTCAAATAAAAGGTCAGTTTTGGTCCTTGTGCTGATCATGTCATAACCATCAGTGGCAAGGCAGTAAAAATGAAACGGCTCCTGGAGTAAATAATTAACCATTGTAAATGAATGAATGCCCCTCAAAATGGTTAGTTTTACAATAGTTATTTTGTCCCTGTGCACTCAACGGGCTGTTGCACTATTTGGAAAATATATCGAAATATTCTCTCTGAAATACCGATTTTTGTTCGTTTCGTTCTTTGAAAACCACTAATAACCATGCTTAGATCAAGAGTCGACATTAGGTTTTTGCCACGATGTACTTATAAATATAACTAGGGATGGATATATACTCCTGGCCAGCACCGCAGCGTTTTGTGGACTTTCAGTAAGAAATAAAATGCCAATTTTCTTCACTACGTTGGCAGTGAGCACGACTAAATAGCAATTTGGATGAGATGACGTTGCCTCTTGACTTTCAGAGACGTTCATACCAGGCGTAACTTAAGTTGCGTGTCATCAAATGAGCATGTTTAGCGACTATCTGACCCAAGCTTCAAAGAATCAAACTTGATTGGCTGTGGTAGATTTATCATCGTCTTACGGGTTTTTGGAAATGTGGACCGGATAAGACAATTTCGCGTTATTCTTTTAATATTTTTCTGCATGTCCTGACAAATCCCAGTCAGTCATGAAGCGTGCACCACGTTTCCATCTGTTTTGCGCAATATCGCAATATCGTAGCTACCCTGAGCTACACGTAACAGATAAATGATGTGTCAGTGAAAAACACCGGAAGTTATCCTTGACCTCCACTGAAACTTCATTGGGCGTCAAGTGACCAGATTGTAAAAGCAAAAGAGTTTTGGATGAGTTTGAGCTACTTCTCCACATCGCACTGGAGTGAAACCGAAATAAGAACACATGACTGTTTCGGTCCTATATTGGCGTTTATCATCTCACGATATATGGTTCCATCACACATTCAAACAATTACAAATTTCGATGGAAACTGGGGCGACATACGCCTGATAACACTGCTTTCTGATGCATTCATGAAAACGGGATACAATCAATGGTTGTTTAGCCAAAGCAAGTTTGGGTAATGCAGCCGAAGTCCATGACGGAAAACAACAACATAACACTGTACATAATCAGAATGAGACCTCATATGAAAAATACCACGGTCTGACGAATTCACTTTCCCATCAGTGTGTTAAACAACATCAATACCACACAGATGCCCAATAGGTAACTCTAGCTGTAATAAATGCTGCGTTACAGGACAATGAACTTTAAAAATGCTGTAATGCGAACTTCGTTGGTTTTCTGCAAAAAAAGGAAAGACGGCATTAGGTGGATATTCAGGTTTCCCTGGAAAGCACGGTACGATATGTTTCTTTCCTTGATACGAGATCCCAGATCTGATGTTCACTATTGAACCTTTCGTGAGTGATATCTTGTGGTGAACACTTGTGAAATCCAAATGAGTGCTTCCGGTCATAGGGCGTTTTATGGAGGGAATGCTTAGAAGGAATTAATAGGAAGATGAGTTTCTCGGAGCGGGTTTTTCTGCAAGTTTTGAAACATAATTCTTGCACGTGCAAACTACGTGAGTGATGGGCTCTATATATGTATATATCCATTAGAAATCCTGTTTGGTTAAGACAGTACAGTGTTTTAGTAGAGGAAGGTGTAGCGTACCAATAGACGTAGGATCCGGGACTACTTCAATTGCAATGGGTATGAGACGGACGTCCCGGCTAGTCAATAAACTAATTCTGCAATACTTTGTCTCATTTGAAGTGGCACAGGCGTAATAACCTTACCAAAATGTAGAGTCATTGTGTCTTCCTCCAACAAGCGAATGACTATTAAATTTATGGATCAGCATTCAACACAGAGCTGGGTGGTAGCTGGTTTGTCTTTTATGTGTGTTCTTTGTTTGTATATTCGGAATATAAATTATTGAGGAGCACCTAGCTAGAATCTCATATTTTTCTGCTAAGTTTTTGCGTATTGCTATCTGAGATATGGTAGTACGTACTTTCATGAGATATTTTTCGTTTCAGTAAGAATAAGTGGTAAATGAATTCTTCTATAATGAAGTACTTACAGGCAAAAAAATTTGTACAGGGCCCGTTAAACTCGCCAAGCTGACGATTGCTAGAATTAATTCATATACACTACCCATTGACATTTCTGAGGGCAGAGTCGAGACGATTTAACTTTCCACTGATCATTTTCAAGAAACCCTCACGAAATGAGCATTTTTGAACGCGCGTTTTTGTTCGAAATACACCTGAGATGATTGCATACCGCTTCAGTGTGACACAAAGGAAGCGTTGATCTAGACAAGTTAGCTTCTCATTTTTCGTTTGCAATTACGGTTGTCTCTGTCGGCAGCCTGATGCCTTTGAATTGATTCTTCCACTTGATGGCTTTCTGCATTCAAACAGAGCAGGGCTATTAGATTCGGAAATGAACGAGCGCAGGAGAGATTAACCGTGAGGCAGCCTTGACAAGGGAACTGGGAAAAACTATGCTACTACAATGTTCCATTTACCCAGTAGAACAAAACAGTGTCATAATTCCAGCGTAGTTGCTGACATCTTTATCCACATACTTTCCGCAAATATTGATACACACTCTTTTTTGTAATTCCTAAGACCAATATCTTGCTCTATAGCAGGCGGTCAGTCTCACGCTTGGTTAAGCATGATTGTTAACCACCGAGGCGTCTCTTGCTATTCACGCATTCAATGTAATATAATCAATTTACTGAATGCGTTAAGGCAACTATAAAGCGCAGTCCTTTCTTCACTTCAAAGGCCAATTCATGCACGTTGGAAAGCACATCGATGTTTTGGTCGCATTCAACTCTGTTTGGCTAAACACACAGAGGACGGTTTCAGTTATTTTTCCTGCACCATAATAAACTGTTTTACGATACCAAGTCGCATGGTATCCATCTAAATAAGCTGCTTAACGAAAACATTAGAAGGAACACACCCACAAGGTGACACATCATGTGTTATGTACGTGGACTGACCATTATGATTTGATCAGCGTAACAAAGTTAACGGAGCGCTGAATGCACCGCTTCATTTTCTTTTCCAAAACGGCCACATGCGTTGATAGCACGAAGGTACACTACGGCAAGTGTATCTGTCGACTTATCGTAGCGGACCTGCATTGCGAAATTCGACTTCTGTCAGGAACTGTAAGCCCGTCGTTTTGTCCATCCGTACAGCTCTCAGTTGCGCTCAATCGAGTTGTCCGTTTGGAACAACTAAGCTTGGCTGGCAACGAGGGAATAAAGAAACATGGAGCTCCCGTTGAATACGACCCTGAAATTTGCTGCAGCCGAGGTGGTCCTCTGGTTTCCCATCCAAAACGACCTGTTCGACGCGAATTTATGAGCCTTTTCGGTGAGTCTTTCCTTGCACGAGAAATGTGACCTAAGCAAGATCTTTTGACCACCAAAGAGGAAAATGCGGTCAATAGATAACGTGCGAATAATGTTTCCGTAGGAATTTGATGATCCATCGTGTACTATAAAATTAGTTCACGTGAATTTCATCTTCAGGGCAACATAGGAGGCGCTGATCGAATAATAAACATTGTGCAGTAAACTGTGCATGTTAGATGTGCTTCATTACACAGAACAGGTTGACCAGTATATGTTGGAATTGCCTATGGTGGTAGGAAAGTACCAGTGAAACCACTGAAATCCCACTCACCAGGCGTACCCTTTATTAACGAACGCAGACTAATAAATTAGCCCCAGGTAATACTCTACAGTTAGTCTTCGTCACCAATAGTTGGGTTGGGTTGGTTGAGCCAAAAGGTTTCAGTTTTTTTATGTTCCCGCTTGATTAAGCACTTCGTAATAAGTTACGTAAAAAATGTTCAAAAAGATTTCTCCACCCATCTACAATTCCTCCCTTACATGCTTTTATTTTATCCAAAACTGTTTATTCTACGCAGAGGCCTCGTTACACTACCCTACATGTTTTGAATGGTTTTGTGGCTGTATGTGATTGCAGTACATTTGGGTATCGCGTTAACATAGTGACACAATGACGAAATGTAATTTTCACTGGTTGCTTCACACAGCAGAGAGAACAAATGATTTTTGAGTGCCCTAATTGAGGAATCCACGGTGGTTCTCTACTATATCTCAAACGTCGGATGTTTAACTCCCAAAGAAAAATAATCCCAATCCGTAGACCACCTTCCTCTGTGATTTCGGCCACAAAGAGTTTCCTCTTCACTTCTCATACCATGCCAGTAGAAAACCTCGTCAAATGGATCATCATGATGAGGCTATTTGTCATCAGCGAATGCCTCTTCGTTCCAGTCCTGATTTCATTGGGAATTACATTCTGTGAACCAGTTCTCTGCCTCGTTGACAACTTTGTCAGTCAAGGTTGATTTCTTGTCTTCACACTTCCCAAGATCATATGACTTCATTCACTGCGTACTGTGGGCACTTGAAGAGCAACTTAAGGACCCTATCCACAAATTAACACCTTGCGGCAACTTCCTCTTCGCCTTAACGCGGTAATTTTCTATTTTTCTTGACACTGCTCAGAAGGAGCAGCCACAGATTTGCGTACCATAATTCTCAATTAAGGAAACGTTGTTGCAATGCTTTCACTGCTTACTGTGGCACGAAATTTGTAGTTTTCTACCTCTTCTTGTTTTATTTTAGTGGTTACAGATTAACTTTCACTTCACTAATCGGGAGAGCATAGCATTTCACACAGGGTTAAAGTAACTACTAGGTGGTCATCGAGCGCCGCGGATATCAAATTTGGCCCGGAGACAGCTTCCGACTGAATCAACAGATGACTAATCGCAAGTGCTTAGCACGCACTATGATCTTGCATCAGTGTGGCTCGTGACCACCTACACTTTCTCGCAAATGAACAGCTGGTTTGAATAAAGAGCACTGAAAATTTCAATGCTTCAGTTTTGAAAGGGAACGGAAAAATCATAAATAATTGTTGGTTTTATCGACGTTTCACATACCTAATACACATATGTATGTATGCAAATTTATAGTTCGAATGCCGACTCGCGCTGACAGTGTGGAGGAAAGGATAGGGTCCTTGGAAGGGGCTCAAACCCGATAATTCTAGATTACTGGACAAGTGACCTACCAAATCGGCTATAGCGGAAGGCGCTGCAAGCCACACTTGAGTCTACACAGATTCGCCGTTGTGTCTGATGCCTGTTGGATCTGTCATTGCTTTTAGTTCGTTCAGGAGCTCTGTCTTTGGTTTACCTCATTTGCGCCTTGGTCCGCGTTCAATACTTCCCAAATCCCTCCCTTTCACTTTTATATTTGCTGATTCCCTGACCCAATTCACTTGAAAACTGCGCCATCTCTTGGCTCTGAGAAGGAGCACAAAAAGCTGTGACCAACGACATATCTACCGTGAACTACTATTAGATGTGACTTAGGAAGTTTGATTTGAATCAGTGGTTCAAATTTACCCTGACAAATCCATTGTTCTTGTCCACTCCTGTGTAACTCTTATGTATGTCAGACATTTTGTTTCTTCTAACTTCCAAACCAGTCATTTAAAAAATGTGGCACAACTGAATGATCCCACCAGATGTTGTTTTGCCTGCCTAAGAGTGAAATAACGCGACATTCAACGTCATTGGTAACCGTCTTCCGCTCGCCTCAGTAAAACAGTGAGAGTTGCGAAAGTGAAAGTAAAGCAATGAGTTTAAAACCTAGTAATGTTTGGCACTAATGTTCAAATGTCCTTCCTTAATCCTCTCTTCCACAATGGTATCAAAAGTTCGTCTCATTTTTTTAGGATCCTTGGACGAAGATGAAGCGGCAAACCTTCCCAACAAGGTTATGAACTACGTGAGTCCTTCGCGATACGCATGCTCGCTTCTGAAGCGGATATTTCGACTATTGTGGCAAAAGATAATTGGCTCTCTGGTGCTAAAACTTTAAACTTGAATTTTTAACATTTGTGGCCAACTTTTGGTTTTGGGTTCTGCAATTTGGTTCTTATCGACAAGTGACACATAACCGAAGTCAACATTAAGGCAGTACAGTCTTAATCATGTCTTGCTGAACTGCTGTTCAAGCCATCAGCAACTTCACACCGACACTTACTCCTTCAAATGTTATGGAAAATCTGGTGTAGATGTTCGACGTGGTTGTTTACCTCGAAGCTTTATGAATTTTGCCCGAAAATGTGAAACTGTCAGTTTGGACTTGCTTTGTCATTCATTTCGAGAAAGTGAGTGGAGTTCTTCCATGCGCAAACCTAGCCGTGTCAGAAGTGAAGTTCACTAGGCAGTGTCTGAAGCGATTCTTCGCATCTTTGTCCAAGGTTTGACTTTTCGTCACCATAGGATGGAGTGGTCCTCAGACAGCGCACTGACGATCAACAGCTGATCAGTAGCTGATAACTCATCTAATATTTGGATAAATTACCAAAGTTTGGTACTTTAATTCAGGGATTCAGTGCTCCGATGATTGAAAGCAAAGTTATTCACACAAGTTGCTTTGACTGACGATGAACAAAGCACGCGGATTATTACACTGAACCAGCTGGTCGCTTCTGAGAATTACGTGATACACAGGGATGTATGAGTCTGTACTAGCCGTGAGATCTGAATGTCCATCTGACAATGGAGTTACCAAAAACCTATGCTCATGTTGGTTGCTATGAGCATACAGTCCGGGTTGTCGAACAGAAACACAAAAGAATTTCAGTGCAGAAGGACTACTGAATATAAAATTTTATCCGTTCTCTGTAGCCAGCTATTCAACTAAATCCAGCCGACTGCTACCATACCTGTCTAGTTTGCGGGGGGTGACCATCATTCGTTTACGACTGAAAGTGCTTTTTTGCCATGGCAATAACTAGGCGCCTAAGGAGTAAGATGGCTGGCTCAGCTTAATTCAGTTTAGAGTCAGCCAAAATGTTTCATGGTAAAGTTATGCTTTGTAAACATTGATTCTCTTCCGATCGGACAGAGGCGTCCTTTGGCAAGGCCCTCATCCTTTCTAGTTATGTCTGGCGCATTTATACCAGGAATACACTTAGCAGTGTACAAATCAAGCTACTCCTTATGTGGTCGGTAAAACTCTGGAGGTGAAAATCTGTAGGATTCACTCAAAAGTTTCACGCCAGATTGTCACAGTTCTCTTGCAATGACAGGAACCATTTTCAGTTTGAAAAATTGAACGTTGAAGGTATGATAAATATTACTGTGTATATCTTCCGTCTCAAAAATAACGAACACGTCTTCCGCAAGCACAGGTTACACGTAGCAAGGAAAATGCAGGGGCTACAAGATGAAGACTAAAAGATGGCCAAAAGACGCATTTTTCTCTTGACTTCCCCATTAGCTTGTGTCCGGGCAAAATGCAATTTGATCGGTTGATGGCAGTTTATTCCCCATTGAATTTGTCTATCTGAATAAATGGTGAAAATGAATCAGGTTTTTTATCAACGACCGCCTGCGGAGTGCTAACCGACTATTGTTGTTTACTTCGTGGCATATGCAATCCTTGTTTGTAGTCGTTGCTTGGTTTGAGTCAATTTGATTCGTACATGGGCTCCGCAGACATCAAAAAGATGGAAAATCTTCAAGTTCCGGAGCTGCTGGTTTCATCATATATGATCGATTGGCGTTTGTACAGGATCTGCCGGTCACCGATGGTTGATCCACTGGACGCCTGCATATATCAGGTAAACTACAGGCGGTTACTGCAGGGCCAAGTGTGGTACCACGTGTAAGCTACTGACGTCGATGTAAACACGAAGGAATGCGAAAGATAACCGAACGCTTCGAGGTCTATTGACTGTCATCAGCCGGCCAAAACAAGGTAGCTCAATTATGAGCACTGTCGTTAGTTCTTTTACACCGCGCTACTGATATCATCCACCACTTCTTACAATCTTCTAGAGAAAACCTCAGGTTCCTGTACATATCCCACAAACAACTGGTGTGGAGCTGTGTATAGGTCAGACTGAACGTGATATGGTCCTACGGGAATGTAAGCCACAGTAGCAAGTCTCACGGCCATCATGGTAAGGTATATTCTCTTGTGACTTTCCTTACCCAGAGGACAAGCGTCCACTATCGACTACGACATGAAACAAACGTAATCATTTCGTTATCCGCGTATGTGTTCGCGCATATGTCGAAAATAGCAGACGTGGCTTATTGATCAAGTCAGAAAGCACCGCCCAGTGAACTTTCATTAAGAAGCAATTTTATATTCAAATTTTACTCGTCCTCCAGGCCAGTGGCTTCCGAACCACATAAAATGCTGCCCGATATGCAAACTTCACGTATTTTTACGGGCTCTTGGAGAAAACATCAACACTTAAGCCCTGTTCGGTTCATCAGCTATAAGCCATGTGCCTAGAATAAACTAGTTCTCTCTACTAAAGTTTCGAGTAGAGACAGAAGAGACATATCCAAGCGTCGGAGGCGATGGCGTATCACTTGGCTGATGTTCATACATTTTGGTTATCTGAAAGAACGATAATCTGGACAGCTACGTAGTAAGGACGATGGCTTCGCTACAGAAGAATTAACTGCGTGTCTGAGCCACCAAGGGCATAAAATTGAATGTTCCTTACTAAAAAATAAGTTGATTAGTGAAGGAAAAGATGTTTAAGCTTTCGGCACAGTCAAGACATTCTCAACTGCCTTTACTTGTTTATTTCAAGAAGATTTCACTTGAAATTGGTTTCGTATTCCAATAAAAGTTGCATGTCACAGGTGATTTCCATGGCACAGGAAAGTTTGGTATTTTGGTCTTTTGTACTACCAAACAATTTGATACTAATGGTCATTGTTTTGTCCGTTGAGCTGGGCAATTTGGGTGGAATCGAACTGTCTACCTCAGGAAATAAACCATCGATCATCTACGCTACTTAAGCTACCGGAAACTGCTTGTGGAATATATAACACTTTCAACCATTCCCAACACATCAAAGCCAAGTAAATTTCATCTGGCCGCAGTTTTCTTCGCTTGTCTGCCATGTTTTATTTTATGAGAGTAAAATTCCGCCAAACTTCCGCAGTTCGTTACTTTATTTCAATAAGTAGGAAACTGGTGAATAGTAAAAATAAATGAAGATAGATTCCTTGGATCTGTAGAAATGCTACTGAAAAGAGGAAGTTTGTGTGGTATTGACCTAGCTAACCCCGAGTGTGATGTATAGTATGTTAAGAGTGAAATCACTACAGTAGCTTCACCACGCACGAGGTCGCATTATACTGACCCACCCAAGCACGCCTACGTCGTTGTATCTCACATTACTCAAGTATTACGAAAAGATCTGCAACTGATTCACCGTGAAATTTTCAACGTATGAACTATCGCAAAACTGCATTGCGATCTCGACACTGACAGTGTCATCTTCAGAGTGGAAACCACAAGAAACAAACATCGCCGCACACAAAACAACGGACAATATACCAAACATACTAAACACTGGACAAGTGGGGCAAACAGCCGGAGCGTCGTTAGTGCGTGCATTCAGTACAATAAATTCATTTCTGTACCGAGGTGTTGTATAGTCACTTGGTGTTATTCTCCGGAATTCGGGACTGGAGTTTCTCTAGATGCACTTCGTGCATTCAACTTACAATTTCGTGACATCCACTCGGTTGGGTAAAAACGTAATAGTGAGTACGAGGTACCGAGATACAGATGAAAGTTCTACTTGGCCAAACAGAAAGTTTTTATATGAAATTAGCAATGTAGTAATGTAATAAATTAGTATAGCAGCCTTCGAATGGAACGTTCCCCTTGTTTTATCTGATGTTCCCGTGTACATCCTTCCACATCCATCTCTCAATTTTACCTTTTATCTTTGTTGTCACGCTCTTCAAAAACAAACAATAATAGTGGCAGTAGTAAATTCACAATCTTGGTGAAATTTTACGTTTTTCAAAAATGTGTGTACAACGAGCCAGTCTTGTATCTTAAATGTTTCCATTGGTATTGTGTTGCGATTTTTGGGGAGATGTTCGACGTATTTGAGGGCAACTATTTAAGGCTGAATAAACAAACCTTCCGATGGGCCTTCGGGTGGACAAAACCAAAGGAGAATAAACGCAAAACTCAGTTTATCTTGATAGATTTTACTGAAGCATTTGACATGGTGTCACGCACTATATTGATAAATAACTGCGTACCGCAGGTGAGCTGCTGACTTGGATCGGAACTGTCCTACAAGATAAACCACTCAGCTTCTCTGTTCGAGGTGCGCTAGAAATGACGGCCAATTTTGAACACCACTGAGGGTATATAGGAACACTTTTTGCGGCTTGGCCACCAGTTTTGATGAGGTATAGTTTAACTGCACCGGAGGATAATTTTCACCACTGCGGATGAAATGCTTCGGTGGGTGTTCACGCATTATTTCTGATAGCCGATGCAGTGACATTCCAGGGTAAAAAACCCAACAATAGCGGATCAGGAAAAAAGTGTACGCTGAAGACAATACGAAATTATTTTGAACTTACGGGACCCCTACCTATGATTGTGCCAATCTTTTGTATCTGCGCCACAGAGCTAACGTGGTTATCCAATGTAGACTTTAGCAAGCCTTACCCTGATCATACCTCTACCCTGACCATCCCACTCGCCACAATTGAGCTACTCAGACAGAATGGGTCGGCCGGTTTGAGAGGTCCGCAATAGAAGTAACCAATTTTTATGGGGATAATTGACCTGAAGCATGAGGATTGGAAATCCAAACGAATGTTCAGCATGTCCGCAATCAACCTCAGGTTATTTCTACTGCTTTTCTATGTTCTACTGCTTGTTTTCAAGCCTGGTCATCAATCCCTTGGAATGACTATATAGCTTCCACTGCTTCATCAGTCCTCTTTGTAGATGCTTCGATTTAAAAATGCCGTCTCTATTGACAGTCTATGGCAGAAACAGGAACTTACGATAGAATAAAATTGCTCGTGTGCTAGGCGCGTGTCACGACGTGGCTACTTCCGCTATTTCCTTGGCTGGACGCGTTTGGCTGCGCTTAGACCACCTTAGGCAAATCTCACCATTGGTCAGTATGTCAGAGAGAGGAATCACGAGTGTTGCCAGGTTTCTAACTGAGTGGAGGAAACAAATTGAATTAGGAAGCGCAACTCGGATACGATTTAGGGCGCGCATTAGACTTCCACGCAGAGTGAGAGGTGTCCTCATATGAACTCAAAATCAACGATTTCCGTGAACATTTATAGGTAGATTTTGAGTGTGATTTTGCTACAACTGACGAAAAGGGACCCATACAATGTATCGCTTGCTGCAAAGCATGTCCACCTGAAGAGGAATGAAGGGTTTGTGAGGCTCCCTGTAACGTATTAATATTATTCTTACTAGTTCGAATGTACTTATGCATGGCAAATTTAGATTTATTGAATTTTTACACTTTTTTTGATACTGCTGGCGGTCGCAGAAGAAAGATGCACTTTATGCATTGAAGCTAGGATTTAGGGTAGTATTCGTAGGCAGATAAAATTTCGAAGCGTTTTGCCATTGATTTGAGAAAAACGCAGGTACAGCTGGTGAGATTGTAACGCGGTTTCGTTTATGCTGAGTACTGTGCACCAGAAATATTCATCGTCATAAATAAAAGCACTTTGGTGCAGAAACAGCGAAACTTCTTCCTGTGGACTGACCTAAGTATTCATCCGGTGACCGTAGGTTTTAAAAAGTGAGGCTGATTTCAATGAAATTAAATATATGATTTTGAACAGCTCCGTGTGCAGTCATCGGTTTCTCGATACGCCTTTGTTGTTGTCACTGCTTTTGTTGCTTCTAACTAGGAAACTAAAACGGACTTTCAATCTCGCTGTAGTGTACAGGATTCGTCACTGCCGGGCAGTTGAACTCTGCTGGTCTTTTGAACACCAATGTTCTTCCAGATTTTCCAAGGTTTATCGACGGAAATCTCCATACCTACACAATTTTATACTGCATATTACTGCATCTGTCTTTTTTGTTCTGCTCGTTTGATCGAACTTTCAGTTGTGTGAAAAAACCCGAGCCGATACTGGATTCTTGTTAATGAAACTACCCGGGTCGAATGAATTTGTGTGTCACGTAAGTGGCCAGATGTGTTGACATATGCCAAAATAATGTGAACACAATTTTCCGGAACCGATCCTTATTGTAAGTTATCCATACAATACTCACAAAATCTTGTCGCTTGCGGAAGAAATTCCCAAAGTCCGACGGACATTTTATGGTTTAGATGCCTCAAATGGTGGTTCGCGAAGAAATTTCAACCACATTAAACATCAAGGCTTCCACAAAAATTGACACCACAAGTTGCAGTGGCCGATACTTACAGCTGGGATTCAGGCTCCACACTATCTGTTCGGCAAAAATACGAATCAGTGTAAAAACGTCTACAGTTGTCATTCATTAGGCGCAACGCCTTGGGAAGCAGCTAAGATTTACTGCATTTGGAAGCGGGACAAAACGGAACAGACACCCATGCCCTCCGCAGTTCAACCACTGGACGGGTTCAGCATCTTAAGGCATTTGAAGCATAGATGCCCCTTAAATATACCTATGTTATATATATATATATATGTATATAGCAGCGTAAAAAAATATTGGGGCCGTAAATTGTCAAGAACCATCAGTTGCCTTACTGCATACACCAAGTTGTTAGAAGTACGGTCATGATAAAATATTTGACGTCAGATGGCAAGTACAAGTCAATATGAAGGTGCATTCCATATGATTTGGCGGGTGGTTGCGCTCCCTCAAAAAGGATACCGATAGAAAGATATATCGTGCCGCAAGAATTGTCGCCTGTGGATTTTGCTTCAATTTTGTGTGTCCCTTGACTTGGGTACAGCAGTTGTGTATCAATTGTGGCAAGATATTTGCAAAATCAGTTGGTAAACCTTGCCAATAAATTTATTTTACCGAACCTCATTCTAATCGTTTTACTCCCCTCTTCATTTGGCCTCAGCACACAGGTGACCGGATCCTTCACGAGCCAGTCTGCGTGGATGTAAGTTATTTAACGTCTGCTGTCTTGCAGTCATTTTTCTAAAACAAATAAGTTTTCCGTGGTTGCATTCTTGAAGCCATTATGTGTATTGTTTTGAGGTTTAGCCGTAAACTGATATTACCATCCACGTAGGTAGTCTGTGGGGAGCACTGTGGAGGTAATCAACACAACAGTCAAAAGCACGATTTGCTAAACGGAAAGCTTTCTCTGGAGGGACACTGCGAAACACTTCCCAGGTCGTTGTTTGCCACAGACAAAACATGACAGCAATAAATGACACTTTCTTGTACACAGTTCCTACAGATCACGTTGTACTGCGCTGCACATGCTGCCAATACTGCTTTCTGTAGTTGTCTCGAACCTTCATTATGTTGTCAGAAGGTGTTTTTTAAATACCTGACATCTGAATTCAGTTCTCGGCTGTAGGCTAAAGAAGCGTTTACAGTTATATTTTACCAAAAAACGTATTTTTCTACATGACGAACTATCGATATGTTTTTCACTACAGCTAGAGGACGAGTTGCTCTCAAGTGTGATAAATTCAAGGAAAGGTGTATGCATGCAGCGTCCTTCGGAAGTAAGCTTGTTCTTATTATTTTCCCACCTATTTTCCCTTTACCAAATCTGCATTCACTGGACACATGAGGATGGTTGAGCTCTAAACAGAAAACCTATAGCTAGAGGAGTGTTGGAACTATGATCAAATTATCTGCCATGTTTGCTAATTATACAGTCGTTGTTCGCGTCAAAACATTGTGGCTTACTTTTAAATCAGATTGCCTATGAGGTATCAGACAATAATGTGTAGTGTCTGAAAATATGCTGCTATTATTCGGATGTAGCACATGTAAAGCGTTTACCCTATGAAGGAAGAATAGATCAGTTAAATGATGAAGTAAACTCGTTTGAAGATTAAGTTGGTACTACCGGAATCGACTGAATGAATATATTTCACCGATTGCAACAGTTTGTTTTTTAAGTAGAATATAGGTCGCAGGGAAAATTACGAGCCAAACCTATGCGATAAGCCCCAAGAAGAACGAAACCGCTCATCACCTTTCGAAGAGTTTTCAATAATAGTATAGGTAGTGTCTTCTGCTCCAGAAGCAAAAATCAATGGCCGGAGTGAGTCACCGATGGTCAGATCACTTGGGCTAGTTTGGAATCGTTCAACTTTCGCAGAAGGGTGCTTGCATTGTAACTCTACCAGGTTTATATGTCACAAAGGCGTTGGTTATTTGATTGGCTAATAAGGATGTCCTATGGACAAGTTCAAGCGAGTTGTGACCTTCTCCTTGACACAGTGTTCATAAGAAAAGTTAACCTTGCAGAATCACGGAATTGATGAAATTCTCTAAGTTGGTAATGGCACCCTGATGAAGAAGTTGTCTCAACTTCGACTGAGTTGGTTTGTTCGGGTATCCACATACAGCGTCATCCGTTATACTAGATAAGGATAGGTGAATACTGAGGTTGTGTCTAGGCTGTTCTCCGATAATCAAACGTCAATCAAAAACTTTTTTCCTTGAATTATGTGAGTATCCTCTGTTTAGAGAATGGAAATGGCTTTAGAATTCAGACATAACATAAAAGATGACGGACTAAACAAATGAGTCAAATAAACATTGTACGTGTGCTAAGTCATTTTCTCGGTAGGCCGCTGAAAGGAGCTCAGGAAAGCTTCCTTGTGTAGCCTGCTTTCCAACCATTTTGTAAAAATTATTATTTGTCACATTACAATTACTAGACATTGCCATTTAAAGTCGTTCAGAACTCTACTTCTCCACAGTCCAGCGACAGACTTGTGAAACCTAAATGGAGCTATGATAGTTTTCCAACAATCATCGGCGCAAACTATCTCGCAGCTCCTCAGACAATTAAATCGGTAGTGGGCTGCACAAAGGCGTTTCCATTTGTACACACTCTTAACTTCACTTCTTTTTAGGAGCGGAAAAGTAGGGAAATAGATAAGGATTGAGTAATCTGGTTCTTTTAGTGAGCGAGAGCTTACGCTTCATCGGTTGCCCGGACAACATTATCTGATATTTGCAGCTGGTAGAATTGTTTAGACCTATACGTCAGATAGCGACTGTGAAAATGCCGTTATCCAAGTCGGTTTTTTATTGCGAGACATAAAAATGTACGGTGGTAGCGCCTAGTAAGTAGTCACATGATGCTGATGTATCAAGAATCTGGAGGAAATATGCCTATTGTTTCATCCGGTTAGTCCATCTATGGTTACAAATAATATCTTTAGCACTTCTTCAAGCGTGAGGTTAGTATTTCAGCTTGAGAAATCACTATAGAGCTCTGACTTCAAAGCATGCAATTCATTTGAGCAAAAGCGTAATGTTAAACTCATTCATCTAATTTTAGGACCACGTGAAGACAATTTCAACCCTACTTCGCACAACTGGAAAATCTATCCAACTTCAGGCTGCAGCATCGGAATCTTCGCCTGAATTTGAAACACCCCTACAAGTCCATTCGATGCTGTGCTGCCCATTTTTTGGGCAAAGTACTGGCTGCTTGAGTGGGATAATTTTCCTACTAAATAAACAAGAAACCACAAAGTAAGTAGCTTTGTCCCTGCAGTTTTCCGCCAGATGCTTAATTAAACGAGGGAGAGGTGGACTCTCGTACCACGAGATTACGCAAAAAGCACAACTAGAAAGACCAAAATATCACAAGGTAAAATTACGGATAGCAATAAACTACTTTCCAATCCAAAGTGCATGATTCTGGCAGCTTGGAACCCGAGAACCTGAGTAATGAACCTACATGGTTTAGGGTAGCGCACACGCGAAAACCAGCACAAACTCTTAGCACCCTCACCACCACATGCTCACGTGCAAAGAGAAAAAACAAAACTTGTCGTGCTATGTACTTACATCGGCAAAATTAACAAACTAGACTCTGAAATACGGGGTGCGAGATGCGAACACTGAGCATGTAGCATACCGGGCTAGGTTCTCCACGTGAACCACCAAAGGTGTTAGCTCACGTCGCACACGGGCACTTGTTATAGCAGTTATTTAAAGCTTTCAGTAAGATTTTTGTCCTTTTTTGAATTTCACACTTAATTGGTTTCCTCAAGACAAGCAGGTGACATTTGTTTGAAATGTTTCCTAAGGGACAGGGACAGAGACGGGAACACGGGTTTGGGTAAACTTGGTTGAGAATTCAAACTAATGTGGGTAAGATGACGTCAAGGACAGAGCTCGATACCAAGTTCTTTCTTTTTCGAAATTTGTAGTCTGTGAGCTACATAATGTGCAATTTGACATTGCACTTCTATGCCGTATATATGCATAGTCGGCACGATCAGATAAACGAAGTTAACAGGCTTGTTGCCTGCAGCCTCTGTCAATCCTCGAAGTACCCAGTTCCTGGCTGTTTCCTCGCACAGCTATCCGTAGATTGAAATATTAAACTAGCCATTGGGGTCCTGTTTGCCTGAGTCAGCCACCTAATTGTGTTGTCAAGAAACGTGCACAATTTCTTCTAAAATTACTGTTTCTACGTACACCCTATTGGAAACATAATGGAGGAATTCCGGTGCTTTCAACTTGAATAATCCTCGTGTGGCTGGTAGTTTTCTATCCAGTTCAATCAGTACTTGGCGTAGTGTTCAGGAATAGTTTTGATCTCAAAAGTGTATGTAGGTGAAACCATGTGTACCTTGAACTTGCGAGTTTGCATAAAGTAGGTTCATTTTTACTATCACGGAGGGTGTGCTAGTTGGAAAATGTTGCCAGCTTTTAATTAAGTTTCATCTGACTGCTTCCTTGTGAAAACATCTTGTTATCCAAATTATGACACCGTAGAAGTTTTTCTGTTTTTGATGTCTCACGTTGCACAAGATTCCAAAAAAAGCTAATAGAAACATACTTTTATCATTCTTCTCAGCCTTGTGTTATTTACTCTTGTGAGGCAGTTTACATCCCTAACTGTTCGGTAGGGCTCAACTATGAATTAGTCAGGCAAAACTGCTTCCTAACAGCTTATTAGTTAAAATCTAGATAATGAGGTTTTGTTTTTTCTTTAATAGCATCGCATATACCATCAATTGCTGTACCATGTTTACGTGATTCTCGAAATGGAGGTAGCATATTTGCTTCCCAATATGCTGTTGGAATCATGTTTTACTTTTGAAGGTTTACACAAACCGACGAGAGCGTTGTTCAAGAGTGTATGCTTTATACCTTGCCACTACTGCGTTATTCTCTGGCATATCTGAACGAGCGAGCAAATACAGCACGATCTGACGTAAGTCCGGTCAAACAACCAATATTTCTATCCAGCCGGATGTTATTTATTTCCACTTAGTTATTCTAACTGTGAGCATTATATTCGCTTGCACGCGCTACTTTTAATTTCCGATTAAGCTAAGCAGCAAACTTGATTAGCGGAGACAAATTTAAAGCCTTTTCTGGTTGTATGCCAGCGCTATGGTCAAATGGTAAGAACAAGTATAGCTCATAGAAGTTCGTTGCGTGTACCATAAAAAAAAACACCCGAAGATGTTGGAGCATTCCATATTCTGTTTCTGATCAATGAACGGTGCGTGTGAAACAATGGCAAACGATTTTCCCTCAAAATATATTACGTCGGTTTTCAAACAAGTAGACTTACGAATACACTGTGCGCCGTGTGTGAAATTCGTTTGGGTTGATTATTAGTGAAAAAACAACTTGAGGATAAGAGGTTTTGTAGTTCAGTGTCGTTAGAATCCATCTGCCTTTATGGCGTGTAGCTTCTCCCTTGTTAATGTTTCCCCTTTTCGAAACAAAATCTCTTACAAGCATCACAGGACTGTCGATTAATTTGCTCGTCAATGCTGTTTTCTCAACCAGAAATTTTTGCGTCCCACTGTGCGTACAGTCAATACCCTGTTTCCTTTTGGATATAATCAGCTGGTTTGTTCATTTTTGAGTTTTTTTTACTGATAATGAATGGACTGTTACCGCAGTCAAACTCGAAAAGTGTGATCAACACCGCAGTGCTGCTTATAAGAGCACAGTTAAGGGAGTGACTCCGGAGAGGAAATGCACACCCCATCTGGTTTTGCGGCACCCTGAGGCAAATGGGCCAGATGTGTACACCGAACCACTTAATCGATGGCTAATCCAGAAAATAAGGCTGAAGCGGTTAGCTCTGTCATCTACTGCGCATTACAACAGGAATGACCAGTAGTGCGTCGTGTAATGTCTCGCATAAATCAGGGATGTGTGGACTCCGGCAGTTAGTGGACAGACATCGAACCGAGTGCTAAAACTCCCACACACATAAGGAAAACGTGAGTGGTTGGCAAAGCCAACCACTACAGCTGTGTTGCACTCAACCTCAAAACTTACGAAATGCACAATTTGTTAATTAATGATTGTCTTTTCAGTGTCACTTTCATCTCGTGACCGGAGCTGGTTCATCCGCCAGAAATACGACCATCCCCCTAGTCGTGATAACATTGTAAGCATGTAGCAAACATGAATCGGAGTCCACGTTTGCATGTGTGCGCACGGCAAGACCAAAATCCGTTGGAAACACGTCAACACGCCGCGCACGATAGCCGGTAATTTTGTTACGTTTGATTGAGGAGACAAGGCGACCATTTACTGTTGACTTGTGGCTTGGTGTTCTGTGGTATCCGTCCCATGTGCTATTTCCTCTATCATAGAAAACTGGTCTGGTAAAGTTTTATGATAATCTGTTGGCATGTGTATTCCATAAAATCTAGGAAACGAATGTTTTAAAACAGGAATGTTCGGTTTCTTGAAGTTCCAAGCATATATTTACGATTTAATCATCCGACCAATGGTTTGGTAGCTGTGTCGTCCTCCATGACGACTGACGGCCATTCAGAGTAAGCATCTTGATTATTCGCCAGTGGTCAGTGCGTCTCAGCGGTTCAACAGCATAGTAAGAACAAGCTTCACATCTGGAACGTAAATCTGGTTAACGTGGACATATCAAGATGGCTGGTGAATGATGAAAGATGAATGGTAGGCCGACAAGTAAGCAGGACTGGCAAACCAGTAGCTGACTACCTTAGAATAACTTATATTGATCATTCAAGTGACTTCGGATAAAGCGAAGTTAAAATTTCTAGATATTCCAGCTCAACTCATATTATTGCTCTTGAGATCTTAGAACACGGCTTTGCCATTCGTTAAAAAGGTGGTTAAATTTTACGAGCGAAGCTGCTGATTTGACGTGACGGTTCGGCTTTAGGGTTGCGGTGATCTTCTGGGCTACACCATGAAGAACTCCCCCTGGGGGTCCAAGCATGCTAGGAAGATCCGTGTATACTGGCCAGATAAACCGTATTAATGACTTCTTAGAGTTATTTTGCGTGCTCTTGTCCGATAAGAACGCGAAGATAGTGCTTAATTGGGGCGACCATTGCGATCATTGGATAGTTGACTACGACAATCGGCGGATCATTTGATGCGGTCGAAAAGCAACTGAATTTTAAGGAGGAACCAATGTGCCTCAAAAACCGTATCAACCACGCATGGCAGCATCAGTAGTGAGGTTTCAAGCCCTACTTCCTACTTAGGGGCTAGAACATCTCTCCTACTACAACCAAGTGAGTCAGCCTTTCGGGTCGTTGACTGCCGTCAGGTCCCTCAAGAAAAACTTACTACCAGCTGCCTTGTCGGGCAGAGGGGTAATTCCAGTAGAACTCCTGTTGCTTGATGACGAATGTCTCCTGCTTCAATCTGAGCAACCGGGGTTTATGACTGGATCTTCGTCTACTGATGTCCTACGCAACACTTCTCCGTTTCACCAACACAAATTCCATTATACAACTCATTGCCCCTGAAAAGTCTAAGTGATCCATTCGGCTTCTGTATTCAGTATGCAATCAACCAATAGGCCTCTTTTTCTTCCTAAATTTGATGTATGTTGTGTCCCCGGAACATATGCAGGTCTCTAGCTGGGTCATACATATCAAACATCCATGACGAGTTTGGTCTTTTACACTTCACTCTCTAGGTTTCTGAGGAGTGTGATATATAATATTGTGTACATTACGTGGTGTATGCTTTCGGGGGGATGCTTTCATCCCCAAGACTGAAAGCACTCTGCATTACTGGATTCCGGTAAATAGTTGTGCTCCGCTATCCAGCTATCTGTTTCAATTAAATTCGATGCTAATCGACCCGGTAACCAGGACTAATTTGTAATGTCAGCTGGGGTGCTTGAAAAGATACTTTCCATCAAGGTCTATCTGGGTTACTTCATGAAATCAAAATCACTGACGTTTTTAATCATGCGATTGATGTGAATAATCAAGGCGGTGGTCCATATGAAGCCGATGATTGCGGCAAAGACAACCAGAGGCGACTTCTTCAGCCATGCTCTCATCTGTTTCTATCTGACCTCAGTGCCTATCGCAAACGTTTGCACTGGTTAATTTGACGGATACCTTGTGCAATTAAACCCTGTTTGATGGTGAGGCTACCAGCTGCGGTATATAGTTAAGATTAAAGGATATAGTTCATTTTGGGGCACGGAAATCAATTGTAAGCATGTTATGGTGCACGAATCCGGCTCCCTCAAAATATCCCGGGCTGATTCTCACTTACTTAGAAGAGGTTAGGAGATGCATCACAGCCGTTGCAAGTACAAAACATAAAGGCCTCGTAAACTAAATACTATTAAACAAAGCAAAACAGCTCATTCCTGACAGCAGCCTACCGTGGGCTCCAACTTTTTACGACGTTAGCTTGCAAACACCGAGCACGTGAACGATATAAGTCTTCTTAGATAGGGTCCTAGGCAGATGCAAACAATGAGAAATAACTCCAACATTCTGTTCTACCATTTCGTATGAGCTTGGAGCCTACAAAGTTTAAAGCACTGCTGCAAGACCCGTGAGGCCTGAATCCTAACCTAAGACCTACAGGTGACTACATTATGTAGTCAGTCGGTTCACTTTACGGGGTGGTTGTATTTGTCTTAATTGTCTGGCCAAAGACGAAGTACAGCTCCGAATAGTGGAGGGCGGCTTTTATCAGTAAGTGACACCCACAACCTCGGTTTAAACTTTGTTATCAAGGGCAGCGCACAAAAAATTGCAGTGTTTTATATTACATTACCAAGAAACCTTCAGTTTTTGGCCATTAGTTCCCCCGCGTCCGCTGGAAATACCTAATCAACAAATAATTTTGATAGAAAAACTCACATGCAAAAGTCGAGCTTTTGACACCTCATATGTCATGTTGGCTTGATCACATGCTCCAAATACTAGGGGACCATCTGTCCCTCAGAGCCGTTTTCGTCCAACCATGTGCATGATGGGAACGGTCCGAGGGGTCGGGATACAAACTGACAACGAAACACGAAGGCAATAACCGGAAAATTAAATCACCTCAAAAGGGCCCGAAGGCTGGTGGACACGGCGTAACTGCATTCCTGCCTCCAGGATTCCGGCTTCAAAATATGGCTCAACAAAGTGGGACCTACGCAGTAATGTGGCGCACCCAAATATACAGACGGTCGAAACTGCATCTTAACTATACTGTTCATAGATCTCACCTGTACATGCAGTTGTCTCTTTCCAGTCCATTTTCCCTCACTGGACAAAAGCCAGGATTATTGTAATTTGTATATGGGTTATGACTGTTCATTTTAATGATTGCACTGTATCGCTTTGATGTTTTGCTGAGATATGGGCCTAAGTATGGTGCGTTGAATGAAGTGGAGTCGAACATTGGCGTGTGTCGGAATGGCTGATTGTCTAGAATTTTAGAATCCGTTTGAAATGGCTCAATGGATATGGTTAGAAAGTACACGTAAATTGGCAGGAAAACGCAATAAAGGATCCGAAATGCAAGCGCCGCGTGAATAGATATCCAAACTCCTTGAGAAACACGCGGGTGGACTATTTGCGCGGACGTCGTGAATTTTTTGACGAATGACACATACATCGTTATATTCTGTGCCGTGGAGAGGATTGCACGTCACGTAGGTAGTACACTCGAACAATAGTAGGGTGAAAATTTTCGGCAACAAGCTTTTGCGAATTTCAAACAAAATCACGAGACCAATTGCTTAAATAACTGTTTGCAAAGTTTTTTTCTTGAGGGAACAGTTTCACACTTTTAAAAATGAGCGGACATGTTTTTCAAACCTTCCTAGAATCTACATACAGCAGGACCCTAAAATCTGTAACCTATACTAATCCACTTAGTATTGGGTTCACCAAGTATTTGTCCACAAAACTGTGTTAGACCAGTGGCCTTCATACGGATCAGACTTTTCGTATCCTACGTCTCCCTTCTGTGAGAAAAGACATTGCAGTAATATTTACATTCGGAAGTGATATTTATACAAAAGTAGTCACTACCATGTATTCGTCCGATGTCCATAAGTACGTCTTATTGAGTTGGCGCTATGGATGACAGTCAGAATCATAAAGTGCTTCTGAAAGAGATGAACCAGGTGCCTTGTCCAAAGACATGTGTTGTGAAGATATTTTTTCTCATTCAAAGTATTTGGGAATTGTACACTGCGAGGCTTGATAACAAAGATAGGAACATAACACACCCATGTTGAATGGGTAACCGGGATAGCATTCTTAACTTGGAGAAGCATGAAATATGCGGGATCTGTTGCAGTGGTGCTAGCAAGAAAGGTTAAGAACAGGTGAACCAAATTGCGAGCAAGAAGTCTGCTGTCACGTTTCACGGCCAACAGACGCAGCTGATTTTACCCTGTTTAATAAGCAATTTTCATGGCACTGTCACTTTTATAAATGGGCCAAGTCATGATGTTGTACAAATTGGCAATCTTTTATATTTTCCGCTATTGTTGTATGCACAGTCATCCACTCCATAAGTCATGATTGGCATGTAGCACTTTAATTGACCAATACGTCGGTGCTGTGGCTCGTACTTAAGTACTAATGCCAACGTCACTTCTGTACTGCTGGGTGACCCAATCGTCCGGTCGGTCTGTTCGGCATAACTACATTCGTGGTTTGATTTGTACTTTTGTACTGAAAACTGTGACAGGGTGCTTGAGGTTAAACACTTGGTGGCATCCTGTGTGAGGGGCAGTTTAGAAGAAAAAAAGCTTTTACCCAGGTTCTGTAACGTTGATTCCGTCGCTTCCTCCTCAGAAAATTGGAGGAGTCCTTACTAAAATCTTAAGATGGTGCTCTTTCCGTAGTGAAGTGGCAGATCATGGTATGTGAATGCTTTCATGTGGGCACGCACTCAGTTGTTGTGGACCCATAGGGACCGAAATTTTCATGCAGAAATTTCTAGCTTAGTCAAGAACAGCTAGAATAATACCAATTTTCAGTGAGACAGATAACAGGACTAGTCAACTGTGGGCAAAAGAGATGGAAAAATACACATATTTGATGAAAAGTGTTGGCCTAGAACAAGTGACATCAACTCGCCCCTTTTTCAGCCGAATTTCCGAATATTGACGCGGACGTTACCTCACCAGTTGGAATATTTATGCGAATAATCTTCCCCGTTCTCGGTGCGTTTATATCTGGTTCAAGAAAATGAGATGGAGGGAAACACATGCTAACTAACCCTCTATTAACGTATCATTGCTTTGGTTTCTCGTTAGAGTGAGATGATATTCATACCTGCTATGTGCGGTAGAGTGATTAACGGTTTAGCATAACATTGGAGTCTTTTTGCCGACCACAGGAGCCTGACCCAGACAAGCGCCACAAATGAGTCATGCAATCGTGCTCGCTTCAATTTGGTTGCAATAGCCTTTAGGTTAAGCTCTAGTCTACCATGACTGGTTGATTTCGGCTGAATGCCTAGATATCAAAGGTTTGAAAATCCAAGTGGAGTAGGCCAAATCCATTGTCTACATGAAAAAGTTATGGAAATAAATCCATCCACCCATTCGATGGGTATTGCTGTATCAAACGGTTTTTTAGAAGAATACGATTTATTGTTCGAATTCGACGTCTGTGGACCACGTTCATGGGGTTCTTGTGCAATCCTCTTGCAGGTTTCTTTCTTCATCTAGTTTCTTCAGTTACTTGTCGTTCTTCCATCACTCTCAACTACCCAGCAATCCGGGTTTGTAATTTCTCGGTTATTTTGTATTCTGAAACCTTACCAAAAGGAACCAGTAATAAAGTGAACCTGTTCCGTGCATAGAACGATTTTGTATCGTCACCCTGAGGTAGTCACTGAGAGTCCAATCCATTAGTATACGTTTTACCTATGTAGGGTGTGCATGATTTTGGTGGAAATGGAGCACACATATCCGATTCATTAAGGAGGGAACGCAGAGTAAGGCATTCTGTTGCTTCATATGCATGTCGCATTTTCAATTTCGAATCACTGAAATTCCGTCATAATCAGGCTGTGGGTATATTCAGCTGCTTAGATGCGAAATGTCCCTCTTTTTTCATGCCTGATTCCGGACTGGCCACACAATATTGGACTGTGAGCAAATCAGAAAGCGCATCAGCATTTCAAGGAGTGACAGTACATAGTGATCATATAGACAGCCTTGTATGAGAAAGTATAGATAGTCCTTTTTCTTGATGTGTTTATCGAAGTGTATTGAGAATACTTCCTGCCCCAAACGTCGACCATGATCTCAGCCAAATTTATAGTTAAAACAGTATATCCAGCCGGTATGATAATGACTCTTCACGATTTCAGGAAATGCTGAAAGTTGCTGGAAGCATTTTCACGCACATGATGGATTTGACGGACTTATTGCTGAAGATTATGCAAGAGGCGCGAAACCTAACCAAAGCGGAAAGGTAAGTTCATGTGTAGTTCTCCAGTGGTCAGTTTCCGCCCATCCTTAGTGAACCACGACTGGCATGCAGGAGTCATCCTACCGATGACCGATCCCACTATTCCACCAGTACAATTAAATTAGACTGCTTACACATACATTTTTGTACTCAGATATAGTTAATTTGATTTACTTTGGAAAATATTTGTGATGAGCTATTAGAGCCACCAATACTGTATGAGGAAAACAGCCTCTCTGTCAATAAGTTGAATGAACTCTGTCAAATGTAATCAAATTGTGTCACTGATGCATTATTATTTTTGAGTTTTATATGATTTCGCGTTTAAAATGCTGTCAGTTTGGAGGGTTGCAAATATACTTGAGCTATAGCGATTCATTTAGACTTCAGTCGCTCGCAAACAATATGTTTTTTATCATGAAAAATATAGTCCGTTTGGAAACAGCAGTAGGCCAAGCTGAGCAACATGGGAACCCAAACTTGCTTCTTCGAACTGTAGAAGGGAGAAGAGCATCCCTCAGTGTCATAAAAAAATGGATTGTCCGAGTCGTCCCTACAAGCCACCGGTTGGCGTTTCTCTTCTGCAAGGGCAAGCCGGTGTTTGAGTTTGCGCTTGTCTTTCAGTGGTAATGATTGTAAAAGCTTATTCCATCAGTGTCATTAAAATGGAACATTTTTGTTCCATACAGTTCACTTGGTACTTTTAAAAGGGTTTTTAACCAGCGCACAGACCTGAGCGAATCATCCTAATTGATGCCACAGATAAGTGGCCCCAAACGCGCGGGTTCTCTTGAGGGTAGTAGTCAATCAACACGTAATCACTTCCAAAGACCTGCCTCTCGATTACGCAATCGTGCGGAGTTTCCAGGAAGTATGTAGTAGCTAGTGCTCAACTCCGACCTGCTCCGGAAAAACCTTTAATGGCTTTTGGATGGTCAGATCACAAACCTATACGACAGAATGAAACTGAAACCATGTAGGCAACCGCAAACGGAACGCCACAACCTATTTTGAGACGCCAATGGCCACAGTGACCTTGCTGCCTATCAACCCCTCAGATCATGGTTTATCCACAACCAAACCATTAGTGAATATATGTTATATAGAAAGATTTTTTGGTTGTCATTTAGTTGTCTGCTGATCTGATATCCGGACCTGAAACCGGCTTCGAAACATATCGTCATAAGTCGAGGAGACAATCAGTGAGCAATGAGTTGAGCAGTTCCTTCTCACCTGCTCGGGTTCATACGGTTTTCAGACACTAACTATTATCTATTGGCATAATTCGATAAATGAGAACAACTATCTTGTGATAGCGTTTGCTATATGCGTTGGGCCTATGTTCGTACTGCTTCTATTCGATTGATACATTGGGGCTTCTTTTTAAAGGTTTTCCGCCTCTTATCTGATTAACCGGTTTCTAATTTGCGTTGTAGGTTGTTTTTTTTGGGTGTTTCACTAGTAACTCTTTCCTGCTTGATGCAGTCTTCATTCTTTTCCAAGAGAACCCATCTTATTCGATTAGTTATTTAGATACCTTCCTTTTTGGAGACTTTCTTCATTTTTCTTAGTTTAGTCTGGTCCGTTGATTTAGTGCTTGATTAATCCTTTGTATTTGGATATGACTGCTTTGGTTACTTGTGCACCTTTGAGACTTCTAGCCTTATAGTTCATTTCCTCAGCAGTTGATAGATTGAGTCAATGCTCTCTCGACGAAGTGTCTTACTTCCGCGAATATGCGTTTTTTATTTGTTATTGCTTGGGCCGGTATGCGGACGTCATTCCAGTCAAATTGGTGTTCGTTCTGGCGACGGGCAAAAATTGATTTTCTCCTAGGAGCAAGTTTTTGCACATCTAGTTTCAAAAATCTTTCTTCATATTGTTTCCAAGTACTGTTTGTATTAGAGATTGTAAGTGAAATTGGTTAACGAAATCGTATCCCAATTTTATTTGTTTTTGGCAGCGTTTACAGCTTGTGTTTTGCTTTCATAACAGGCTTGCAGTCACTACCAAAATGTTGTTGGTTTACTGGTGTGATTCGTTTGCCTTTTGTTTAATCGTTAGCTTATATGCGTCTTCTGTGGATTCAAGGGATGAGGTTCTTTGGGCAATTATTTCTTCGAAATTTGGTGCATAAGAATGTTCCCTCTGTAAACTTGGACTTCATGAATGAATCCCACTCCGCTTGAAAATTGTCCTGATGCATCTTTTTTTGACAGTTAGGATGACTGCTGCGGTAGCTGAGGATTTCGTTTGTATGCGCTGCCTTCCTTTGAACTCCGGTTTACAGCTGTCTGTGTGACGTCTCCTGATAAGGGACTTCTAGAATGCCAGCCTTTCATCAGTTCTTTCTGTCATTTCGAACTGCATGTCGCCGGAGCCATGTATCAGCTAGTTTGTTACATGTTATTAACTCTGACTGATGTAACTCTGATATGTAACGTCCACAAAGAGAATCCATCTTTCTGTATTTGCTTCTGGAAGTTTAATCTATTCCAGCTTCTGCACTGTTATTCCTGTGATTAATTTCGGAATTTGGAACCCTTTGGTGCTCCCGTATTTAGGCGTAAGTCGAACAGATAGCACAGCTCATCTTTCTCAAAGGATCCATTTGGTGCGCCATAGTTATCTAGTAGTTCTACGGTAGCTCTTTTGGTTCACAAATGTAAAAGATGAGCCATTATAAAATAAGACCACTAATTGTTCCTTTCAAATTTTCACGTTCTTCAATTTCCTGAAGATTGCCCTGCATTTTTAACTGAGCATTGGGTCCACTGAGAAGTTGTTTCAACTTCTTCTGCAGTCCGTTCGCCCATTGTGCTTTAAAGTCCCTAGTAGTGATATGACTGGTAGTGGTGGTATGGCCCCTCTAAGAACGTTCAGTATTCCACAGTTCTATTTTCGCATTCTTTTGGAGAACTTCAAAGCACTAGATTCAGGGTTCAGTTTTAGGTTGGTACAGTATACTTGGAAAAACCGTTTGAGAACATCTTCGTGTAGGTGATTTTGTTCGTGAGTTTTTGCTTCGATCACACTCTAGTCGTGTTGCTAAGTCGGCCTTAATGACCTTTAGGTACCACTTGTCTGATGGTAAGATGAGGATAGTTTCTTTTTTCTTCAACTTACTCTTTGCTGCCTTCTTTACTGGAGAATTCATAGATTGTTCTGTGGTGTGAAATGGTTTGCCGGAGCTTTCCTTTTGGGTTTGTTGGACTTTACTGTTGCTTATAAACTGGCTAAATACTCCAAGTTGGTAAAACCACATCTTTAACTTAGAACGTTGCTTTTTGCATCTGTAGGCTGTCTGTTGGACAGGATCATTGAGTAAACGTCCTTGTCGTCGTTTTGTGTTTACTGCCGCCAAATCAGCACTAAAAGTTTAACGTTGTGTTCCAGACAGCTCTCGTTGTCAGCAACAGATTTAACTCTCTGTTCTACTGCAATGCTGTAGAAGTCCAAATCATGCTATTCTCAAGCATATCTCCCTACGTTTTGTTACTATTCCCTCGCACTTTCTCATGCGGTTGTGCGCATTCGTAATAATCCGTACGACTACTCGTCTACCGTTTTGTCCTACCAGTGTCCAGGCTTGCAAATGATTTAGTGGTGGCCGATAGGTTACGCTACGAAGAAGACAATTTACGCAAGCATTCGTGGAGGAATTTGAGCTGTTGTGCAAAAGTCTGTCAGCGCATGAAAATCTCCAGTCGGTGAACTGTATCAAATGTGAAAAGGCCGAAAGTTGCTGGAGATGTAGCTCTGGTAAATTTATTGAGTGTTGATTAGGCTTGCAAAGTTCATTCAACTCTGGATAAGACCCACCTCCCTGCGAGCTGGTGATGCCTCCTCGAATGCTGATGAAACGTTTACAAATAAGTTGCCAAACTCGGCGAACAGAACAACGGCTACTCGATCAGTGACCTTATGCGCATCTAGGACGCTTTCATTGAACGGTTTTACTAAACTGTTACATCATAAATTTGTTGTCTCGTATTTTTGTTTACGTGATGAGACAACATCTGAATCATATGGTTTCCATGCTTAAGTTCTAAATGTGTTGGGAACACGTACTTGGCTTATGGAACACAGTTATGCTGCCCACTATAAGAGAAAGTGGCCGCAGTGTATGTGTTGCAACCTATATGAAGTAATCTCAATGAGTTATTCTAGTTTATGATTGTTAAAAACCACTTAGAGATTAGGAGATGCCTTTTACCCTCTCCATTCAAAAAGTCATTCATTCGTGAAATTGAGCACAGTTCTTCTACCACTGGATATGGGTTAACTTATTGGTGCCATGAAAGAGTCTGAAGTATTTCTTATGCGAAATGAGCGAAAATTTATGTATGAATGAACCAATAATTGACAACCAAAGCACCGTTACGTGCCACTCACAACGCAAAACTAGTGATGTTCATGTTTCTGATCTAACAAAAAGCTTATCAGTAATTCCCAATGATGTTTTATTAGGATACAGTGCAAGTCTGAAAAACCAGACATAATCCCCATGTGTGCCATTAAATCGCCTCTTTACAGGTGTTCCGTTTTCCTTTTGGATCGAGAGACAAACACGCTAGTCGCCAAAGTTCTGGATGGACTTCCAACCTCTCCCCACAAAAATGTAAGTTTACCACAATTTCTGCCTATGTAAGTTTCGGTAATATATTCCCCTCAATTTGTCACATCACCGTGTAAGTGGCTTGAATGAACTCAGATTTTCAAGGAGACTCAAAACACGTTGACTCAAGTGTTTTGGGTGAACAATTTCTTATGAAGGGCGACTGAAGTTTGCAAAATGGGTTGATGAGCGGCGTCATATAGAAGGGGTTATTTGGGAAGATGGTCCTATATTGCGGGCATATTCGAGTAAGTGTTGTGGTCTTTCCATTTGTCAACAGACTGCATTGGGTGTTTATTATTGTATCACTTGGATAAAACGTTATTGCAATCCCACACAAGATCAACTCTCTAAAATGGATCAGCGGATCTCCGTGGGTGTCACCCATGTGGTACCAATTAGGTGCGTTGACTTGACCAAATGAGTTTTTAGGCAAACAACCTTAACTCCAAACCCAGTACTGGCAGATTAACAGGTTGGCGAAAGAACATTTTCGGCCAACATTCATCTTGACAACGAAACTTCATTCAACTGAGCCTAGTCCGATAGTGTGGGAACGGTTTGGTAGGTCGAGCCCATTGACCTCGAAACAAGAGCCTAGTAACACTGCCAAAGTATAATTCATGCAGACGGCATAATGAGCCTAGCTGGAGTAAACGGCGTTGCAACGCACGGGAGACCGAAAACCCCATGGGATCGATGAGACAATGGCCTGGGAACCAGGCCAGTAACGGCTGTCTATCCCAGTCTAATCCAACAAGCATGGCCGTGCTTTAGCTATTTTGCAGAGGAGCTGCAGTTTACCTGTAAATGGTTTAAGTTGCAACCTGGAAAATATAAATATTGGTTTGTATTTTTGAATACAACCATTTCGTGAAGTCTACACCGCCATTTTTGTTACATAGCGTTCCACAGTTTCCTAATATCAGTCTTCTTACAGGCCGTCTAATCAGCGCTTCCCGACTGAATTAGACGGATCTACAGGGGGACCAGATTTCATAAAACGTCGGTGATTATGGAAAGGCTAACTTGTGAATCCGAAAGATTGTAGATGTTCGAAAATAAAAGCTAAACAAAAAAAACTTTAACCTCATGGTGCTAAAATTCACGCAACTGCAATAACTTTGCACCTGGGTAAAAATTGACTGAACCTAAATCTGTTGACTGACGTAGCCACTCAGACGTGTACATAAAACTGTCCGCTAGTCGTTACTAAAGGTGACCAGATTAATTTCACTCAGAAGATTTATGCGGTGCGGCACTGAGGCTTGCCGGTACCATACTGAAAGGTCCTGTTTTCATTCCTTCCCTAGACTCAATTCACAACATCCGAGGGAACGACTGTAACGGTGAGTTACCACTGGTGGACACTGCCGTAACTAAATAATGAATCAGATATGCCTGGCTAATGTAAAATCTTTAGTTTTGCAGTCATAGTGTTTACGAACAACACAAATTATAACCAAAGTGGCGATAACCTGTATCTGGACGATCACTCTTTTGACTATGTGAACACCCACTTATTTTAGTCCTAACCACAATTCATACTAACATTTCCACTGAGCGTAATAGTTCAGCCTAACAAGGAGATAAGTAGGCTCATGGGTTGATCCAGTCAAACGGCACAACTTACGTTCATCCTAACGTCTTCTTTGAAAGGTGTCCCTTCTAATGCTTGCCAAGATAAGCTGTTCATAATGTTCCGAAATGTTCATAATGTTCTTGGCGCATGGATTCGTGGATGCTTTGCTCTCACTTGAAATGTTCCGAAATTTCTCCACTCTTGGCGCATGGATTCGTGGATGCTTTGCTCTCACTTGAAATGGTGAGTTGAGGTCCGAAAAAGACGCTGGCTCAATCGACTGACAGCCCCATGCTTCGAAACGACGTTCAGGCGCATTTACATTAATATCATCCAAATGTGTAGACACCTTACTCTCAGTCATTTTCCTTAAGGACAGAACCTCTTTGCTCTAACCCTATGATTTTCCACCCTTTACTTGGGCTTTTTTTCTCATGGATTTATGAGAACAAAATGTCTGTATGTGGCACTGGTTTATTGTTGTCAGTGATAATGATGATAGTGAAACTGGAACTTTCCACTTTACATCCTGGTTCGGGTATTCTGGTGAGTTTATGCCAAAACGTAGGGGCAAATGACTTAAGTTTCAGTCTTATGAGTGCCCTTGGGCAGTGCTCATCTTTGAGTACACCGAAAATGGAAACCCAGTCATCTGTTTTACAAGGACATCGTACTTCCACCACTCCAAATCTGTATACTGGGCGTGTCATAAATGTCATCCGAACAAGTGAAAAACTTTGCTTTCGACGCATCAGACGGCTCATTCAATGTCCAAATTGTGTCGATTGACCGACGAGGACGTCATAACTTCCTAGTCAGGATTTCAAATGCCCAAACGGTCAACGTTTTTCACTCTCAGCAAAAATTTATAAGGCAAGATTTTTCTGCTATGATATGGGCTCATTAAAATAGTTGTATCACAGCGGGCGTCTTAAAATCGAATGATTCATGTACGAAAAATGTACAAAAATGTCGTTCTTAACTTATAGCCATGAAGACAAGCACAGCGGTATCTTTGGGTTAATATGTAGAAACTCGACTTCTCACTTTATCGATAAGAAGCACAATCCAAGACTGACGTGATGTACAGTTGAAGATTAACCAGTGATAAGTTCGAATTACTGACTAGTTGTGCTTTTAAAATTTGCAGTTGCCAGAAGAGATTCGTTTGAATCCTAACCAAGGAATAGCCGGTTACGTGGCCACAACAGGTGAGTCCTTGTGTGACAGTCTAGGACAGTCTGCAAACCGGAACAAAGTATTCTAAAGCCGTCTAGAATTGCACACGGATGTCGCAAGAATAGACCAATAGCGATTTTAATGTTTATTCAGGGAATATGAATGTAACAAGATCCTGCCACACTAAGTATCACCACGTACCTTCGTTTTCTGAACATATTGGAGAGGCATCACAATTTTTCTATTTAGCACCTACCAAAATGTACCGCGATTGTCTGAGGGCTTAGACAAAGACTGTGTTATTTAATCGCAGAAAATGATTAATCAGTGGAAGCAAGCTTTTGAGGGTACAGTGGTACGATTCTGAGGTTAACGGGTCGCGCATACGTGCATAACAGATATTTACAATGACCTAGACACCCTAAATATAGAAGAAGCCGTTTGATAAGCTGCGTAAGGCACCAGTAATACATATACCATAATCGAGATTGTACATCATTGGCGTACTGTAGCCAATTAAGTAGCGTTGTGAAAATTTCACAGGAGACCCTCTGTATGAAGGGGCAGCTTCGAGGAGATTATTACCGAATAAAAGTGTGACTCAGACGGACGTCCCTTCCGAAGTTTGGGTGACCGATATTCTGGGAGGGTAGAATCAAAAATGAGCTCTCTGTAAACCTCAATATGTTTCCCGTCTTTGCGAGCTACAGATATCGTGCAGCAGATACGTTCAACAGTTTGCATTTGTTGCTTTCGGAATCTGCTAAGGTTTTTCAAGCTGATGGTTTCAAACTAGATGTGGGGTTGATATCGTCAAAGTAAAAACAAACCTAACCTCAGCAGAGCACTGTTTAGTACATGATTCACGTTTGGTGAACGATTTTATCACGAGTACATGCCGTGAGGTGGATGGTATTTTTAGTTGTGCATTCGAAGTAGACTACCGCCCTTGGCTCATGCGGCTCATACTTTCGTCAACTTGTTCATATTCAAGATGGATTTCCACCATTTTTCATTAATCCTGTAGAACTTCTATAACCGGTTAAAGTGGTGATAGACACTAATGTCATAAGGGATTCCAGAAATGCCCTAACTAAATGGCTTTTTTAATCAGTGACTTCATGTGGACTGTGTACATCTATGTTCTAACGGTCATTCCGTTCCGTTGGAAACAAACGGATATTTTGTTGTTTGCTGCTGCGCAACGTTCCTCATTCAAGTGCAAGCAAAGACGGCATTTCACTCACAGGTGAGCCGTAGCGGTCACAGTGGACATGTTATTGAACACACATTGTCGTTTAGCGAGCCGAACCGTGGCATTATACACCCTTGGGAAGGTCTGCTTCCGAGTCATTCAAGTTGACGGTACTCAAGAAAACATCTGAGGTGTGCGACAAACATTTTTAGAATGTATCGTAGCAACTGCGGCTAAATGCATGTACACTCTTCTACTGGGGACCCAGTAGAAGTTCATTTGTAGTCAGTCCACATGCCCACTTGACGAAGAGTGCATTCGATAAGTTAGAGGTATTAGATTCGATTCCTGCCACTAACTTTTGTCCCTCCGATGGCGAGAGGTTTACTCAGATGTCCCAGTTAGCTTTCGCCAAAATCCTTCTCGTGTATTATTGAGACTGGTCGCACGACAAGTGCCACCTCAGCAATGAAATGGTAGTGCGCACCGTGATTTCAAAATTCTTACTTGGGATATGATGTTTAAAACAGTTTTAAGTAGGCTAAAAGGCATCTGTTCACCGACATCTAGCTAGACCAACTGTAACCAGTGTGAACATGACATAGTTCTCCCTTCGGGAGTGTAACTTTATCAGATAAGACGGTGATGAACGGCTGATTTGATGGCTTCTGTTGACAACTTGAGGAGCATTGATTGCCTGCTCATGCTTTTGTTTGCTGTACATTTTCATAACCTGAAGGTGAGCAGTGATCCAAGCCTGTGCGAAGTTGGCTGAATATATCTCGTGGAAACAACCTTTGGATATTGTACCCATTGGAAAATATTTGGATTCAGTGTACAATTTGTTGGCTCATTTCAACGAGGCCTTTTTTTTAGTAATAACCATCCTAACTATAACGCCTGTGATGGGCGCTTACTACTTTTCACAGGACACAATATTGCTGTTCAGGTTTATTGTAGAAATCTGTTCAGAAAACCTCAGTTACCTAATCGATGTACAATGCTCACTGCTTGATAGACTGTGCACAAAGTACATGTGTATTGGCACGAAATCTGCGGTTAATGCCCCCGCGTCTGGGCACGGATTTATATTGACGTTCGACAGAATAGGAGCAGTACATTGGGTTTTGGGTACTTTGTGTTCACGGATAAGTTATGAATGCTACGTAACTCTTACACTGTCCCCAGTATGTAAGAAGCGACTGACTGCTTTTAGTTTCATAGTAAACGCGAGTATCTGGAAGGCGAATGTGGTGTCATTTTCAAATGGCAACAATGGGTAGTAGGCTGACTCTGAGGTAAGCAATGAAAACCTAGCTGATTTTTATACTGACTATGATTTGTAGCAAAAGCTGAATAACTGCGTCCCATCAATTAAAAATTGGAGAGCCAGGTAGTGAAATTGTGGTCTATTCAACGGCTAGTGCTGTTTCACTGTTTTGAGGAATCAACTTTTTGGTCGAGACTTTCATGGGCAAAAACGTTTGATCGTAACTAGTCGCTGAGTAATTTTGACCTAGGTCTAGGAAAGGCTAAAATGTTTTTTCTCACTTATTACAGTATTGTGTGTAACTACTGAGGCACAAATATTCACCTATGCCCCCCACTGAATCAGTTGGACAGTACAGTTGAATCCAGCAACAGGCGAATTCACTGACTTTCGTGCTGCTGTAACCCAAAATGAAAACCTTATTTTAATCCCCGCTTTTCTTATGAGCTTCAGGTCAAACCTAACGTTGGCCTAATTTTAGGGACTTGATTAACAGCAAACCAGACAGGAGATGACCAACGGATCCTAAAACTTTAATCCAAAAATCGGCTTTAGATCAAACAAAATGGTTTTTATGAACCCTATGAAATTTTATCCAGTAAGATGTACAGATGGTACAATGAGTTGAATGGGACAGCGTAGACAGATCGTTGCTAAAAAAGCTGGGAATGCACCAGGTTGCTGTGTCTACCGGGGCGAAAAAAGGCTTGCGTTTGCTGACTTCAAACTGTGGATCAAAAAGCGCAAATTCGTATGACATTTAATACAACGACCCCAGTTAAAAACTTGAAGAATCACCGGTAAACTAAGATATTTAGGGTTGAAAGCATAATGCGCAGGGTCGTTTGAAGCTTATCGTTGGAAAACACCACGTGAATGGTGAATGTACAGTTATCCATAGCCACAAACGATACTAGCCACTAGCTATATAATTGTGCGAAGAATTTCGGCAAACCATTACGATACAAAAGTAACTCATAAGTAAGTAACTCATAGTTCAAAATAATCCGGAGCTTGAGATAGTTCAGTCGTGAAGACTTGAAACCTACTGATCGGAGGGTCTGTAGTGCGAACCCAACCCTGGAATCCTGACTGTTCCTGTTTAGGCTTGGGCAATCTTATCCGTGGTGCTTCATTCGAGTGATATGGCGGCCAGGCACCTGAAGGGTGTTTAAGCTGAACTATGTTTATTTTTATTTTTTCATAATTTTTCGAAGCCTTTATTCACACGATTCAATTAACGTCAGTGTACTAAGCTGTGTGAAAAAGTGATATTTTTGCAAATAAAAATTGACTACGTACATGAGTTCTCTTCATCAAAAGATATCTCTTTTCTTGATCCTAGGTGAACTTCTGAATATCAAAGACGCCTACAAGCATCCACTGTTCTATCGTGGTGTCGACGAAGAAACTGGATTTCGGACCAGGTAATACTTTTATATCCACATGTGTTCAGGTTTAAAACGCCCAGAGCGTCGGTTCAAACAGCTCCCGGTTATTTTGGAACCGTTAATTGCGGTTGTGTGGTTAACATAACTTGAGAATTTTCGCGAGATCATTGCTCGGATTTTCCATCTCATGCACACTGTTGTTGGAGTTCACCGGGAGGGCAGATACTTTGGTTTGGCGAACACGTGGTTGCTGAAGAAACTAAGGGAAGAAACATCTTCAACAGAATCAGACATATGAGAGACGATAAGGCAATATGAAAACCAGTCAACGTTATCTGGGTTTACAGAACTCAATCCGTTGTCCTAAGATCGCGTGTCGGATGCAGGATTTGCAGGATGCTTTGGATAGATCGCACTACGTGACAGGTACAAAACTAGTGACGGATAAGACGCGTTTCATTTTTAAACAAACATATCGATTAAGAATGCAAGGCATGAGTTCGTATCTAAGGCGGCTTTTTCTGCGATCGTTTTGTTAAACCCCAGGTTAAGAAATCGTTGAAAGAAACAGCTGTTTTGTTCCGATGAAGTCAGTACTCACGAAGGCTTTTTATCGTCATCACCGCTAAAGACACAATCATCACTACCATCAACATCCCCACTGTCACTGAGATAGTACTGCGTCAGTGAAGCGCACAAAGGTAGACCAACACCGGGTAGGTAATCCAGCTAGGAAGTGGAAACATGTTTACCGATGCGCTCGGCAAAGTGCCGTATCCTATAAAATTCTTAACCAGGAGAAGCATGTGAACCCAACTAGGGTGCCGCAAAAATTCGCCAGCCCTCATTTCGAATTGCGTTTTGCTTTGTGTCCCGTGGTCAACTGTTTAAACTTGCGTCATATCGGAAAAGCCAAACTTTACGACCGTAAAATGTGACTGCTCTGTCTTGAACCGGAGGAGATCCCAATGCACTGAGTTGGGTCAATGTGCTTTTACGCTGTGGCCGCCACACTGGTAATCATTCAAACCGATCGGTGGGCGATCCGAACCCAAGCAGACCTTTGTGTTTAAAAGATGGTGTACCGTGACATGGTTCACTTGGGTTTGCTTCCGACAGTTGGGCCTAACGCACCTATAGGCTACCCAGTTAAACATCGGTGGAGCTGACAGTGTAGACATCATATGCCCGACTAGGATGGCTCAGACTGACTGCGCTACTGACAGACAGTCAAACTTTACCTCGTTTGGTACATGTGATGCGGTCTGGCTGCAGCTAAATAGAAGGGGTACACACTAAGGACGTACAAGTGGTTCATTTCGCAGTTGTTTTCTAAGCGATCGGAATAGTGTAGCATTCAGCATCCATAGCATGCATCCAGTGGTGCTGTATGTGACGTAGAAGTTAATTCCACTCGAAATTGTTCATAATGCATTCCATCCTGTGGACCAGACAGTGAGTAGAGTGGGTGGTGGGTGGTGTGGGTGTGCGTGGGTGGTGCGTGCGTGGTGGTGTGCGTGGTGGTGTGGTGGTGTGGGTGGTGTGCGTGAGATAATGGACCACAGTGGATTAGTTTTTCTCGACCGGTTAGCCTAATGGAAGCAAACTGAAATACATATCAGCCTAATTTCATCTATCCTTTTAAAGCACCGGTGTATGAACTCACAGTGAATGCTTTTAGCTGATGCGAATGAACTACACGAGATTCATTCTTTTGCCCAATGACATATAACCCTCGTGGGTTTTCTCCAAGTTCGAACATCTCACTGGTGCTTTTCGAGTAGGGCAACCCAATATATGCATTCTCAGTGTCACTGTAAACAATTAGTGAAAGCACGACTTCACATTCATCAGATCTGTTTAGAACGCCATTCACAGGCCAATATTGTGAGTTCAAGGGGCTCTATAGTTCCTCAACTTTCAAAGCAATTTCAGGTTGACGAACCGTCCCTTAATTCACTGTAATGCCTTCTAAAACAGTTAAAACATAAACGGGTTTTGGATGAATTTTTCACTGGTCAGATTGGATTCAACGCCCCAATCCATATAAGCGATTTCAGAGCATTGTCCGCCAAAGATCCTCCCGCAGAGTCTCTTATATCAGGAAAAATGTATGGAACGGTTGGTCTGAAAAATGACCATGCACAACACACTACCGTCATTTGCCTACCGGCACTGCATTTAACCCTGACAGATAAACTAGATCCTTGCGGTGGACATGAACGTGATGCATGGGGTCCTCACTCCTGAGCGAATGATTTTTACAAGGGATTACAAGTTGTAATGCGTAATCAACGAGTTTGAAGCTGCAATCTTCTACAACCTACCACCGTTTCTATACTGCGACAGCAAATCAGCACACTTCGTTCTCCATATCACCGAAGAAGCCCAAACAACAGACATTCATTCGTATGTGAAACGAGCGAAGAAGATATTCCCGTACTTTTGGCGTCCTACTGAGCATATTATTGCGGTCACAGTCACCGGATATCTCCTGGACTGCCCTGCAAAATATAATGACACAAACCTGCAAATGCATTTTTAATGACGTCATGCGGTGACGTCATTAGGTCCTACCTGTCCAAGAACTGGACAAAAAAACTGCCAGTGATGCCGATCGGAGATGGATATGCTAGCTGATGCCATGGTGACCAAATCATCGGACTGATATGAGCGAATGATCATAGTATGTGGAGGCTTGAGAAGTTTTCATTTGAGATTTCATAGTGCAAGTGAAGTTACTCTATGCCAAGACGCCGAGAAGCACTGCACGACGGTCCCACCTTTATCGATAATCATCAGCACTACGCAGCTCACACAACACCAGTAGGTAGTTAGCCTGCAAATTTCCGGCTAGTAGCCGAACAAATGACTGTAGGTGGCCAATCGGCAGTGTGATTAACTCGCAGTAAGACAGAATATAGTGCTACTCATCTTTCAGTCACGGAATCCACATCACGTGGTCACTTGTTGACCGGCTGCTGGAGTAACGATTCTCCTAATACATTTTCACTTGTGTGAATTACCCTTGCTTCTGAGCTACCTATGATCTTTTGATGGAGGAAATGAGATTCGCACACCGAGCATCCCAATAGGAAATGTCGCGACCGGAAACGTCAGCGTCACAGTTGCACAAACAGGCATTATCAACGAAGATTTAGGGCTACTAAGTGCCATGCATGATCCTAGCTAAAAGCATTCATAGCTCTTACATCCCTTTAATCTTATGGAAGCCGTTTCATGCCCTAGCATCGCATGTATACCGAATTCCGAACGGAGAGTACACGTCAACCATGAAAAACCTATGATATCAGGTGCCATCTGTCGTACTTAAGATAAGAAATAGATGGGATATCGATCGTGTGCATCATCACCCGTGAACATTAGCTCCTACAAACTGGTCCGGTGAGAGAAAAAGTGGTCCTCTTGCTTTTTTCTACATATTTACCAAGGTCTGTGCTATTCCCAAATTTTATTCTTTCAGCGTTCAGGATCATGATTAGCACTTGGTTGTCCATTTGTTCTGCATTATGTGTGTGAGATCTTCCTCAGCTTGACGGCACAGCACACATTCACGATCAAATTTGTTTGTTTTCGACCTCTCAGACGGCATTTGACTGCTACGCGCTACTCTTTTGACAGTAACTCAACAACATCTTGATGCATTTATTTGAGTAGATAGAATATTGAGGCTGTGAAGGATGCTTTTTTCAGCCTATTGTTAAACTGAAGGTCATACTTCTGTTTTTTTATTCGCATGGCTTCCTCCTGAATCCCCTTCCTTCAGCTTCTGAAGAAAATAGACTAACCTTTCCCTAACCTGTGTGACATTTCTGTCTACGCTCCAGTTCCTGTACATCAGTTGATCCACAATGTCTTGAATTCCATGAAATTCCGGAAGTTATAATGGTGTTAGCGAATGATTTTTGGTTTCAAGGTTGTTTTGTGATTACTATGCCTCCCGTATTTCGAAGACCCTCAATTCGCTGACCATCAATCTTTTAAACAGAATTCTGATATTTCAAAGCTACCGAATGCAATCTTATTTTCTCAGCCAACCGAATAAGGATAACTATTTACCGGAACTTTAAACAAAGATGTGATAGGTAGGAGCCGTAGGAAGCGCTTTAACAGCATGTTGTTCTTTCTGACGTGATATGAAGTGTTGAAATAAACAGCACACAGCCTTTTAGAAGGCCTTTTAGAATGCAGTCTTTTTGTCCGAAAATATATAGAATCGGTCGTTTCAAAATTAAGGAAAACAGTGATTGTCGCTCGCGGGTAAACGGGTGCGACTGGAGAAAACTCATACCATATTAACGAATTCCCATAGAATGAAAGGTGTTAAAAAGAACTCAAGTATTAGCCTACCTACTCGTTTACTCTCAAAGCAGTTTTTTCAGTGTGCCGTGTAGTCATTAAACTCCACGCATAAACAATTCTGTGAAACAAACAATTGCAACGTTGGTACAATAAGCAATAAACTACATTTCTTTTTCGATTCGAGCAAAATTGAGCACAGTAAAATAAATATTGATTGTTTTTCTCCATAGAAACATTCTATGCTTCCCGATAAAAGATGAGAAAAATGGAATTGTCGGCGTTGCTCAGCTGTGCAATAAAATTGGATTTCCACATTTCACACATGCAGACGAGGAACTAGCAAAGGCGTTCTCCGTATATTGTTGCATCAGTATTGTACATGTAAGTTCATATGGAAGGTCAAAACCGGGTAAACAGACATTGTTTTTGTTCTTACACCATAATTGAGTGCAGTGAAATAAAACAATGTGTCCTGAAAACTCCTTGCCTTAGGTGACTTTACACCGCTGTCGTTTCGCGAGACGTCCGCGAGAGTTGTGGTAGCTGTTTGCTAAATATTGCACTGTGGTAAACGTTTTAGTCTGTGACAAAATTTGTACTTGTACATGTGCGTATGTGTGGAGGAAGCAGAAGACTAACTCAGCCGCTTTTGTTAGCGTTTCATCTATACACAAGTTTCGGATTGAATTTAGTGTAAAAGCACAATTAAGAAATATGGGACGTTGGCCTCACTTTTTCTGCATAGCCCAACCTCCGAAAGTTGAGCTACAGATCGGCACAAACTTCTGCTCGGGTGCTTGGTGAATTGAATCCACTCTCGGCATTTTGCTTGCATCTGGAAAGACCCGGGCTACAAAACAGCTGAAGTATTAAGTGAAACTGAGTCGTCGTGACATCTGTGTAAAAATTAGATCATCTACTCTTCGTCTGAATGAAACACCTAATGGTTCAGGTCAAGCCAAAATTGCATCAGGAGTTGCGCAAGTGTGCTAAATTTCCGAGGAGCAGAGGATCCTAACCAGGTAATTCTTATCATATATTGTCTGGCCTCATAACCAGCCATAAAAGGACACGATGAATGCACCCCGTTCCGTTCAGCTAATTCGTGTCAAAGGGCGCCGTGAAAGTGGTGAGTTCATCATTCCGAATTTCATTCGCATAGTGATCCACATATCAAGTCTGCTTTTTCTTTTTCCATACTTAGTGATCCTTTGAATAGCAACAACCTAGATTGTAAAACGAAATGTTATTCTAGCTACTGACCCACAGTTGCGTTTTTCGAGCCTATTTTGCTTCGAGCCCATTGCTTTTGTCTGGACTCAATTCTCCTTCTCCGTGTATTGCATGGCAGCTACCAAACGTATGAATAATATATTCTGACTGACCATGTATCTGAGCTAGCAGCGTTGTAGAAAAAAAAACGAATGACGAGGCAACTAAATTGGGAGAAAAGGTTTGACCGTTCGCCGAAATTCACCCATGCTTTCTATACCTCATGTCCAGTCTAGTATAGTTTCGAACCAAACCCGTTTTCGGTAGCAAACAGGTAATCATAGATGGATGCTACCTCTCAGTTAACAATATTGTGCTAGCTGACACTACGAAAAGCAGTTGATTTAGACCACTGATTGATGTTCTTTAAATCACGGGTTGTATAAACAAATCGGTGCACAACGGGTGACATTCAGTTATTCCACATTGAAGCACTGATGCAAATCGATTGCACTGTCATAGATGTCATTTTTACTCAGCATCATCATTAACATCATATTTCTCATTAGCAGGGAATTTAGGTAGACACCGCTACTTTACTGCTGTTATTGTCGTTCATGTTTCTGCGCACCCTACACAACTCTTGCCTTTGCAAAAACGCGTAACTCAACGATTTTCGCTGAATCTTTTCATACGTATTCACAAAGCTTATCAAAGACACACGGTATTTTCGCTCGTCCCATCCGGTCAAATCCAGTTCTCCAAATCAAAACGCAACTGCTCTCAGTTGGCTACAAACAAACTCGTAACATCTGCCTGGACAGGACACAGCACCCATTTACGTCTTTTTCATTTTTTGTTTATCCTAACAGTCACTAATGTATAAACGAGTCCAAGACGCGCAGAATCGGGCACGCCTCGCAAACGAACTACTGACATATCATATGCAGGCAAGGTTATCCCATAAATCTGATGCTAAGTTAACTATTTTCCCTCAATTCTGCAGTCATAACATCCGCTATACCCTTTCTAGGTTTCCGAAGACAAGGCTGAATGGCTAGCAACCTGCAACATTCCTTCTGTGAATACTCTGCTTTCAAATCCAGCATCGTTTTTATCTATTCCTCGAGAAATCAAGTCAGAAGACGATAGTTTTCTAGTGAGTATTGTTATGTTGCTCCTATTTGGCTTTTATGATCAGTAATGCACACAGAAAGAGTTTGTTCCATTCTTAATAAGTGTTTTGGGCCTTTAGGTGTACCTTATTTCCTAACCATACGCACCGCACTAATGTTGAGGGATTTTCAGCAAACAAATTTGAGTGGATGGTTGAATGTTCAAATTGTAGGTGCATCACTTTGCAGACTGTCAGTAGTGGCAGAGTTCAAACACAGGAAACAGGTAGCATGGCGCGCCAAAGCTATAAATGTCTTGATCCTATTCTGCACCTCTCAATCAATTTTTGCTGGTTTCGAAGATTTTTTGTACCAGCACCCAAGGTGGTTACCTTGATATCTACAGAGCTCGAGGTAGCTCGGTGGTTAAGGCACGAGTTTGCTGAGCAGAAGGTCCGTGTTTTGAACCCAACCTCAGCATCTCGATTGCTCCTGTCTAAGTTTGGCCAGCCTTAAGTACCTCAGCCCTCGTGCTTCCTTCGGGTGGCAAAGTGCTTAGGCACCGAAGAGTGTTGAAGCTGAAAGATTTTGATATCAGCAACATTATTTAGTTGCCTAGTCTAGAAGTAGTAATACAAACTAAGGGAAAAAATCTTATTTGGCCATTGTATCCTAACCTTGGTAATATAAGTTATCCAGTTCAGTTTTTACGACTATACGCGGACTAACACTGACAATTCGTTCATTATTCACGTCAGGCTTTGCTGGGGATGTTTGATGATTTGAAACTTATCAACAAATGGCGACTTTCGCGACGTACGCTGGCTCATTTCATTTTAATGGTCTGCCGAGGCTATCGGAATCCTGCCTATCACAACTGGATACACGCTTTCTCAGTCACACACTTTGTCTACATCTGTGGAAAAAATCTTCCCTTAGCCGGGGAATTTCTCACAGACATTGAATTTCTGGCACTGTTTGTGGCCTCCCTATGTCACGACATTGATCACCGTGGGACAAATAACACCTTCCAGGTGAGTCACACTGCTTTTAGGGTAGCTTTTGGAAGCTATAAGACCTGCTAAAACTAATTCCTGTTGATATTATTTCCCAATTCTATTGACAAAAAAGCGTCGATTAATTAATTGGATTAAGCATCACTGAATATCTCTACACGGCTACGCACTGATGATGTCACATAGGCAGGTGATGAAACGTTACAACGAAGCTGTCAAGCATAGATAGTAATTCAACCATATAAATGGTCCTCGATTCATGAACAGAATCCATTAGGTCACCAGTACTTCTTGTTTCGATATAACTAGTTGGCGGTGAAATAGTGCCAAATTTCATCCACCGTTATAAGTTGATGTAATACACAAAGACAATCTGAAATGATGCGTTATACACGTTTTGGCGTCAATTCGGCCCATAATCCTCCTTACGCCATTTACATCAATATAGTTTTCCTGTTTTCAAATTGAAATGATGATCGTTAATTATTGATACAATACATATATAGTGGTAGGAAGTCTCAGACGAGGGGAGCTGCTCTTGTTTATCATAAGATCGGACATCATGATAATCGACGAGCAAAACTTTGGCAGCTACAACCACTATACGGCAAGTACGCGGTTCTTACAGCTGATGATGGTGATGATGATCCATTTAGTCACAGACGAGAACTATGAATGACGATTTTGACAGTCGTACGTCGTCCTATGTAAAGTGAAGCACTTTTTGTGTTGACCGGTGGCCCTGTGAATAGAACCGAAATAATACCAGCTTAACCCCCAAAACGTACTCTATTAGTTACGCTGGAATATCACTAGCATTCTTGTTTACTTGATGCAACATAATAACTAGTGATATAGTGACATGATAGTTAAAAGTTCCGTCTACTAAGGCTAAACATTTTGGGATCCACTTTATTTCTATTATTCTGCCGCCAGATCCAGGTTAATCTGCTTTGATAATGCAGTGCATTTTTAAGTGCTGGGGCCTGTCACAGGCCGAAAAAATGTATGCAAATTACTATAAAATGAATCAGATAGAATACCAGAGGAAACTCTGAACTGAAAATAAAATGGCCTAAGGCTGACGCTACTCATGACCTGCTGTTGTTCTTAGCGGCTCTTCGGAGAGTGCAAACACTTTTTTCACCTGTTGAGGCTATCATTCCCAAATGAGCTGATTTACGTTCCTTTACAACCCAAATAGGTACCGATTTGTTAGCGATTCCACTTTTCCAGTACAAGAGTGAACCATTTTTAATCGTGAACGGTTGCGTGTAAGGGACACGGAAATCGATCAGTATGGTCTAATCGTGGGAAGCTTGGTCTAACTGGCTAGCCACTGCATTAGTTTGCTTGTGACATAGAGCAGGCATCACCGGAAAACGAAAATAAGCGGGGACAAAGGCGTTCATTCCGCCCACATAAAAGAAATATTTTTGTCCCTTATGTACACCTGTGGCACAGTCCAGACCCATATCTGAAAGCTAAGCCGACCTAGTTTAATTTCACACTCTCAAAAAGTCCAAACTGAGCTATCTCAAAGGCGAGTAAACAAGAAACCTACAGTGCGTGCGAGGTTAGAATTCACGTCCTTAGAATGGTTTTCGGAAGGTACCGATTGCTAAACAGAACAGGCTGACCAAATCGAACTCAAGTGAACAACAGAAAGCAGAAAGTGGAAGTTGAGAGTCGGTTTCTCATCATCCGAAGACCAGAGACAGGGTGCACAAGGCACCGACTACTGAAACGCCCACTATGAACCTACTCGGCATTTTTCTATTGTTCCGCATCCTGCATCCACTAGGTCCAATCCAAGTCATTGTTGGCAGCTTTGTACAGTTCGGACGGTTCTGTTTTGGAGCGTCATCATTTCTCACAAACCATTTGCATATTGAACACACCTGGATGCAACATTTTCGAACAATTCAGCGAAAAGGTGAGTTCTCCCACATTCAACATGTCGACTTCTTGTTAATTTTCATATATTAGGAATGTTTTATCCTGTGGTTATATTGTTACATTCCCTCAGTGATGAAAATATTTTTATTCAGTAGCTTTGATCAACACAGTTTGATTGTCTCTCAAATAATCTTAGTCGGAGATAAAAACTGACTGAGGCACTCAGAGTCAATCTAGTTCAACAAGAAGCCCAGACAGTCAACAGGATTTTACATTAATTACGACTACTTGCAATACACCTCGGACTCAAGTGGATTATCACGTAATACTGACGTCTTGTCACCCTTTTATGATTAATTTGCCAGACAAAACCCCATGCGCTTCCGTGAAGGAAAGCAGCGGTCTAGGCTTTGTTGCAACTGCATTGAACTGAAAGGAAATATGTTGATTGCTTTGAGGAGAAATATGGATTCCCTGAAACACCCAAAAATCTTCCGAAAATAACCAATTCGTTTGAGGGATTGCCGAATTTTCCTTCGGGCTTTGCCTACACAGATCCTACACAGAGAGTATGTACATATGTCATATCTGCGTTGAATGGTTCCCATTTTCCAGGACTGTACACATTCTTGGCTTCAGATTAGTACACAAAACCTGACCCAATCTGTCGCTTTATCGGCTAACCAGCAAAAATGGCATAAATGAGTCAAACCGACTTTAAATGCATCAGAGTCAGTCCCACATCCGCTTTTCAATATTTCTGTGGTTCTCACAGCATTATCCAGTTGGGCTTTCCTTTCTGAAAGATGTCGATTTCCCGATATGTTTACGAGCATGAGTTGACAGACAGCTGACAGTGAATTACTGATGGTCAGTCAATCCTGCTGACAACTCTCACCAAATTGGATGAAGACCTCGAAACAGATAATATCAGTGGTTCCTGCTACGGTGAGGTTGCGTAGTCCATATCACAGTTGGTGCTTTCAGTATGTAGCTCGATAATCGCACCTACTCACAACACTGACAACAAAACAGGCCTATACATTTACGCTGTTATAACTTGATCTACACGTCCGTATTTAATGTTATAGACTAGTAAACCTAACTGTGGAAACCGGAACCTCTGAACAAATTCTCCACAAAATGATGAACATAAATGTGATTTTAATACCACAGCAAGAATATTCGGACCTTTATTAAGTGTAAAATGGATGCTGATGACCACGGTGAAAGGGATGAAGAATATAAATTTTGTAAATGGTAAGACGTAAGCAATTTTGTGCTGGGAACCGGTGGTATTCTGGATAATTTTACACACATTTGCAAATAAGACTGAAAAAATTTTGCTGCGATAGCAGCCTTTGAAGGTGATCTTTTCAGCGAGAACTGAGAAGAGTTATGGACTACTTGGCTATCGCCATTCTATAAGATTTGTTTGGTTCCGATGGTTTTGCTAAATAACGTTCTTTCTCTGAATGTAATCGACCGAAGTTCTAATCTATATGCCCAATGATGTAACAACAATGCGAAGACGCGAACACGTCGGCATACGAACGATTCGATACGACCCGCGTGCAGGTTTTGTAAGCTGGTCCACCGTAAGTGAACCTGTATTGAAGGGGCCTTGAGCCTTGAGCGTCACAGAAAGGGAGAGTTAACTGCATTTGGAACAAGAATCATGAAGGAAACAGCCGCTCTGTCCTTTAGAGTGAGGGTACTAAACACCGATTTTCATTCGCGAATTGATGCGATGTATAGGAGGCACAACTACTTGGTTATTTTCACATTTTTATCCTCAGGTTTGGTGCACAAACCAGGAATGATTTCCCCGAGTTGGACTTTTCTCGGTACAGCTTGACACAGCAGAAAATATTCAACCGACTATGAAAGAGCATGAACATAGCACTGCCGTGGCACACAAGTTAAGTGACACGTTATAGGTGCTAGACAGCTGTCCCAACCAGGCGTTTAGTAACCTGTCAACGTCCTCGTCATACCGTGCATAAATATTTTCCCAAACTGGCCGAAGACAGAGATGAAAGAGCCGAATCAGTCAAACTTGAATGGATGTACTGTTGTAACTTACCGGTGTTTGCGTCTGCGCTTCCGCCTGTTACTATAATGTGGATGACGTCTCCGTCGCATTTGAATATGGCAGTCCGATAGAGAAACAAGTGGTAGTGGCAGCTAACTTAATCTTTGGGGTAACGAGCTGGAGAAGGCAACTGGGAGTAATTTTTAACGGCTTTTTTCATTCAATGGATTATTCCAGATCCACGTATGCTTAATCAAATCGCCACTTTTATACAACGGTTTTGACTTTTAACTTGATCACGTACGGCATCGTTGTATCAGACAAAGTGCAAGGCAATTTACAGCACAGTTATATGTAAGCTGCATCTGCGGACTAATCAGTATTGCGCGAAATATGTTAAAAGCTGACTTGTGTGACAGTGTAAGTTATAAAACAAACATAAATCTTTCTGCTTTGCAGAACAAACCCGGAAATGTTCATTTGTGGACTAGGATATTCTTCCTAAGCTCTCTTCGGAAACCAGGGCTTTCAAAACTAATATCCGGCACAAATTTGTCTTTTTATGTTACGTTTCTCTCGGTGTCTTTCTTCGGTTCCATGCTGTCGTCGTAACCAACCAAGGAATACGGACGAATGTTGGACCTCATACGTGATATTATACTAGCGACAGACCTGGCACATCATATCAATATAAGCGCCAATCAGAAACACATGGTAACCCAGGGCTATGATGTCAAAGATGAAGAACATCATCAATTGCTACTTGCGCTCCTAATGACAGCCGCTGACCTCAGTGATCAGACAAAAAGCTGGCGAAACACGGTCGGCGTTGCTAAACTAATTTATGAGGAATTTTTCAGTCAAGGCGACTTGGAGAAAGCAATCGGTCAAAACCCGGAGGACAGTATGGATCGTGAACGCGCTTGTGTACCTCAGTTACAAATTTCCTTCCTCGATTACATTATATCACCGCTGTATGAGTAAGTATGCTCATTGTCTGTATCACTAATTTGTTTTTTCGGCTAGAGAAAGCCCAAGCTGATCTCATTTTATCCAAGGTCATGGCATTGGGGTTTTAAGTTGGCAGTTAATCAGTTTGCTTGCAAGCCGATTCCCTAGTTTTGTGTGCAAACTAACAGCCACCTAACCAATAAAATCACCCAAGCTACAATATTCCAATATACTGATACTGGTCTTTAATTAACCGTAATATCCTCACCTAGCCAATAATATTTGGATGGCATTACGCGGGGCACCAAATAATACCTTTCCTTCACCGGTGACAAATTCCTAGCCTTCTTTTAAGAAGTCATTAGAGTTTACATGGCGAAAAATAAATTCTTACATTCACATCATGGTTTCATGTAAACGATTCAGTGCTCCACTTAAATTCATTTAGCTTCAAGATTCCAGTAGAAAGGACCCTAATTCTAGATTGAATTGAATGGTCTCATATAAGAGATCCGAAAAGGAGACCTCACAATGTATAACTGTGATTATTAATAAGGAAATTGCATGGTAGAAACAAGTTTTGATTTTATTTGTGAACTGTTTTACATACTTTCTCATTTATACCTTATAGTTATAGAACTTTTAGGCGAGTTGATGAAAAGCAAACGGTCGGAATTTTTTGTTTTCGCAGAATCACAGCGTGTCACACAACCTGCTTTTAACCAAGGGTCGCAAGGTCCTTTTCATTCTAATTATGCACGGTATTATGTATACCTGTACGGGAGTATTCTTATTGCTACCGTTACAAACTACATTCTTGGATTCCTTCGATGTTTTGCTGGTTTAAGCTATCTGTAGACGAGGACTCAAAGGAATGACTGGGTAGTTCAGTAATATTTTCCTTCTGATTTCTCGCTATGAAAGTATCTGATGAGCTGCAATTACTTAGGTTAAGATCAGAGGGTTGGTGCTTTTTGACGCTTCAGAATCAGTCGGAAATGTATTCCAAGATTGCTCATTCAGGCAACTGTTTCCATGTTGTTCGGAGGACTATAAGCCACTAAACATTTTCAGATACGCGGCGATCCTTTCCGTAAGATTAGCAGTTTGTTCGTAAATGTTTTACAACCGACAGAGTTGACGTTACCAGTGCGCAATTGTTAAACTAACCGGGATGCGTAATGTTTGCGAGTAAACTGTTCAGATCAACGAACAACTGTCTTCACAGTTTCAATTACAGCCAACTTAGCGGTAAATGATTTTTTACTCAACTCATCACTTCATTATTGACGGAAATATTCTTATAATTTCACTACCCTGGCCTTTTCGCTACTACAAATCTATGCGACGTGTACTCCAAATTTCCATCTTTTAGCGGACCGTATTTAGAAGACAGTTAACTAGGTTAACCTCAGTGACTGGCAGATTGCCTCTCATGTTGCTCACCAAATAACATCGTCCTAATGTTCCACGAAGCTTATGTAAGGTTCTGTAAAATAAGGAGGCAAAGTTCCTGACGTATTTTCAACCAAAGTCCGGACTACCATCGAACCAGTGTGCCGTCCTATCTTTCTTTGTCTCCAGACTTCGATCCTCAGGATTAGATGGTTAATCCAATTGGACCTGTTTATGGTCATTCCGGTTGGTTGTCTCTGGTGCAATTGCCACGAAGATACATTTTTGTGAGGCGTGCATCCGTTTGAGAGCAGCGAATAAACTCATTCACCAGCGTCTTCGTAACGCTTCCCGAGACAGATTTCGATAATAATCGCTTAAATTTGAAGAGCATGTTCACAGACATAAAAACTAAATGCAAGCGATGAATGTGAAAGTGTTACAGAAGGATATGAGAGAAAAGAGAGAAACGTCTCATTCGAAGCCAGACCACCAACAGTTCCAGTCAGATAATCCCAACCTATGTAAGAAATTTGGTATGGAAACACGCGTGTAAAGATCAACAGCCGAAGAAAGGACAAACAATGCTGAGTGCTCTTCAAGGCGCAGCAAGCGCTAGCACAGTCAAAACTCGCACATCAGGCACAAAGTGTCCATCATACTGGGTCTGGTGTGAGATCCAATGGCAAGAATGTGCACGCAACGCCATGTACCACGCATAAATGTGTCGTAAGTACGAAGGGAGCCCACAATGGCGAGCAAACACAAGTCACTGACTGTTACCCTAGGAAGGCCCAGTCCAATAAAAGCCTTGGCGGATTGAGGAAAGTAGATCCCTCGATAAGAGATGATCATCGGTTGATGGACCAAAAAGTCGACATCACGACCAATTGCACGTAGGGCTGAAATTATGGCGAGGGAATGTTCATCAGCACCATACTTCTGCTTCTTCTCATTCCACACAGTAACTCCACGCCCATCCGAGACTATGCTTGTGTCTATCACAGTTGCTCGGCGCTCCCGAACAGCGATTAGGTCAAGCTTGATGAAGGACGTTGAAGTAGGTGCTCTCAACTCCTCGAAGACAGTGTATCCCAGGCGACGGAGACGCTTTGCGAGTTCCCCTGCAACCCGATTATGACGAGCGCATCAGGCATCATGCGTGATCCAGCAGGACTGCAAAATATGCACCAAACTCTCCGGTTGGCCACAGTTTCCAC
>SJOL01007924.1:206799-295719 GCA_004794785.1 Opisthorchis felineus | reverse complement strand
CTGTTGTGCTTGCCAGTTAAGCACCCGTAACCTGGTTTTGATGCTGATAGCCGATCGACCAGGAAAATACTGCTCCAATCTCGTGAACAGCGCGGTTTGCATGCCACAAGACGGATATAAATTGTTAGCCAGGCGCAAGAGCGATTGTGACTCTTGTTGGGACCAACGGGCCCCGGAATACTTCACTCGTCCAAGCTTATCTGCATTATGCTGTGTGGGGTGTACGTCCTGGCGATGTTGACTCAGGCCAACCTTCGTCGAAAAAAGGCGGGAACAATCAGCGCAGGCCAATTGGGCGACCACGTTCGCACCAACACTTTCATTGTTGTGGACTCGGTGGTGGGCTACCAAGCCAGCTTTCGATTTGCAGCACTCCCTACATTCCTCACATGTGAGCTCCACGAGTCTCTCCTGTGTACTGGTTGGAACTAGTGCGGAGGCGCCAGATGATTCGTAGTGTACATTGTCGAAAGTAACCAGCACATTGAAACCAAACAGGGTGGTTAGCCCTGTCTGGAGTTGATGAACTCTTAGCTCACCCAGACTGACGTCCAGGCTCCCCAGTCAGCACCACGAGGAGGTGGTTCAGCTCACCGATAATTATTTGGTCTGTTGAGCTATCTGCATTGCCGGCACAAGCATCATAAATCCCAGCTACAACTATAGCATCGCGGCACCATCAGGCTACTCATCAGGCTTCAGGCTTCAGGTGCAAGTGCAATGCAGCATTAACCCTTACACCCCAGCCCATTGTAATAAGCCCTATAGGAGCATTCTGTAGTAAGGAAATTTGGCTCAAACCAAATTCATGGAACCCTCAGTCGCCAAAAGGGTGAGTGTTCAGCAGTATGTGAATATAAGCTGTCTAGATCATTTCCAGAGTGCGACTTAGTGTCAAAACAGTGTGCCTGTAAGAGGTGGACGACAAAGGATTGAGTGGAAACACCTGGAAAGTTTTTACCATTCCGGCGGCGGTTGGAGAGTTGCTTTCTGATACACGTTAATCAAGCTTGCAGTTGACATAACTCAATCGTTGTTGCTTTGAAGAGCATGCCGTAATCCCAGGAAAGCAATTTTTGTGCAGTAAGTTCATAAAGACGAAGTTACACTAGGATTGGGTACAGATGATAGACCCATCACCAACTGACACTGGTTCAGATAGGCGCCCTTAGCCTTCGTACAGCAGATCACCTGAGGACACTGACCCTCACTTTCGTACTCTCAGTCTAGTAAACCATCTCCATGAAGAGGCATTGAACAAGACTTCCTAGGCGGGTGCTGCATGAATTATCATTCTTTTGAAATTTTTGGAATCGTCTATTTCAGAAAGAGGTTTTCAAAAGGATATCGACCTATGACAATGGTGGAGCATTTGGCACCCGGCAACTAGTGGCCTCTTTTAGTAACCCCCTGAGGTTTCCTAGCAGAAGCTCGATGATTGTAATTCAAACAGGATGAGCTGGACAAGAAGGGATCAATCAAGAGAGTGCCATTGAATTTTAAAGAAAAACGGCCGGTTTAGAGTTCATTTTTCAGCGCTTCCTCTCGAAGTGGGACATAATTTATGTGAGGTCCGAAAAGCATGTTAGACCCGAAACAGATGCACCCGGGAACCTCCGAATCCTGTTATCTCTTATATATAATTTATAATGTTGTATACGTTATTTTGCAAGGTTTTACTTTTTGATAGGACAATACCAACTTGTAGCTTCTTTACCATTTGGCAATAGTTCCCAAATTTTTATGTTCCGCACTTTGCAAAAAACGTCTTTTCATGGTAAAATTACCGCAAAACCTCAAAAATGTGCCAACTGAAGCATGATCTGGCCTCTGTGCAGCACATTCATTCATATCATATCATAAACGAGAGAAATGTTTGAGTCTCCCGTTTACACCCAAGTGATTGGTAAGTGAGTGTATTCCGCCACTCACGTACAGTATGACATCCAAGTAAACTATACTACTGACGAGAACTCCGAGACTGCTCCTATAACCTGGATCCCTAGCTGGTCGAAACAGGTAGCGGAGTTTTCAAGTTTTCAGAAAAATTATGAGTATTGTCTTCCATCCAGAAAATACAAGGTGAGTTATTCTACGTCGGTACAATTTGAGTGGGCCGGATATCCCCTGTCCACATAGCTTACAAATTATGCTTCAGCTGCGGGACAACTAACAGGCAGAACGGATCGACGTCTATCAGAGTGCCTGGCTGAATACGCATTGCGGGAGCAAAAGCGCAACGGACTCCGGAAGCCAGTGCGTCCCCAATCACTGAGCACAAAGATCATCAAGTGGGTATAAAAGATTCGCTAGGTGTTTTGAAACGTGACGCTACTCCAAAGTTTGATAAGTTTGTGGGTCCTTATCCACCAGAACTCACAAACCGCATCTCTATGCACATGAAGTTTGGAAATAAAATTTTACCCTGAGAGTTGCTTAACAATTCCTACCTTTGGTGTGCGTCTGGTGAATTTCACCCAAAGGGATAAGCCTCAACACTCCTGTGTCAAATACCGTGGTATCCCAATATACCTAATTTTCTGGTGTACAGGAATGAGCTTAATTGGATCATTTATTTTCTACATCTCGTACAATTTTGATGCCCCTCCCGGTGGCTCCGCTGGTTCGGTTGCTCAAATTTCTGAGACGGCTGATGGATCTAGTCAGACGTCGGTGTCTCTGAAACACGTACAGTAGTTATAGGAGCTGCGTTATGAAGACGGCACTGTCTTCTTTTGAGGTGACGTGTAAAATCTCCAAACGAAAACCGTTTTCTGCATGTACCCCTGTTGTTTTATTCAAGGGCAATCATGAACCAAGGAATACTTTTGTATAGAGATACGTAAGACAGCGAAAAACACAATTAATGGTCAACAAACGGTCTATCACTGACAAATGTACGCTGTCGTAAATTTAATAAAGTAATCCACCATAATTTCGTTCCTGTTTGGATTGACTGAGAGGTCCGTGAATTAGCGATCAATGACTACTGCATTGCACTGGCTAATACCACTTTTAAGCTGGAAGCCATCTAGGTCTTCCTGGACTGTATGATAGAAGTTCGCGCATGATACACATTGTTTGCGTGCCATTCGATGGCACGCTACCTGTCATCCCAATTCCGGACAGTTTCCCCCTCCCCTCCCCGAAGACAACTAAGTGATGAGGCAAAACGTTTTCCCACATACACGATTTATACAATTCAAGATAATAAGATCGCGTTTTCAAGAGGATATGGCCAGTGTACGTCGAGAAGTGACCGTTCCAATAGCCGGACCCTGTTAAATAGCTGTTGTGGTTTTAACTATTTCCACAAACGTTATGATGGATGAGGACATAGAAACGCAAGTAAGATGTAGCGTATAATGAGATGCGCTGAAATGTATGGGAAGTGGTTCACCCAGTGGTAGTCAATATCCCATCTGGACCTCCACGCCTCCAGGACATTTCCACACATCTGGAAAACTGTATCCCGACGCCGTCGTCAGTTAGCCCATCGAATGTCGGTCAACCGAAAGCAGATCCGCCGAGCCAACTACGCCGCCATCCAGACCCTATACCACCAAAGACGGAAAGATGCAGCGTCTGCTGTGCTCGATGGGTCATGGAAGGATCTATACAAAGGTAACCGCGGCCTACCTCTGAACGCCGAGCAGTACTGGAAACAGGTGGTCTCAGCTTCAAAACATGTGGATAGCCGGCCAAGTCGTGTAGTAGTTACATCCGATTGGAGCTTGATCGTGCCAATTACAGGAGAGGAAGTCGGTCGTACGATCCGTTTACTGGGCAATTCGTCCCCAGACCTGGACAAGCTTACGCCCAGGACGCACCGCCGGTTCAATGCTAACGCGCTCGCTGGGTATTTCAACTTACTCTTATTATCTGGGGGTTGTCCCCCACATATGTGTCGTGCCTGTATTACTCTAGTTCCAAGGGTCCCAAATCCGACTTCACCGGATCAACTGAGACCGATCTCTGTGTCATCCATTCTTGTCCGATGCTTTCATAAGGTGCCTGCTGATCGCTGAAGTCGAAGATTGCAACTGCCCTCACTCCAGTTTGCATTTCTACATCGAGACGGTTGTTTGGAAGCTACATCGCTGTTACATGCCCTGCTTCGTCACTCTTCAGCGACTGCTTCTAACCTCAGCTTGGCGTTTATTGATATCTTGAAAGTGTTTGATTCGGTTTCGCATGACACAATCGTCAGATCTGCCAAGGCGTTTGGAGCACCGTCACCTCTAGTTCGATACATCGCACAGTCCTATGAGAATGTTGTAGCAGTTTTCCCCAATTCCGAGGTCCACTGCCACAGAGGTGTGAGGCAAGGAGATCCACTCTCCCCATTATTGTTCATCATGGCAATGGATGAGGTTCTTGGATTGTCGATGCCGCAACTGGGATATCAGTTCCATGACACCCTAGTAGATGGTTTTGCCTTCGCTGACGACTGGGTCGTGTGTGCAGAAAGTCAGGCTCGCCTTAAAGAGAAGCTTGAAGCTGCTGCGGTCGAGTTGGGAAGAGCTGGTATGAAGATAAACGCCCGAAAGACGAAAGCGATGGTGATTTGTGGGGACAGGAAACATCGGGCGACAGCAGTCTCAGTCGAACCATTTTGCTTCGCCGAGGAACTCATCACTCCTCTGGGTCCGACAGACACCGTAACATATTTGGGCATTCCCTTTACATTCAAGGGGAAAGGGGTCTTCAACCACCGACAGCATCTGCTCAAACTGCTCGATGAGGTGACAAGTGCCCCGTTGAAGCCGCACCAAAGAATGGAGATCACGAGGAACTACCTGATACCGAGGCTGACATATTCGCTCGTGCTCGGCCAAGTCCACCGAAACACGCTCAAAAGGTTGGACAACTACATCAGACAATCTATTCGTGGCTGGCTACGTCTACCGAAAGACACCCCGATCAGCTACATCCACGCCGGTAAACAACATGGGGGACTTGGTATCCCAAGTCTGAGTGCAACAATCCCGATGCAGCGGAGAGCGCGTATGGAAAAGCTCTTTTCTACCCAGTGCCGAGTACTACGCAATGTAGTCAACGATTCCGCATTTGGCAAGATTGTTCGGGATCTCAGCCTTCCGATCCGAGTCCATGGTGCATGCGTAAACACCAAGGAAGAGCTGGTGGCTGCTTGGGGTGATAGTCTGCACAACAGCGTTGACGGTCGCGGTTTACGAGAGTTGGTCGCTTCACCCCTTTCGAATCGATGGCTTGTATTTCCAGAACGAGTGTTTCCTCGGATATTTATCCGCGGTATCCAGCTCCGATGCAACCTGCTCAGGACGAGAGTTAGAAGCGCTCGGCATGGTCATGGTGGCCAGACGATCTTATGTCGTGGAAACTGTGGCCAACCGGAGAGTTTGGTGCATATTTTGCAGTCCTGCTGGATCACGCATGATGCCAGATGTGCTCGTCATAATCGGGTTGCAAGGGAACTCGCAAAGCGTCTCCGTCGCCTGGGATACACCGTCTTCGAGGAGTTGAGAGCACCTACTTCGACGTCCTTCATCAAGCTTGACCTAATCGCTGTTCGGGAGCGCCGAGCAACTGTGATAGACACAAGCATAGTCTCGGATGGGCGTGGAGTTACTGTGTGGAATGAGAAGAAGCAGAAGTATGGTGCTGATGAACATTCCCTCGCCATAATTTCAGCCCTACGTGCAATTGGTCGTGATGTCGACTTTTTGGTCCATCAACCGATGATCATCTCTTATCGAGGGATCTACTTTCCTCAATCCGCCAAGGCTTTTATTGGACTGGGCCTTCCTAGGGTAACAGTCAGTGACTTGTGTTTGCTCGCCATTGTGGGCTCCCTTCGTACTTACGACACATTTATGCGTGGTACATGGCGTTGCGTGCACATTCTTGCCATTGGATCTCACACCAGACCCAGTATGATGGACACTTTGTGCCTGATGTGCGAGTTTTGACTGTGCTAGCGCTTGCCGCGCCTTGAAGAGCACTCAGCATTGTTTGTCCTTTCTTCGGCTGTTGATCTTTACACGCGTGTTTCCATACCAAATTTCTTACATAGGTTGGGATTATCTGACTGGAACTGTTGGTGGTCTGGCTTCGAATGAGACGTTCCTCTCTTTTCTCTCATATCCTTCTGTAACACTTTCACATTCATCGCTTGCATTTAGTTTTTATGTCTGTGAACATGCTCTTGAAAATGAACGATAAAGGTATGTCTAGTGTGTGTTCAGGTAGATAATGTTTGTGAGCCTTTTAGTGGTGCTCTCTGCTGTGCACCCGGGGACAATACGACTCTACCTATCGCAGGTGTTCATTTAGGTGGCCTGCAGGCTTTACAGCAGTAAGCTAACGGGACCCCTGCCCTTGAGAATTTCAAAAGAAAGATGTAGTTACTCGTACTATTTCAATAAGTATCTAATGCAAGGTGAAATAGCAAACAGGGAACTTGGTAACCGGCGGTTAATGTTGTTCAACCTGTGAACCATTTATTCTACCGTTGTTTGGAACTTAGGGAATGAGACTTATATCGAACTGAAACCACAGTTTTGCATTAAGTCATAATAGGCAGGAAATTAAGCTATCATTGCCTTGATAATTTGGAAGCTTCCACACGGGCCATTTGCATTCCGCATGACCGTCATTAATGGACCATTGTTTACTTAGGAAAAAGCAAGTAAGTGAGAGCGCACTCAGCAAACGAACGCCGAACTAGACAGGATAGTTGTGCCTTGACATTTGAGCACAACTAAAAGATTGATATAGCCCGCATACATCAGGTATGCAGGTTAATGGACAAAAACAACAGAGAGACGTTCCATAATCTGAACACACTCCGTGCACACAAGTCCAACGTGGTGTAAAGAACAAAAACAATTAAACTCTTTCACTAAAATTGTAAGTGCTATTCCCTTGATCTAGCAGCATTCTCAGTAAAATCCTCCTTAACACCTGGCTTTCGGCTCTCCGTAATTTAGTCAGCTCTTAATACTGCCGAGGAGAATTATTATACTTAACGAGGCCGGAGCAACCTAGAGCAACCAAGCTGTAAGTAAGACGCATTTACTGGTCCCCTAGTGAACACTGGGATCACTTGCTATGTCGGTTACGAAATTTGAACCAAAAGAGATGGTGTGTATTCCTGAGAAAACGAGTGACCTTGATACGGGTTTATGTAAAACAGTTCATCGGCAGTATACTCAGTCGTTTAACAGGCATGATGGAAAGTGCTACTGTATGGTTTCCATTCCAGCGTCTTTATTTCCTAGTTACTTTCTTACCTACTTGAACCTGTTATTGGAAGCCGGTGGCTTTCTTCCGCGTGACTTCCGCCATTAACATTGGTCCTGAAAGATACGAAACTGTTGTACTTTGGTGGGTTGGTCATCCGCGTTGTCAACTGCCCGAAATACCAAGCACACAGATGCTTGGAATAGTAACTCGACATTTTGCAAGTCATGTACGCCCATTCAAAAGTAGATTTTGAGTCTACAAACAACTGTCCCAAGCGTCCTCTCAATTCGTGCTCTCCCAAACGGGAATAACTTTCGGTATTTGAAAAAAAGAGTGATTATCATCGTCCTTGCCAACTGGCTTTCACCTAGTTATCCGAGTGTGGTATCGACGAGGCAGTACAAAAAGGTGATGTGCATACACACACGATATGACCGCGCATGCTCACTGGCCGGTTAGCTCTTTAAATATTCACTCTTCCTAAAGGTCGATAAGACTGCGTCGGAAACTTCCAGAATAAACTGTAAATCACAAGAAAGCGGAAATTGGTTTGGTAATTTCAGGTCTTGCGCAGCTAGAACACAAGTGATATTGATCATCTGGTCTATCTGTAGCCTATGACTTGATACCAAGAGACTTCTGGGATGGACATTATGCCTGAGACTCTCTGAGACGGGTGTGAGCCTCCCAGAAGCCAAATTGGACGCCAGCTAGGATGTTCATTCATTCCAACCTTAAATCTCATTGAATAGGAACGTTGTATGTTGCCACGTGAGCTTTTTCTGCGATGTGCCTTCCAAAATCCGATGAAACGTACAAGGTCACTTACTACTACAAGGGCATTTACTACCTTGACTTACGTTATGGTTGAGTCAATACTATTAAGTCATCACCTTGGTGTTTCTGACATAAGTAATTTCTTGTCAATCGCCACTAGACTGGTGAATATCTAGCACTGAGCTAATGTCTGTCATTGCCATGAGACACCGGAAGTACTCAGCTGACGCCAGATTAATTCAAACTTCAAAATGAAATAAATATAATGGTCCTTCTGTGTAGTGGAAAATGATACCACCGTCGATCCATCATGGATGTCAAGACCAAGTGACTCAGAAACTGAATATACCTTTACTCCTAAATAACTGACGAGAAAATGGATGTTGAAGAAATTGTGCTTGTTGAATTCAGTGGTCCTACCGCTTGATTAGGTTAAAATTGATTTTTTTCTCCTAACTTATATTACTACCCCGGTTTCACGGAATTTTTTCAATGCCCAATCAATGGGCACAGTGACTACGCTAGAAAAATGAACCCAATGATCGTGATAATTTCGAACCATCCACTCCTCAACAGCGACCTCCTGTGGTCGGCCGTTGGAAAATGCAAACATTGACTAGAATTTTGGTTGATTTCCGTTCAATTTTAGCGAGTGAAAATGTTCGAGCACCGAGTTTGTCTCAGTTGTTTACCTCCGGTACACATTAGTGGTACTGAAAAGCCCTTGACAGCTAAAGTCGTTGAATGGCTGTGTTTCTAGCTATTCGTGACATGTACATTGCGACTCGGATGGTGGCTGTAGCAGGTGACAAGAACGGATCCAACTATTGGTGAGCTAAATCATTAGACAACAGTTAACTTGTGTGGCCTTTAGTTTTATCCTACTCCTTCTCATTATGAGACATGAATTGCTCGTCTCCGTCACATGTAACTTGAAGAAGGTTTGGTTCAATCAAAGTATTCACGGTGCTCTGCCCAGCTATTCCAGCGCTGTTTAATATGACCACTGAAAAGATCACACTGGCGTCGGAATTTAAAGAAGCTACGAGACTTCTCATTTCTAACTTCCCGAAAGCACAGGGATAGATCGTGTGCATCTCGGGTTGCAAATATCCGCCGCGGACCACCCATGAGTTGGTTAAAATAAACGTCACACCAGTTGGCTGTTCACTTTTAAATTAGCGTGGCTTGCCAGTTACTCGAAAGCATATATATATATGAGCATGACATTTGACCAATATGCCTAATTTGTCTTACCAAGGAACTCACTTTTAAAGTTTTGTTTACGTGGCAGGAAACCTTGAGAATCATCATTCAAAATGCTCAAGCGAGAGCATACCAACAGACGTCAGAAAACAACCGACTGCTATCAAGGCCATGGAAAAGTTAGAAAATTACTCGCCTTAATTAATATGACTATGGATATTTCGGTCACACGAATAAGCCCCTTATGGGCGCAGTACATTTCAAACTATCACAAATGAAGGGCGAAAAATCCTAAACGTAATTAGCTATGATAGATTTCTTCAAAACGTGACTCGCCAAATCGAACGCTACTTAGTTGTCTCACGATACCGATGATGTACTCTCTTCCCTCCGGAGTGTGACCACCACGACGAAATGGTACGCTTTGTTCATGAGTAGTCATTATAAGGAAGGGTCGAGATAACTATATCCCATAAAAGTTTGCGTAAGTGTACTGCGTACTGGTTTTTTTTCCTTTTATGACTGAGCCACTCATAACTTTGAATGCTTCTTTTTATCTGAAGCGTTTGCTATCGTTTGCTCTGCTGATTAATACTTGTGTGCCTGATACTAATTCATAACATCATACTAATATATGGCCCGAATATTCACATTTATTTTAGTTGCTTGCAATCACACATGTGTGACATCAATCTTCATGTATTCTTCTTTCCTATTTACAGAACTTTTGTCAAGCTGTTTCCACAAGCCAGTGCAGTTATTGCAAACATCCGAAGAAATCGGTCCAGATGGAAATGCATTCTGAAACGTGCCGAACGCGGGGAATTGAACGCCAACGGCCTGCAAATTTTTAACCACGATTTAATCGATGATGCTCAATATCCAATAAATGGTACTGCTATGTAACCGAAACTGTGTCAGTGACACACCAAATGGCGCCATAAGATTTCATGAGATAATTTATGGTCTTTTCTTGAGCTAGAGAAAGTGCCATTCATCATGCTGCCACACGGCAATCACTTAAATCCAAAATAGTTCCCACACATTCTATTGATGCTATTTTCAATAAACTATCGTAAAGAGAGGTGTATCATTTTCAAATGCCATTCTGACCGAGTTAAGTTAGCTACAAGGGATGTCAAAGATGCCTAGTCACTTCTGATCAACCTCAGTCCGAACTTATATTAGGAGACAGAATATCTCGTCCAGCTAAGATAATCACGTTAGGCGTTTGGATACGTCTGGTTCCAAGCTCAGTGGCTTCTTGAGTATGTTGGAGCAAATTCCAGTAGACTTCCTCCTGCAAGTGAAGTTTATCTGTACAGAAGAGCCAAGGAGCACTATAGGGCCAATTCATCTTTGTTGGGATCTATCATCAGCGCGCTTCTCGCGAACCTCTAGGTGGACTATACGTTGCGCTCATAAATATTCGATCAGCAGTGTGAGTAAGTCACTCTCACCCCAACTAAAGATGAGAGGGCTATACAGTGATCACCATAGATTGATTGTATTGACAGGACGAAATCTTTAGTGAAATCCCAATATCTGCTTAAAAACCCTCAAACAGAAAGCAGACTTAACGCTGTGGCCATTAACTTGTATATTGTCGTATACCACATGACAGCGGACTGCTTATGGGATGCACTGCATATTTCTGCCGCTATCTAGCCGCTTCATATTATTTTGAAGCGAGTAGTATGAGGCGATCGCGCAAAATTCAAAGACGGCCCACTGTCTATTTTGCTACATGAGGCCTACCTGGATTCTAGGCAATCCTGTCACACTATGTATGCAAAACGAATTAAAACTCACTGAATAGTTTCACATTGCGATATTAAGCCAGGCAGAATCCTTCACATCACCCGTGTACTATCAATACGGAGTAATCCGGTGTCAACCATTCCGATATGCACATATAGCTCAAAAGTCAACTTGATGTTGTGGTAAATGCTTACTTGTTAATTAGGTTGATGATGATGGGAGACTCCACAGGAATTCACTGAGTAGCTCCTTTAAAATGCCCTCCGATTGAATGTGCTGCACAAAGATTGTTGAATCTTCCATCAACACCAAATTAATTAAAAAATCAGTACTTATCGGAAGATACCTACAATCTGGTGTTTAATTGAGAAATTAGATTAACGGGAAATCGGAAACTACGGCTAGCTGACCGCCCCCAGAAAAAACGAAGCTGATAGAAAGCTGTCCACAGTCTTCAGTAAACTTATGATTAATATTAACAATTCAGTGGCAATTTCGGGTGAAACCCAATCTGGATTTTCAGTGGTCATGAAGGGAATAGGCTATGATAAGGTTCCAGCCAACTCAATGGCTTCTGTTTTGAATTTTATTCTGGTATTTCGGTTACTCATGTCCAGACTTCGGCGATCTGGCAGTATAATAGGCCTTATGCATCCTCCGAGCCACATAATTTGTTCGCCGGATTGATGCCACAGCTGTATAATTGTGTTTTCTAACTGGTTTCTTGAAAAATGGCACTAAAGGTTCGGAACACATTTAGTCAGTGCACAATTTTCTGGAGAAGACTGAACTGACATCAAGTTTGCTAAAAAGGAGTTTATGTCTTACGAGCATATGTTGATCGAATTGAGAGACTAAACTAAACTGTACCCGATAAAACAAGCAACACTGTCCACGATAACCATGCCGCTTCCCCGTTTAAGAATGACCATCAAAATAAAAGTAACTATTCAAATCTCCTTGGAGGTGGCTTCCACAATCATTTGAATATTAGGCGTTGACTAAAGCGAGCTACTCTCCTTGGAAATGGCCTATTCCAATGGATAACCATATTGATGATGTAAAGAACCTAGAATGACGAGCATCAATTTTCAGGCTCCCTTCATCAGGTCGGTACGTAACTAACAGGCGAAGTAGTAACATATAATGAAATGAGCGGATAAGACCTGTTAGTGTTTTGGAAGCGAAAATCCATAAGTAATCGGCTGTGGGTCGAACAACTGATCCGAATGCTCGATGGGCTGGTCTGTTGAACAGTGTGTCAGGGTGTCGGAATTTGCGGGAAATTTTTTGACAGCGCTGTGTTGTTTAGATGGCTAGAGGCGAACTGATCACTTGACAGGTGTCAATTGTGTGACGCGGTCAAGCTTTTGACAGCACTATTAAGTCGTGCGTATGCAGGTTTGAAAATATCAACTAAATACCGTCTTGAAGGAACTACTGTTGCATACACCATGTACAATTTCAAGTTGAATCTACATTTTCCGCAAGTTAACGGAGTCGAATCTTTCCTTTGGTCCTCTGCTGAGGGAAATTTCGACTTGTCCAACTGGATACATAGAGTAAACCTACATATTTCTGTCGACGGGATGTACAGGGTAGTTCATGCTTATCTCAAGCAGCTTCAAAATAAACATCCTGCCAATAAATTTCAGCCACGCCATTGCTGCCATTTTGAAAGCCAAAATGTCAGTACCCTCAGTTTCTTGGACGTCAAACCAGTGAAACTATTCATGGACTAGGTTTTGGGATCTGCCCCTAATCATCACCATCATTATCATGGTCGTTATCATCATCAGCTGTGAAAACCACTCACATGTACGGTGGTTACGGCTGCCGCGGCATTGTTCGCCGATGATTTGTGATGTACAGGTACACAGCTACGCACTGGATGCGGTGACTGGTGTAATTAATACGTAATCACCGGGGTGTCAGTGGAATTTTTGTCTGGGAAATCACGTGGGTAAGCTATGAACTGATGGCAACAACGTGGATGCATGCGTGCCATTGGGCGCGCGACTAGGCCATGTCTGACGATGCTTCTGGCCGTTGATGTGCCCCGTTTCGCAGTCCCGATCAAGGGAGAAGGCAAGGAGCAGTGCAAATGAGTTTGCCAGTAATAGCTTCAGTATTTCGCTGCTGAGTCATTGCTTGACCTCCCCTGGCGCGCTTCCAACCTTCGCCTGGTTATGCGAAAAAAGCTATTCGAGGAATTCGGTCGACTGGCAAGCGGATCACGTGAGTAATCCAGAGCAGCCTTTAGAGTCTGACCAGCTTATCTGTCGTAGTTGAAATACTTTGTCCGAAAACTATTAAACGTACCTCAGCATTAGTGACTCGGTGTTCCCACCAACCACGGATAGTGCCCAGAAGACATCGATGGTCATACACTGAAAGTTTAATAACGTCCTCAGCGCGCAATGGCCAGGTTTCTGACCCACATAACAATTTGGAGCGTACAGCAGCATTGAAAACTAGACATATAACAGAAAAGATAGTGTAAAGCCTGTGTCACAGGTGATGTAGGTTCCCAAAATCTGCTCTGATTTTCCCAATCCGGATGGAAATGTTATCTTCGGCTAGTCCACCTTGGCTGATACAGCTGTCTGGGTAGAAAAATGTGTCTGCTACCTCAATGGGCTCATCCGCAAGCATTATTTAAGCTTCTAGTCCACCCAATCATGCAAAAGGCAGAATTATTCAAATTAGTTAATGTTTTCTGCATTACAGTGGTGTCAGATCCTAGAACAGTTATGTGGTCTACATACTTCCTATCTGTGAGTAAATGCCCTATGTGCATTTCGACGCCACACGCATTAGAAGCCTTAGTGAACCTTCCATAATCATACTGATGACGAAGCTGAAGGAGTTGAATGAAACAGGACAGCCTTGGATGACACCAGTTGATGTAGTGAACTGAGGCAAGTGCTTGAGGTAGACCTCCACGTGTCCACGGGCGTTAGTGTGCAGCATCTTAAGGAGGTTCAAGAATTTATGAGGAGCACCTTTGCTCCTTATACACCGCCATAGTGCCTGACCATCCGTCTGGCTGTCTTCTCACGTTTCAGTACGGATATCTCGTATTGAACTTCTTCCGACGGGCGATTAGAATTTACATTCCATTCAACCGTGCGAAGTGTCTCCGGAGGCTGTGTTGCAGAAGACCAGCTAAACTGTCCTTCAAAATGTTCGGCCTATCTTTCCAGTCTGCGTTTTTGCTAGTGAATTAATGAGCCAACTTTTTTACTTATCATTCCGCCGGCCGCTGCTTTCCTATGACCAGTCGCTCCTATCAATCGGTGTAGGGCATAGCTGTTTCCGGTTGGAAAAGCCCTCTCCATTTGAGCTTTCGATGTCCAACTAAGCTCTCGGTCTTTCCATATACTCTTCACTATTCGGCGTTTGAGGGATCTGCTTGGGCCGCCGTACTTGTTCTCCGTTGTTATAGGTTTCTTGGCATCTGATCGGGTCAGTGAAGTCAGACAGGGACGAAGGCCGGTAGCATAGCTCCTCTCATATTTTTCTATGCTTCATCCACCTGCTCGCTATCCCTACCGTGTACATAACAGTGTAGAGCCAGCTCATATCGATGGTGCTTAGCTATGGTAGCTCTCCGAAAATGGTGGATTGCCATGCTTCTTTCTGGTCCCAAAGGGAAGCGAACTGTCAGGCATGCTTGCACCATGATGTGATCAGAATCAATTTGTGCGCCCCAGGAGGAACGGCAGTCTTGAATTATGGCTTTCCACCGGTGACTGGTGGTCTCGTGGTCCCAATAGACCCATGGTTGATGTGCGCTTTGTGTTCACCAGGTTACGCAATGGTAGCGTCTATGTTGAAGAAACGTGCTGGCCAGAAACAGTTGGTGATTAGCACATAAATGGAAGGGTCGGTGTGCGTTGTCTGTGTGACCAGAACTGACACCGAATCGATTGTCCAGATGAGACTCCAAGAAGTTCAGACGACCAGTTTGGACATTCATATCACCCTCAATGATGGAAATGTTGATGCTTCTTGTTGGACGACTGAACCCAAGTAACTCTTGACAGAAAGTATCCTTCTCAGCGTCAGAATTGCAGTCCGTTGAGGCATATGTTGACACTAAAAACAAGTACCGTCTTTTAAGTAGAGAGGCACTGACCTTGACCGAGCTGGATTACCGAACGGTGCAAAGACCACTGTTCATTGGAATCCATTCCATTAAAGCGCGTTCAGCACTGGGGCTGAGTGCAACTCACCCGCCATATATTTTGCGAGTCATCGGTTGTGGGTTACCGGACACACTGGGAGTTATATGTAGAAGGACCCACTTAGACCTTCAGACAGAGCCGCGCTTAGGTCTTGTGTGGGGGTTTCAGAGACATAGCATACATCAATTTTAAGGGAATATAAGATCTGGGCAAGCATCACCTGTTTGCCAGTGTGACAGAGTACGGTCGTTGAAGACTGTTATGTAGAAAAAATCCCCTGGAATTACCAAATTGTTATTTTACCTACTGTTAACGGGCAGCAAGGTGTATAAGGCACATTGGTAAGATAACCGACAAACAAATAACCCACCTACTTTCGCGTACATGGTGGGAAGTGATTCTGGAGGAACGTTGTTTGATAAAGAACTGTGTGAGGAGATGACACTTCCCGGTCGTCCAGGCCGAGGAATGGGATTTGGTTGAGGTACCTCACCTTGAGTCTTTGACTCAAAAGTCCAACCCACAAGTCAGTGGGTGGATGTGGGGTTTTGTTCACGGACCCTGCCCCTAGCCTAAGACTCAAATGTATGACCGGCTAGGTCGTGGTTGTTAGATTTCGATTGAAGGACCCGGTCCGGAGCCGATGACTGACCAGTATGACTTGCTGAGCTGCAAGGACTTGGCCTAGCCAAAGGGCACAAGGAGTAAGGCTTTACTATCTCACTCCCAATGCGGCTGCACGCAACGGGTGCCTTTTGAACAGCACCAGACGGTTCTAAAATTACTTTGACCGTATTGAATAATGCACCGGCGGTCACGGTCAACCGTTGGGCGATCGGAGTGTGCAGTTTTTGCGGCCAAGCCTTTCTTACCGTCCTTCCTCAGTGGGAGACAGCATCACTACTTCCATGAATATGGACATGCTGGTCACCTGAGGGAAACACCTTGCTAATCCCATTGCAGAGGATAGTGTGACTTTACCCACAGACCGTCTAGTAGCATGACAACTCGTATTACGGCCTCTCACTGCTCTTAGTCTAACTACACGACGAAACGTAACGAGGAGCTATGACACTCGAAAAGCAGAAAGATGAAAATGCAAACAATGCACTACGGCGTTCATTTACGGAAGTGGGCCAACTTTCATGCATAAAAAGAGTTTTATGTTATTCACAACTCGTGGTGACTTTTGGATAAAGCATTTGTTTCACGCATAATTAATGCATACCATAGTGTGCAATGAAACATCCATTTTACTGAAGAAGCAACTTTCCGGAAATTTATTAGGCTATTGGAATACTAGAAAACTGATGATTACGTTCGATAACTGCAATGGTTCAAAATCAGCGCTGTCACTCGCATGGCGGGTGTGGTAAAGAGGGTTGACCATCGCCCATAAAACACTGGAGGTGGTGAACTTGTGAATAGCGGCACTCACATGAGGAAATTACGCTTGGAACTGAAAGCAGTTTCTTGATGTATTGTGTATTAAGATCTCGATCACAGCTCGGATGCTACTCCTGTAATTTCAGATACGGACATCATTAACGGAACATTTGACTAGCGTAGATTTAAAACATGTTGCATCACAACGTTCACTGCTCTTGAATTCAGGAAGGATTCTTTTAGCTCTTTTCGTTCAAGTCTTTCTGAAACACACGGGATTTTAAAAAAAAACATGTTCCTTCATCTCACCAGACTAATGTTGTTCATAACTCGGCTCTTTGCATAGTTGGAGATGTATGTACATTAACTAGGGATGACTGAATTTAACTCCAAAGAATCTCGCAACTACGATTTATTTCTTGTAAATCGTCATCTCCAAACGTCCATATCTGTAGGTAGGTACCAAAATTACAGCAAAGAAAGCTGATATAACAGGAAGAACCATTTGAATCCTCATCATGTTAAAAAAAACTCTACTTTCTTTCCAATCCTACGGGAGGGTCTCGTTGCATATCTTATTTTTTAAATATTTATATGTTCATAAATCTGTCGTGAGATGTAAGCTGGTCGGACTATGCTAGCTCGTATTATCCGGAATTCAAGACACTCTCAGGAAACGGCAAACTGTCAGCAAGCGCATTCACAGTCAAGTGGCTTGCTGAGTGGATTCAGATGTTTGAGCTACGCGGTCCCACGTAGTGAACGGAACCATGGAACAGGAAATCTGTATTGAAAGTACACCACGAAAATACCATAAAGGTTGCAGTGAATATTTATAAAATAATATCCACTCCATTAACAAATAATCAATCGTTTCATCTAAGGGTACGTTAGCAAAACGGGGTCAAACTTCCAAGAAGCACGCGTGCCCACTAGTGACACACGAACATAATCAAAGAAATCAAACGTGTCACGAAGACTCTAGCTGAAAGATTTACGGACAGTTTCAGGAATTTCAATCGGCCAGAGGGCAGCTGACTACTAAAGAAAGCTCTGTGAATAATCAACACAAATAAAACTTAATTAACAGTCTGTCACACTGAGTCCATGAATTCTACCCCGGATGAAATCATGCAAAACGAATTAGAAGGAAACGGACATGCTGATTAATTGAACATGACAAATTATTTCCAAAATCTCTCATTTAATTCAAGCTTTCTTTAGAAGGGATAGAGGTTCTGAAAGTATCACACGAAAACTGAAAACTACCCTAATATCAACTATTTGTTACTTGGACCTTAGTGTTCAGTTTGACATGGCGCCAGCCATACGGGTTGTAACAGCCGGCGTCTGTATCTGAGAGTGGCTGAGCACCTGTCTTCCTGTACTTGGACCCGTGATGTCAGGTAACTGAAAAGTGCAACCGCAGCTCAGTAATTCGATACGAATTACCTGGTCAGCCTGATTGAATCTTTCAACTTTAATTATTGCGTACCACCCAGTACTTCGAAGGTGATTCATCACCACACAGTCACAAGTTGTGCAGTGACCGCTGTTAGTTCCCTTGGTCGTCAGAAACTTCGAGTGAACGTAATGACTCTGCCTTGGCAGATCAGATATTCCTCTCCGATGAACTGTGGCTGGTTGGTTTACCTAAATATGTACCTAAACACTTTTGGACCACAGTCGAGCACTCTCATATACCGTGTTTTACCCAGCTTTATGGTTACGTTTGCCAGTTATCAGTTCTCGAAAAATGAAAATTTTCAATAACTGCTATAATCCCACTAATGGATTCTCATTTTAACGAGGATTTACGATTCCCTATTCATCTATTTTCCAAGATCTACAAGCTTTTTCCAAAAAAGCTAACATCTGCATCGTTTCTGGTCCAAACCCGTATGATGTTCATTTTATCAGTAAGAGTGATTTAAAGTGAGAGTTAATTGTGTGCTTCGAAACCTTTCTCATGAGAATGATTATCTAAAATTAGCTTGGTTCCAACACACTGACAATGTGCAATGAAATTCGAGCTTCTCAATCTGTCGCAATTGTGATGAACACACACAATTGGGTGGGGTTGAGCAAAAATAGTGCACATTTTCATGGCGTTTGATCAAGCCGTCGAATTCACCTGAAAAAGTTCAACAGGACAAATTCCGAGATCATAAAGACCTTTTTTACTCTCTGTTTAACTGTCGCTACGTTGTTTACAAGCATCATTGGGACTCACTGGAGTGCGAAAAAGGCCCTTTGAATCCAACAGAGGTTCAGGAGCTAAAACACAAGTATGTCCGCTGAGAAAACAAACTTATTTGGTGATGCCTCAATGTTTGTATTTTTATGAATTCCCTGTGTGCAACAGCAGAAACAGGTTTCACTTGAAAATGGGGAGCGAATATGCAGTGATACGACGTCCAATGTGTTTCACAGAATAGCCTTGCAAAATTTATGGTGCACGTTGTTGACACAAAAGACTTCTGTTACCGTTCACCCTTCGTGTACGAGCTATCATTTGCTTACAACAGTGTCTCGAATATCATACCAGCTGAAACGTCTTCCGGCCTTGTGCACCACATTCATTTGAACAAGAACACCATTAACGACAGATTCGGTTGGATTCAGATGAGTATCCTGTTGAAACCAAACTGATGCACAAATGAATGTACCTCGCGAATTGCTTCAAATTTGGGTTCAGGTAGGACATAATTTCGACGAAAACCCCGGATATGCGTCTACCTGAGGAGCCTGAGAAAGGGCAAAACCGACTGTTGGCAGTCAAACGGGTTTCAGTAACCTTATAAGTAATGTATTCCGTCTGTTTATCTCTTACCTCCCCTTGCTGCAGCGTCGAGTATCCGGTGATTTGCACCGATGACGTAATAATAGTTTTCTCAACTGACCATAAAATTTCGTCTGGCAATGAAAAGTATACAATATTGCTTCCCCAGAGATTTCTTTGCGAAAAAAATGACTTCAAGTGGAAGTCGGGCTCGGTTGGTCGAAAGAAAGAAAACTGCTTCCCTCAGGAGGACGAAGTTAGCATTACTGGAAAATAGTTTCCGTGGCCACGTCAACCCTTACATTAATTACTATGGAAAATTGTTTCCGGTACAAAAGTGGTGAGCCACCTGCTTACAGCCAGCAAGTGGCTGTAAAAGAACGTTCTTCATACTTCACAGGAATCCAGGGGCTTTTTCGCTTAAAAGGAGTTCCTGTTTCTTGAGCACGCTGTTCTGTTCCATCGATGCTGAGAGACAGAAAATTGACAATCAGACTTTATTCTAAGTATATGCGGAGCAAATGTCTCTAGGTTTTATATAGAAGTTCCTAAATCTCCCGCTACCAACCATTCACGAGTATAACTGACAAAAATTTGTTATTTTCAACTTTCTGATACACTTGTTTCTCATGCTGTCCTAATTAGTGGGCGCATCTTCAGAAGTGTTTCACAGCCGGAATTCTGGACAAGTTTGTTTGTTTCAACCTGTCAAACCACAAACGATTGCAGTTCACTGGGATTTTATCTAGCCATTGTCCACCTCGAAGTTGTGATCTGTTCCAATCTGGTGAATTCATATTGTTTTGCATGCATTAAGCTGACACTAATTGTGTTGCGTTACACGAGATTTTCGTCAGCTCTAAGGTTTAGATGGGCAAATCCAAAAAGAAACAGGCATTCATGTTGTTGACATTCAAAGATAACTACGCTCATGCACGACGCACGCAACAAGTTTCATGAAATCTTCTTCAGCATTTTATCAGAATTCAGGCCTAAATCGACTCGTCTTTTACCACTAACCCTAAGATTGCCACCGCCTATAGAAAGCATGCTTTTGTGAATAACTCATTACAGGGGTAAAACTAAACAGGAATCATAAAATTGGCTGGAAATCGCTGTAGGGCTTTCGAATTTTTTTCTTTAAAAATCAGCAAAAAACGAATTATGCCAACTGGCTCCCGCTCAAACTTCTGCACAATCCTAGTGCAACTCACATGATCAGCACTCATCAGACCATTCTAAGCACCTTTGCTAGGTTTTATTAACTGGTTTATCAGGATAACAGAACTCACAAAAAGACCTGAAATCCACTGTTTTTTCCAGTTTGGAGCATCACTAGCTATGTTATTGTTTAGATCCTTGTGTGTATACCATAGCGGTTGCTTTAGAATGGTAACCTAAGATGATTAGATCTGGTTTCTAAGCCGTCCTACAAGTACTATTATATCCGTAAGGAGAGAAACGCGAATTTCAGGTTGAAGGTGATTTTCCCGGTCACCCCCACTGGTCACCTACCGCTGGTCTCTAGCCAATTATCAGTTAGTTAGTTAGTTTGTCGCAATGTTTGTTACCAATATCTGGGTCACCTTACCACCTTATTTATGTAGAACAATACCCGGCTGAAATACATTTATTTGAATGGAAATTTGAGTTCCGAAGTTTTTTCAGCAAGCCTATGAGTCACGTCTATTTACTTGGTGCACTTGTATGATCCAAAAAATCAACACAGGTCAACAAAATTGTTTGCTTTCGTGGCATCCCTTCAGTTTCCGTATTTCCTTGCTTTCGCATATGTTTGCGTTTTAAGGGAACAGAAATGCAGACGAGTCCATTGGACTATTGTGAATTGTCAGTTTGGGGTAATCAAGATCGGTCGTCGCTGGTTCTAAGCATTTTTCAGCCTTTTTAGTTCCATCTTTGTTTTTAGGAAGAACATATTCGTTCGTCAGTTCCTCTGGCCATCCTTAGTCCTGTTTCCTTGCATTCACTACACAATCCAGCTGTATTCATCGCAAAATTGTCACTTCTCCAAAATACTTTGGGTTATTTTCCTGGAAGAATGCATCATTTATAAGCTGACTGAAAACAGCCCCTTTGGTAATCAGCATGTAGGTTTATTTCTCGGGCCTCTATCAATTTTAAACTTTAGTTGAACATAAATTTCTATGCAACTGACATTTGCAAATTACCTTGATACTAACGAGACAATCAAATGAATCTCTCCTTTGTGATATTCTTCAACTGAATGTCTCGAATGCCTCCTTGTATTCCAGTTGGCACGATAATCAAAATACCACTGCATATTTCTATGATAGAGCATCCTACACACAAGTTGCTGAAAACTCCAGCAAACTACTAACGTTCTCGTTCTTTTTGGGGCACAAGGGGTCAAATAACTCCATAAACTGAGGTTCTCATTAACACCAATGATATAGTTTACAAATTGATGTATTTCGTCAACTTTGAGTTATGTTTTCCCCGGTGAAGAACGTGTTAGTTCCTCAGGCCGGCTTTGGAATTTTTTAGTCCTCTGTAGTGAACATTAGATTACCCAGAATCTTTAGCGCATTAGTTGTGGTATTGCCGCAAAAAGCGCCCCAAGTTGGTTGGCTCTGAAACCACTCGAACCTAGTCGTTATCTTGGATGAATTATTATCTGCAACTAGACTGTACGATTCCTTTCTCGTTCTACCAACCCATTCCAATCCATTTAAATCAAAGGTGAGTCACACAGTCGGGGTTTCGTACCGCATACCGTGCTTGGAGGCCCGGTTGTCTGAGTTGCAAACCGTGCGTGTTGCCACTATTTCGTTGATATACATTGGACACATGTGAACGGAAAATCACGCTAGAAATAATGTTCTATTTCAAAGGATACCATTTTTAGCCATAGATTTTATCTTCACACGAGCCGCAAATTACCACTTCTGTAAAAGTAAACGAGTCGTTTAAGTCATAAAACAGTTGGGACAGGCTTCCCCACAAATAAGAGGCGGTCCATAGGTTGTCAAAGCCGAGATGATTGATGGCAAAATACATAAACATTTAAATACATCATTAAAAATCCTTTCCTAAGATGATGAATCGTTAGGTCTGTCTTTCAATGGTTCCTTCAAAACCCTGCTCAAGAGATTCTCTTACCATTTGAGAGGAATATAAGTTTATTTAGCTAGGCCGAAATGTTTATTGCTTTTTCTTGTCCCAAGAATACTGCGACTGACTACAGCCACTTTTATCAAATTGATAGTGGTTCATCTATTCATCCAAAATGAAAGTAGACTACTGGAAGAAAGTATCTACCTGAAGCAATTTAACGAGAGCAGAAAGAGCGCCAGCCGACTGATACCATTCATAGTTAATCTTGCTAGAACTATGGGAACCGAGGCATAGATCCCACTGATTTTGTTTCCTGAAAGTTCTTAAAATTATTGGAATATTTGTTCGAGAGCTGCAATGCGGTATTCATGTGATTATTATGCAGTAAAATCGTCTGCTTACTGACTTAGACAACAGGGTGTGTCAGTCGGAAGTTTATGATGTATTCGGACTTGACTGTCTTGCAAAGTTTCGCAATCAAGCGTGTGACAGCATCACCTACGTAGAGAAAGAATGATGGTGTTTGGTATACGTTGTGTACAGACTCTGTTCAACATCTAGAAAAACCAAATTGCACCAACATGTAAGGAAAAACGTAGAAACCATAGTGCTCTAGTGTTGCTACCAACGGTGCTTCATAATATACGGTGATGCAAGTGTTTAAAATGACCGTTAAAATGCCCTGTAACAACAGTGGTTTCCAGGGACTACACTATCGATATGTCCTCAGAGCAAGAAATTCCATAAGTAGTTTAAGCTACTGAAATGGTGAGTTAGCTCCATGTGGGGGCCTCTTTGATAAATGTTCCCTGACCTACACAAATCAAGCCCTAATTGATTAGGTCCAGGGGAAACATTGAGGGCTTTTAATCTCCTTATCTAGATCAGAGTTTCAATAACCAGCTTTGACGGTCGACTTTGGAGCAGTTTGAAGGTTGCCACACTTTGATGGTGTACTCGAGGTGAGGACGAAATTATGCGTTTAGAAGTTTGTGGCGGACATTCTTCAGATGACCGAGAAAGACGCTGAAGATAGAGCCTCCCCATACCGGAAGAGTTTAAAGAGAATGAACTGCTTGAAAGTCTCTTGCGTAAGAAAGCCTGGGGTGCCTAAAACCTGATTCCCCAGCGACTACTTATGACCACCATGGAATGGGACTACGTAGTTCACATCTTTAAAAGTAACCGATTACGTGTGTCATTAAGAGCTGCCCCAAGGAAGCGATTGTCTTCTGAAGATGAGACTACTTTGCCGAAAGAAAGCAAAGATTTCGAGATAACCAAGTAGCCGAGATCGTCTTCGAAGGTGAAAATAGCCCAAAATTCAAGTCCGACCTATAGGTTAAATCGTATTTCACCTGACTTAGTCGTGACAGTGACCACAGAACTCGTATCTTCAAAGGATATTTACGTGCTAGGCTAGCAACGACCTCTTGGGGTGTTATGCTTGAGGTTCCGAAGGTTAACACGCTGCTCTACACAACGAACCACTGTTGCGAAGCCTCGCAAAGTACAGACTTCCGCACCATCCTCCGCCGTTCTCGTCAACTCACGGCTGCCAGCAGGGTGAACCCGCATCATATATATATATATATATATATATATATATATATATATATATATATATATATATATATCCGACACAGAAGCACAGTAGATTGTCTTATGAAAGCTAGGCTGTCCAGATAAATTCGTCAAACTCTTCAACCCCATTCGTCAAACTCGGATGAAGGTCCGGATTTGGACCTGCGGAAGTACGCCAATGATTTGCTAATCGATACCGGAGCGAAGCAGAGCTGTCTTCCTGCTCTAAATCTTCTGTCTTTATTTGACAGCTATCTGCACAGGGGCTTTCTGTCATTGGTCTATATATGTTCAAAATCGGTTGGATGATTTTCTGTTAATTTTGAAGCGTTTCCGGAACAAAACTCTGCTGCGCGAGTTCACTGATCCCATTCTTCTGTTTGCAGGAGAATGCACCTTATTTCTGCGTTCTGAAGCGGAGTTACAGCGGTTGTCTACGGTGCTGAGTTGGGCGTCGTCTCACTCTGGCTTGATCATTAATATTTCTAACACCTTTGTAGTTTATCAGCCTGTGCCGGGGATTCAACGTACGACACCACGTATTCTGTTAAATGGTTGCGAGAGAGGGGGTTGAGTGGATTTCGGCTATCTTGGCAGCGCACTATCAGCACACCCGACAACTGACAATGAAATAAGCACACCAAATGCCAAGGTCTTCACCGCATTTCGTCGACTTAGAAAACTTGTCTGAAGCGATCACCAGTTGTGAATAGACACCGTATTTGCACTGTGTTGGGCTGATGTGCTGTCTTCATTACCATAAGGCTGAAAGACGTAGACGCTATATAGGTGGCATATCCCGATTCTTGACAAATTTCACTCACAGTGTCTTCGCAAAATCCTTCAAACTAAATGGAATGACAGAATCTCCGACATCGAAGTCCTTCCGAGTGCAAAGCCGTTGGAATTGAATGCATTCTGCTACGAATCTATCTCCGCTAGTTAGGCCACTCGAAAAAATCGGACGAAACTCTCATCGTACAACAGCCTGTCTGTGGTCAGCGGAATAACAGAGTTCGAAATAGAGGACACCTTAAATTCCGCTACTGGGACAGTTTCCAGGTAGGTTTGAAAAATGTGTAACCTCCATTTTGGGTCATGAGAGGGCCTGCCACTTGACGCGACACGCTGGAAAACAAGTGAGTCATGTGGAAGGGACTGAAAATTCTCAAAGCAATCTAGTCTGCGTGGACTGCGTACACCGCTGTTTTGGTAGAACTAGCCTTGTGAGTTACCAACGTACTCATCGCTCCACTTGATAAACGTATTTTTCGAAACTCAGGTAAGCCTGTTCATTTTGGACTGATTAGCCCCCCTGACACTGTCATCATAAGGATGACAATATCAATAACCGCGGTGTTAATTCGATACCTGTTGTATTCCCATTATCCCCATGATGGTGTGTTAATGGGCGGCCACCGGGAACACTTTCATGGTGTTATAATCAGAGAGGTGCTATATGACGTTGAAACTAGGAGTAATTGACGAAAGACTTCGGTACCTCGATGATAAACTGGTAAGTGATGCCGGTGCCCATTGTTACGCCATCATGTTTAGGCCGGGTTTGGCTTGCACCGGACAACTGAACGTTCACACCGGCGACAAGGGATTGGACTCAGTACCTGGCTCCGCGCAAATCGTTTGTTTTCTTACTACGTCCGGTAGTTCTGATCACTGCTGACCGGGAAATTCGATTCGGATTCCAGCCAGTCATATGTAGGTGTATGTATGTTTTCACAGATGCTGGCTCCCTATCTGCACCTTCGGAGGTAGAATAACAAACTACAACAGCAGCTTTTGCCTCCACAGCACCCAGCTTTAAGTTAAATTAGACGTTTCTAAAAGGCTATCGTCTTACCAACCTGCAACGCGTTTATTTTAACACACATTGTGCATTCAAATTAAATGCGGCATTACAGCATCTTATGAAGATTTGTGCTACCTCGGAAGCACATGCTTGCAGATCTGGAAATCGATTGTAGATTACATAATCCTGTTGCCGAAGCAAACGTTCCATTTTGTCGCATACGTAGACGTATCTATGCGTTACACCAAAGTCGGATTATGCCGACTTCTCTTAATGTCTCCACCGCTGCTTGGCAGCCAAAAAAGGACACTATACCGACGGCACGTTAGAATCATTTACAGATTTCCCTTACAATGCCTGCGCAAACCCATTCGGATTCCATGCACAGTGTCCAGTACAGACAGCCGGAAGGCTTGCAGTTGAAAGTGATATTGATAGCTTGGTTTGCAATGATGATCGTTGATCCGTCCGGTGAGATGGGCAATTGGGTTACAAACGATTCATCACCAGCCATGAAGAGAGCATCAATGAGTTGATTCGGTACATCACGTAATTTTTGTGCCTTTGTCGGTCTTTTCCTACGGCCTTGAAATCAATTTTATTGGCTTAACGTAGTGGCGTTACTGTGAATTCAGAATTGTTCTTGATCCACCTTTATTGAATTGTTCTTGCTCCTCCTTTTGCTATCGGAGTGTCTTCTTTTCTGAGCTTCTCGTGATAAAATGTCTGGTTTGTCGTTTGTTTCCAAATAAGCAACATAGGTAAGTATCTAACTTCCGTCTGAGTTCTGCTACACTACAGTATGTGAACAGAGCTCGAATGCAACTTTTCTTGTGAAACACAGACGAATCTGTTCAAAGATGTGCACATCGAAAAAAACGACACACTGGCTAAGTACCAAGTTGCCACGCTAACCATCCACTAACAATCACAAGAAAAGGACTATGTCCAAGAAAGCGGAAGCGCACTACAGTACAGTAGACTTAGACAGGACAGAACAAACATATTATAGAATAGACTAGAATAAAACTGTCTACGCTGTAAAGGGACAAAAGGTAGCTCCCAAAATACTAACTGTTATTTCCTATTTTCCCTAAATGAAGATGCGGAGGGACACAAGTTTAACCTGAAAATGACACGCGAAAGTATACGACTTGATAGGGAATTCCCGTGTGATCTCCCGTATGAGTTCCGCAAAAAGCTCAATGTAGGATTCAGTCAACTATCCTACCGGAATCGATCCTGTCCAAGCAAAGCTTCGAATGGGTGAACACCAACTCAGTGATGGCAGTGAACCGAACATAAGACCGCACTAAGAAACGAGACTCACCTTGGCGGCAAAGAAACAAGGTTCACCATGGGAGGGGACAGAGAGTTCGATTATCAGGACCACCCGAATATCCACCAATCAGAAGACAGGCCAACCTGCAAGGCCATAGCCATCAAATCTTGGCTGTATGTCCCACACTCTCCCACTTCCCGTTGATCGAAACTATAGCAGCTGGAACCAATATGTCTACGGTACAGCTAATAAATTGATTTTTGACAGATTGAATGCTCACCCCAACGACCAATGATCAGTCAAGGTCAACCTGCGTGAACTTATATCGACCCATGCATGTGTATCAAGCACGCATTTTCACCTACGTGCACCCACTCCAGTCACAACTCACTGGTGTTGTCATCTTGACTGGTGATAAAACATTTACAACCAAATTGCCCGGCTCAGAGAACAATCAATAGCCACAGCCACGTGAACCCGTGCAAACTGCGGTCGCACGTGCCTATTTATATCGGACGTGCTGTTCACCGGCCCACTCACTCTAAACCAAAACAGAAGCACCAGTGTGGTGCCCAAGGTGAACCGTTTTCTGCTGGACTCTACTGACATCATGGGAGATGGCAGTAGTGACAGTCCCCAGACTACTAATCTGCTGGTAACCATATATTCCCACCTAAGTGGCGCTGTAATGAGCCTCGTAGAGTGCGGTGTTATGGTAATTTTATGCGGGGATCTTAATAACGTTACGGATGTTGCTGGGGCAGCGGTAGTAAAACGTTGATTCTGATGCTGAAGGATATGCCATCGTGAATAAGCCGGACTGGTGCCATCAATAAATACTTGTATGTTTGCGCGCCAGTCTCATCCGCTCATCAGCTTGCAGATAGAACCACATTCGACTCCACGCTTGCGTTCTGTCTACCGTTCGCTGGCATCCCTGGATCCACCAGCGTCGGCCAGCAGACTGGTACCACCAATCGGCCCATCCAATTGCATTATGAATATATATATATATATATATATATGCAAATTTACTGAATTTTCCCCATCATCCTCCGAAGCGTTAATTATCACTTCAAAGCGAACAGTTCTGGTGAAATAAGTAGTATCCGATGTCCTCATTCGGAGGTTTTGGCTTCATCATCTATAAATTTCTAAATAACATTCTTCATGGACCCTTGAAGCCACCCTAGTAGGGTAGATAGTGGAATTGATATCCACCATTGTCAAGCCCTCTAACATCATGCATAGTAATCTTCAAAAGCATGCATAAACCTGGATACGATTCGATAACAAGCTTCTTCTAATGTTCATGTATTTCTGCGGTCAAAGTAGAAGAAGACGTTTCGCAGCAAAGGCTTGCTTCAACCCATCAGCTTACTTACATGTATCCTGGCTTAACAGCTCTTAATAAAATTAAAGTAGTGCACGAGTATCGTACCAAAATCACATATTACCTAATGACCGCCTAACCATCAGCACGGTAAGCCTAACTTGATTGTGCCAAACATAATTTGACGGCCTGTTCCCCTGTAGAGTTCCCCGAATCATCCTTCACCGGCATACTTCTTCCATTATTCAACACAAGCGGTTGCCTGGACAAACTACACCCGACTGTCATCCGTAAATCTCGCGACAAATGCGATAATCCAGTATACTGTCATTGATGTTCCATTACTTACGTCCGTCGGACAATGCCAGCTCGGAATCCCTTTAATCTCAAACTCTATGAAAAAAGGCAGCATTAACAAATGTCTTGCAAATAATAAACGTTGCATTGGTTAATATCTCTCAATAAACTAAAAGCAGATAATCAATAATCCGTCTGCCTCTGATAGCGAGAATTCGGTCGCCGGTAACATAAAAGTAGGCTGGTCCCAATGTTCGCAGTAATTTCTCCGAACATCGCTTTCTCCAAAATCAACCTCTTGTTTAATCTTGCAATTATCCAGAGGAACTTGACTAAACACGCCAGTCAATGTTCCAATGGCACTAGATAAGGAATTGTTGAATGAGCTGGCAAGACCTATTCCTGTGCATCGGCATGCAGCCCTTAAGAGTTGACACATGAACAGCAGCGTATCATCGTTCTTCGCTGTAACTGGCAGTAGCCAATGTTCTCTAGATTGTATGGCAATTACCTGCCAGACTGGGTAAACCAAAGCATTTTCAAAGTTCTCACTATCTACGATGGTTAGGCAGATGATGAGTAAGAAGTGACACGACCAGTACTTCTTCAAGTGTCACAGAACAGAATTCATGCAGTCAGAGTCGTAGTTGGAGCTGATGGTTCCGAAGGCAGAATTGACACTTGCGGCACCGTCCAGTGAGCAAAGTGAGCTAGTTCTATCTGACCGTGAGAGCTGGACACGTGAGTGACGTGGTTACACTAGCATTGTGGTTGCTCGTTGGCTTTATAAAGTTATCGTTGAGTTGAAGCCAGCAACGGAAACGCAGGTTTTGGGACTTGTAACGAAACCAAACGGTTTTCAATAGTTTCTTCTTCACCAGCTCTAGAATTAATTGCGTTTGTATGTTGGGGCCAATAATTATGTCAGTTAGACAAAAACAACACCTACCGGTCACATTATCCATGAAAAAACGATACAATAATTTTGTTATCAGAATACCTTGGCTTTGCGTTACACTCGCGAAGATGTGTATCGGTGTGACTAACATTGGGCTCGAAACCCAGCTGTACAAGCCTTGTTATCGAGATGCAAACTAGCCTCGTCGATTAATGCATCTCTGTGGCCTGAGGACTGGCGCAGAAAATTTGTCGACACTCCAGGTTGTTCCGCTGCAACTGGTGTAGTTTAAAAACCTTCGAAATCAGTTTTTCTGTGTGACCTATTGGTGTATAGTTTTTGGCATCACAATGCTGGGAATCTCCACGCATATTCCTTCCAAACTTTTAACTTACCCTGCAGGGAGCCTCGTACAAAATTTACACCAAATAACCCACTGCTTGTTGTTGAAATTCTTGAAATTACCTCAGATTGCAGCAGAACAACTTCCAACTTCGCGTGCATTTACATTCGTGAAATTTTAAGGCATTTCCGTATACTCCACGTTGCATTCTCTAATATCGACAGTTCCTTAGACTGATGGTAGCGAGAGGAGATTTGGTAATTTTCAGTTGAGACTTCTTGCTGCCAGTGAATCCGGGAAGCCGGGAAGCACTGTAAAGCGGTTTTAAATCATGTTGTTTCTCAACGAGAAGAAAACACTTGCACCGAGCTTCAAGGCCTCTTGACGAGCAGGTGACGTGCATTTTCTGTGCGTGTATCTGCGTTCCTCCGATTTGACGCCTTACTCACGCCAGTCATGTTCGTGTTTGATCTCACCCAGTATGCACATCAGTTTCCCAGCGAGCTGCGTTTCTACCCTCCGAACCAGCCAGACAGCTCACCAGCACATCAGCAGATACAACAACTGGATTAGACCTCAGATGAAATTTTTAATTTTTCCCATCACCTATGAGCTGTCCACGATCTGCACGGAAGAAGGAACCTCACACAGGCCGCATAAGCCTCGAATCAAGGAGGCCGTCACACAAGCAGACAGTCAAAACGGCATCACGTTAAGTACAGGACGTCACTGAACGATGACTGGTGGTGTGTAAGTGAAAGTTGGTCACTCAGCCACTCGTAGTTGGATGGTATAGTAGAAGGTCGCAGATCTGAACCCCATCATAAATTCGCAAGATGCACAATGTACGGTGCTCCTGAACTGTCCAACAAGGCTTGACCTCACCTAAATGTGGTAAGCTGTACTGTGATTTTAAAATCTCCTCTCCTTGTGGTATCAGAGCTATGAACACAAAAGCATTCTCATACCATTTATTCATGCTGGTCGTGAAGTGGGAGAACGACAGTCAGCCTGAGTACACACTCCGAAGCTCGAATCCGAGTTAATGAAATGACTATCTACAAGCTAATACCTCCGAAGACGAAGGTCTTTTGTGAATTTCTCTGTCATCTAGCGTTTACTTACTTAAACATTGTGCAGCAAAACAGAAGGACGAAAGTACACATCTCTAACATTTGTTTCTCACTTGCTAATTAGGAAGATAATTAATGTCTGGCTGAGTAGTCATCACGTTGAGAATCTGTGAAGTCGTGTTAATTAACTAGGGGTGACTAGTTAGATTAGGCACTGTGAGTAAAATGAGATAAATATGTTTTTTCACCGAAATTTCTGGAGAGTTTAAAACAATGACTGTCGCACTATTTCAAAATGTTTGCTCAGATGATTTCCAGTAGCTCACGATAAAAACCGTATATGATTTTCGGTTCTATTTTGCTAAGAAGATCTTACGAGTTAGCGATGAATCTTTATCAGAGATCAGATACTAACACACATACGATATTTCCCTCGGGAAATTACATTACCTATGTCTTACTTAAGGTGCTGTTCTGGTACCGCTGCCAGAAATGGCTCAGAAGACCACACACTCAAGTTATTCCATGAAATCATTATGTATCACCCTCTTTCGATATCGTGTGGGAGGTTTCAGTCGACGAGAAGATATCTTATCAGATGAAGCTTGTTTTTTCATTATCAGCGGTTGATTTATTTCTCCACGTTTTTGACTATCGCAATTACGCGCCTACCATTCCAATGCACTCAGCAGACAGACGGTTATATAGTTGATTTCGACAACCAAGGTTCGAGCCTCCTGGCTTAATGCAACCCACTATACTAGTCGGATGGCACATATATTTTCGCCCACACGTTGTCACCGACCCAATACAAATAACAGTTTAGGCTAGTGTCACATCACAGCCCGCCAAACAGTTTGTCACGACCCGTGTGATTGCTGCTCTGCTGCTCAATGGCTTGCGGCAACAACATCCTGTTCAGGATTGTCCGATACGCTCTGTAAAAGATATTAACACCAAGATGACCGTGTCTGCTGGCCTAATTGGTAACTAAAAACAATGCGCTTTCATGGAACGCTGTTGTTGGATATTTCAACAGTTGAGCGAAGTCAGCTTAATCAGCACCGTTTTGCCACTTTTAAACCACTGCCTGCAGTTTACGGTGACCAGATAACAACAACAACTGTTTTTCGGGACAGCTGAAACGGATAAAGCACCACCAAACTGGTTTGCAAATGAGCGCATTTCGTTAAAGCACACTAGGTTTCAAAAGTCAATGAATAGATTCCGAACACGCTTTATCCGTCGGTTCCGTCACCCTTCTTGCAAGCTATGCTTGAAAGTAGCTTGATCCATAGTTATTTGTAGGCCACCTTGAATGTGTTTGAACAGCACGATCGCAATCCCACGTTGTTGAACAGCGCCATAATATATGAATACCTAAGAGGAGTGGTTTATTGGCTTTACCATGGATCGTTTGGATTCACCTCTAAACAAACTTATGATGAAGTAATAGGAAATGGAACACTGCTGACCTTGTCGAAGCGGATTGCAAGTCTAGACTGTCGATTGAGTAAAGTGTGCTCAATTTTCGACATTGTACGTACCACGAAGCTCATGCAAAGAATTGTTTCCTTATGAAGGCAAACCATCAGTTGTCATCATGTTTTACAGAAGAAGGGTTCGGGTGGAAAGGAATCGGTAGTTGTTCGCAAATTTGCTCCTGAACGCATATTACGTCGTCAGAAATGAGGCTATTTCTCCCGTCTCCCAGGCAACCAGGTTCCATGCACTGAAACGTCGTTTAAAGTGCTTACCTAGACTTGATGTGATTGAAAAAAGTACTTTTACCTTTTCAGGCAGTTTCCACCGATTGCTTCCTTTTAGCCCAAGATAACGACATGTCAAACTGAATACAAAGAACCAAAAATGTCAGACTAAAAGACTTATTGGAGTCATTGTCGGCGCGCCACAGGTAATGGTATAGGAAACATGCCTGGTGTCCGAAAGAGTTTCTTGCAGCCGATTAAGAGATTTACTGATAAGTCTGACTGCGAGAAAAACAGTCGAATAACCTTGTTCTCCACGGAACTGGCCACTTTTGTAGTGGGTTTTGTTCGGTTTTTCTTTGAAGTTTTGATGATTTACGTTTCTCCCGGCACGCAAAATTATATCAGATTGATTAGTTCACAATTACTGAAGGTCATTACGTCGTGGAAGAACAGCAAAGTACATCTGCGGGCGTTTGTAAACTTGCGCTCAACGTTTCGTTGCATAGCTTTGCTAATCAGCTGGGATATGTAGCTTTAGAATCAACATATTTATGTATTTCCCCAAACAAGCACGATGTGAGAGGGACGTGTATACAGCCACCGACTATACTAGCTGAGGACAAATTTCGGCGAGGAAGTTGGTTGTGTTCATCTTCCATGTCAGAGCTGACAAATTTTGCTCGCTGGTTGGAGCTAAATTCTCGCAATGAACCTTGTGATGCATTTATCAAGTTTAGACGCATCTAGATCACAACTAGAAACTGAAAATCCAACGGTGCCTGGTGACTTTGTTTTTGACAAGAAATCTAACTCCATGGTTTCCACTCAGATCGTATTAACCGTGTTTGGATCCCAAAAAATATCGAAAAGAATGAGTACCTTAATTAATGCAAACAATGTTAATGTTGTAGGAGTTTGCGGGACATTTAGGTTTCATGTTCACATCACTTGTTTGAACAATCGTCCTCCTGTCCTGGTGTAATTATTCTGGTAAGTCCACACCAAACGGGGCAGGCAACGGACTCTAGTTTCGCTTTCATTAGAGCTCATCAGCGATGCATATTCTTGGGCATGCCGGGGTTTGAACTCCGCACATTTGACTTGCAAAGTGGGTATTACTCCAGCAAGGCATGCTGGACGTATCTGAATTTTCCTGTTTGAACTGGTGAACGTGCCCACACTTGAGCTGTGTGATTGTTTTACCCGACGTGTCGAACGACCACCCGTAATTACCTTGATTGTATCGATCAGTTGACACGCTTGTCAGGATTTCCCATTCAGGTAGCGCCACAGACGCTTGGAACCTGGGGGCACATGTCAGACGTCAGGAAGCCGAACCCTAGGATATGCACTGCTGATGAGCTTTATTGAGAGAGAATTTCGGGTCCACAGGTTGTTCTGTTTGGTGTGGACCCACCAGAATGATTACGCCAGGACAGGAGGACGGCTGTTCAAACGAAAGTGATGTGAACTTGACTTAATAATGTACTTGGCTGAGAGCTCTCCAAGCGAGCTTTACTCTTTCGGCTCTTAATTTCTATGCCTCTGATGATGTAACAGATAGCTTGATAGTTTTAGTGGATTTATTCAAACCGCTTCTGTCAAACTGTACAAGACCTCCTCACAAACCCCCCCCCACAATGTACTAGATTTATCCGGAGACCTGGCCACCCTTTCTGAAAACAGGTAGTTAGGAAGCCTATTAGGGCATTATTAACGCCCATATGTGGATATCAATGAGACCTGTAAGCAAAAAGTCTAACTTAAGTGGAAGTTTTATAGCACCCTTCATATTTATGTTTTCTATTTTCTGCTGATATTCTTTTATTCAACTGTTCGATTTAATTCGGAACACAGAACGTACATAACGATAAGTTGGATTTCTCTTGGTCGTTTTGTGGTGTTCTCTCAAGTACCTCACGAAGATGCGATACGAAAGATCTGAGTAGTTCAGGCTAGTTAGTATGTTGCGATTGAAAAAATAGACACATTGGGTTTTCTCTGCCTGAAAATCCCTTGGTTTAAGCAGAAAAGTATCTGTAATCTAGGTATGAGCAGTTTTGGTTGTTCTACAGCAAAAGCCTGACCAAACCACCCCTTCCGGAATGTGAATTACAGACGAAAATTTCTGAGTATTTGCCGAGTGTCACTTGATTAATTGTTGCCTGAAAATGCGCATACCTGCATTGCTGCATGGGATCATTCCAACACCAGTTGAACAGCTGCCTGGCAAAGGGGATTAAAACAGGTAAGATAACGGAAAGCTGTTTAAGGAAGATCCATCCTATCTCTAGAACATTCTTAGGCGACAGACCGTAGCCTAAATAGCGCCTTCTTTCATAGAAGCACAACCGGACTGAAAACATCCCGCTGTAGATATATACAGTATAATTTTATGCATCCAATACTACTTAGTACATTTCAATGCTCTTATTCTGGTGTTATGCAGGGACGAGTGAATTTGAGTGAGTCTTGGGGCAATGATGCTGTAAGTTGACTGGTTTGTACAGAGTCATAACAGCTCAAAGAATAATCGTACCTAGCCGTAAGGTTATGATACGCGTCGGCAATGCTGGTGGCTGGTGTACATGAAGTAAACATTGTAGTCGCAGCACAATACTCATAAGGTCGCTTAAAACTCTTCGACAGCTCACCACCGGTTTCGCCCTTTTTGGAGATCATCAGATAGGCGCAGTCTCTGAGTTTCCGTTAACCAAATATCTTGCTTGAACCCAAGTTGTACGGAATTTGACAAATACACTTATTTGCATACCAATTTGGTTTTCATGGGAGACTCACCTGAAACCAAGCTGAATCTCTGGTTTATGATGTTCTTTAACGTATGGGATAAACAGCACTACCTACTGAAATAGTGTGGCGGAGTTGTAGATCGATTTACCTGCTTTTCCAATAAGTATTGACGATCTCACTTTGAAACCAAAGCTGTCGAAGAGTTTTTAGTAACCTTATGGGCAGTTTCCCTCGATTATCATACCAAATGAAACATGGGGCAGCCTGGTGCAGCAGATTCAGTCAAAGAATATGAGTCTCCTGTCAAAACCAAACTGGTATGGGAATGAATGTATTTGTAAAACATTATGGGGTTGACAAGCATAAACAGAAGTCACTACAGAAGTCAATTCTTGACCAGAATGGCGGACCCCCCTAAGAGAGCATTTGGCTGGTTCCCCGGGGATAACCTTTGTTCGTGGGATCAGTATACGCGGTGACGTCTGTATTGGTTTTTCCTTACCAAGAAGAGGTCAACACTGTAACTGGACTTGTATCGGGCACCTCTTGTTTTAGTCTATTCATAAAACTGTCCCTAAGATCCAGCTGCTCAGTTGGCAATGGCGTCATTGGGCGGACAAGTTCCCGCCAAGGGAATTACACATTTTTTCCGTCGTTCGGGATTATTCATTAGGAGTCGCGCAAACTACCGCCCTATTATATCTACCAGATCGACCAGTACAATTTGTTTGTGGTGTGACACGTCATTCGCAAACGAGCATCCCTATACCCGACTTGACCGACACCTCTGGAGCGTCATTCTTGTCGCGTACTTTTCATTTGATCTACTGAACTCAAGCCGTACATAATTGGGTTTAGAATCCGCAGAAATGGATCACGCGTTAACGAGAATAAGGAACGAACATCAAGTGGAACAGGCAGTTAGTCAGCTGATCCTAGTGTTGGTTTCATGTATACCACAAATTTGGAGAGATAAATACAACCAAAGTGTATAGTCATAATTTTTTATTGACTAAGCTTAATTGACCGCCTGCTGAATCACACTGAATGTCCGTCACTTCATTCTTGATGTGCGATCCGTTCATCCAACGCACGTAGTGGATTTCCGGTTCTGCTTTTTTCACATGACAACTTACGCCCGACATGAAGTTTTCTAGGTGAAAAACTTGCGTTAGGTATCTGAAGAGTCCAACACAAACTACAGATTTTCCCGAATGACACTTTACATATCAGTCTCAAACTATTTACTGGATGTCGATGGTAAGATAAGAGTATGCATGTGAATTTAATGAACACAGACACGGATGGGTTTAAAGGCTTATTGTTTCCAGATGTTAAATAGTGTTCATAATAGGTCTAGAGTCCTGTAGAAGAATCCAAGTTGCATAATTCTGCCATCTAACAATAGGTGGACTGTAAGCGCAAAAACTCTCCGAAATGATCATTGGAACTCTCCGGCTTTGAGTCTGTTGGCGTTTAAATGAAAATGGCTATGGCGCTTAATTGTGGTGGCGTGTGCTTTTTATCAGTTTCTTCCAACAAGAGTAAAAAGACACCACCGGATCTAATCTAGATGGTGACGTGTAATCCGAAGATTGTATCTTCAAGATTGTAACTGTAAAGTACGAATGGTCAGAAAACGGAATTTAAATTGAGGGTGCGGATCTAAGCAACCGGAACATCATTGTCATCATCTTCATTAACAGCGACACCAGATGAAACACAGGTGCTTCACCGCTTCAGTGTTGCTTCGCTGAAATGACGTAGATTAGAATGAGATTCTTCGGTTTAGTGGACACGACACCAATAATATTGTCCGAGAACGTTGAAGTGAACCCAGATATCGAAGGCGAATTTGTTCGCACTAGGTTAATACAGTGGCTAGTCAAAGTCGGAATGCAGTCAATCAAGGAAAATGAAACAACCGGATTTACAAGGGCTGTTTGACCAAAAACCAGTACGGGGTCTTACGGAAGAATCTGTACTTGTTTAAGAGAAACGTGCTTTTGAATTTCAGTGGAGTAAAAGGCTGAACATCTATTGATTCACTGTGTTCCTGTCGGCTGGACTGGACAAGCACGTTGTTTGATTGTAGAAAACGTTGTTAGGTGGTGTCTTGTTGATTGACTTTATCGGCTGTCCACGTTTCTATCTCCACCGAAGCATCGTGGGCCTGTCTCGTCTGCGGATGAGACTGTGCTTGCTTGAGTGATTGCTTAACTCACGCTGTCGGCCATCCGAAAGTAATTATCGGTCTGGCTGATACGTGAAAAAAGCTGGATCTTGGCTTATGGCTATTTCGAGCCCTTTTCAAAATCCATACGATTACGTGAATTTATTTGTTTTGGTTGAAAAGATGGGGTGGACATTTTATGCCTTTATTTTCCGCCTAATTCTAAGGCTTCCTAACTGGACCTTTGATAAACTTGTGTATAAAATAATACAACGCTTGATGGACACAAGGCCGCCTAGACAAGTAATATCAGACTTTCACCGTCATTCGTCAAACGTCTCATCTAAATTAACTAAGCTGTTATTCGGTCCACTGAAAAGTTCATACCGGAAACCATCACAGGTAATTCAAAAGAGGGTTTCAACGGAATTCGATCTCATACGAGGATATCAAGTACACAGAGTATTATACAATGCAAACGCAGACAAAATTAGAGTGGGATGAACGGATGGGATTAGGCTGTGGATAAATGTACAAATGAATTTTGATGAGTGATTTTTAAAGTGGTTTGCTTGCGCCGGATTCGCAGTAGCCCCCTTTCTCGAAGTTGTGATAAATCGTCGAAAAAATTTGCGGACAAAGCCGGTGGGCTCAGATAACTGAACTGAAGGGGACTCGAGTAGACTGTACAACAGGCCCTAGTGACAGAGACAAATAATGAAATCCTATTGATTGCGGACAGTCATACTAGATCCATTGCAAACTGCGAAAAAGGCAGAGCTAATTAAGGTGAAATTGAACTGTGTGCATCACAGCAGCAGTCGATTGTCATCTGTCTAAGCGACCGCTTGGCAACCTCTGAAAGTGTCGCTTGAGTGAACAATTATTCGGATGGTTCGGCATACACGAAGAATAGGTGTTCAATCTACTGCTGTTGTACATCAGAGGCTGGTTACTAATCTGTAGCAATATTTGACAGTGATAATTATTTATGATACCAACTTAAAATCAGTGGACACATTCGGCTCAAATGATAGACTTATATTTTCGGCTTTACTGAAGTGATCTGATCACTTTTCCACTTGAGGCCATGATAGGAACCGGTTCTTCAGTCTTGATGGTCTCCAAAAACGAAATCCCGATGTGTACGGAAAATCAAAATTAAGTGCACGTTTCCTCTTCTAACTAGGGCTCATCAAGTCGACTGTACAGAATGTAGCGGTACGCATTTAGTCATTTGCATGTCGTTGGATTCCCAATGCAATTTTCTCCTGTATTCAACACTTAACCGTCCGGCCACGAGCGGCTGATCATCAGTGTGATCATCTCGCACTTAGACAGGATGTAGCGCGGTTCGAGACTCTCCGGAGTTTCGTGAGATGCGCACTGCTGATGATTTCCAATAAGGATGAAACAGCTGTACAGTGCTTCTCGGCTTTTCAGCATAGATTGGCTTCACTTAGAGAACGAAATCTCCACTAACATTTCTCGGTCTCTTTGGCGGAAATAGCCTTGGGACGACCTACTTCACGAACTTATTCAAGATACTTTAAAACCTTTGATGAGTGAAGACCGCAAGCCACAGGCTGTACAGAAATGCTTGAGACCGTATGTTTTATTGCCCTTTTGAACTTAGCGGCCTTATAGCCAACTTTGGTGGCTCTGTTTTCGTTTCAACGTTTTAATAATTCGTTCACATATGTCATGCTCCATATACGCGCCTGATTGTTGAATAACCACCAAGGGGGATGCTGACCTAAACCTTGACGAATGTAGTATGCATGACCCTAGGTAATTTTGAACAGCACTTAGCTAAACATTCATTTGTGACATCAGTTGTCGAGACTCAAAATTTGGTGAAAAATCGTGAGAGGTTAAACAAAATCAACTACAGACTGATGAGTGTAAAACCACCGGAAATCGTCACCTTCGAAGAGATCTCTACAAACTTCAGATGAGAAAAATTCTAAATAGAGTTCCACGTAGATGAAATCTTTTTGTGATTTGACAGATTGTAACAAGTGGTCTTGTCCAGAATCCAGATGTGCAACGTGTTGGGAGAAGCATCCACAAATTTGGATGCTGAAAAACAAATGGGTCGCGTGGCACATTTTACAGCACAAAACATTCTCTAACTTACTGAATGTCTTTAGCATTTGAGTGGGATGTATCAAACCGACGTCCGTAACAAACCCGTTCTCGCGCTATGGCGACACTTTTCGAGACACCTAATTTCGTGCAAGAATTTACTCCCAACCCAAACAGGACTCCGCTACTCAGCAGCACTTTGCCTCTGCAATACACGTGTAATTCCACTATTTTTCCGCGTAGTTCGTGAAAGGAAAGCAAAGGCATGTGAACTTTTGCAGAACAATTCTGCTAAAGATTTCTCTTAACCGGGACCACTAAAATGTCCTAAACCAGTAAAGACTCCCATAACCGCTCCGAAAAGAGTGTGCAATTCTCAACTGAATGCTATGCCTAGGCACAACCGCATTCAATCGTATGATGGTGGTCAACTGTCCCCGCGTAATGGTGCCCCATGAAAAGAGAATATAACCCTAAAACCTAACGTAATGGTTCGTTGGATGGTAAGAGGGAGACTTGCTAAATTTTACAGGTATATATGATGGGATGTGTTCTGAGGAAATACCTTCAAATTCATTTGCCAGCAGACAGTATGTTTACTTACTTTCCCCGAAGTGCAAGAATATGGTGGCTCGTTTCCAAGCTGCAATAAACTGTAGGCATCATACAAGTCCGGTTTGTGGTTCAGATCCTTCTATATTTACATATCAGTTATAGTTCACTGTTTGTCAAATGTTTGCTCCTTCCTCCCGGCGAAGTTTACCAAGGGCTCTACCAAATAAATGCACTCTCTCGAAGACAAATTGGCACAAAATTAGAGCACTGTGCACATCGAAATAGTGAGGGAAACGGAGAAAACTGGTGGTTATTCTCAAACATTTCGGTTTCCTTTGTCCAGTCCATTTTCTCTGTGACACCCTGTGAGAAGTACTTTTCAGTTCCTTTTAAAAATTGAGTTAAATACATACGTGTTCCTATTTACGGCTTGATTAGCCTGGTTTGGTTTCAAGTAGTCTTCCGTTCTTTGGTTACCTTTTGGGAACTCCATTTCATGAGTTGAATAATGCAAAACATTACCTAGTACTTTGACGTGTGGCCAAAGTTGAGCGAACCGGTCGCGGTAAGGTTATCTTTTTTGTCCGTTCCAGTGTATCCCGGTTATTTCGTGTCGTAAAACCGAAATAATACGCCTGATGCGAATGCCAGTCCTTTCCCCTGATATCCGAGCGGTATATGTGAGTTAAGCGCAAAGTGCTCACCGCAACGGATCGAAATAACTGTTTCGAGCCCCAAAATACCTTTTTCGTTTAGTGCTGGAGAGTGTCCCTTTATGGAATGTTGGGATCACGATCACCACCGACTACATAATATCAGTGTTAAACACGGATGCTTCGCCGCCTTACTACCATGAGTTGTTTGACAGCCTTGTTGTGAGACAAAGAATGAAAGTCGATGAGGAGGGAATTATTGATAGCCTACCACAGTCATTTCGAGTTGCCTTCACCTCCAGACACTCCTTCAGGCAATCTGGATAGAAAATGACAATAAGAATGCCATTGACTTCGATTGGCAGCCATATATTGCAGCTTCTCCAATCAGGCACAGTAGGGATCTTGAAAGACGAGAAAAACCGACGGTACCCAAACTGTTCGTAACCTGTCCCATGCCTCCCTGCCAGGTCACATATTTGCCACCTCTCTGCTCCCGTTTCTATAAAGTGGGCAGAGAAAACAGCGCTGTCTTCGACAAACGACGGTTCGACGTGCGCAATACATGATCTGACCAACACTAGTGATGGACACATTCACCGTTATACAACCGAACACTCGCATTCTAATGTTGGAATGCTGACTTACTTTTCCAAATGTGGTAAGTCTATAACACAAAGACCTTCTGATATTAAGGGTGTAAGTGTATCTGCACTGAATTTGACAGTAAATGTGATCAAATGAATATATATATATATATATATTCAGATAGATTACATACAGAAAAGATATCTTGTGTGTTACCGAAAACACGTATTCTTTGAATGACTAACTTACTGATATCAGACGAAACTCAGCTTCCTGCGGAGAAGTCCGCAAACATTTCCACCTAAATTTATTGAGAGTCACGTGGAAATTACAGACACCACTCTGAAGAAATATAATTTCCAGCGTATAACAAAAAGCGAGGTCTTTTACTTGAAAGGTGTATTAAAATGAAGAGAATAGGCTGAACAAACAAATTTTCCACTCCGTAATGAGCCAAAATAGAAATAACTCTTCCACAGCACGTGCTGGGCGTAAAAACAAATTACGAGTTAAAACTGAACAAATGATTACATTGTTTTAAAGTGTCTCCTTTAACTTTCTGCACAATTAATTGGAAGTAGGCTTTTAGCCGAAATCTTTCAATTATGCAGTCTTGTCCTTGAGAACCACTTTTCTGTACTTCCACTGTGTGACAGCAAAATGACTTAAAGTCTTTGTTAACTGAAGGAAAACCTAACAAAATTTCGCACATAGAACGAGACTACCACTTCTCATTGTGACAGCGAATGAACCGCTTTTGTGGCGCAATTAATTTACCGGAGGAAAAATGTTAAATGATGTCGGCGAAAATTGCGATACATCGAAATCATGCTTTATCTCTCATATACGAGTATATCGTTGCGGGACAATTATCCGCCCCGGAAAATGTTTTGTTCTGCAAAAGCCGACATTTACCGCACACTAAAAGGCCTTGCAGCAAACTAGAAGAAACTAAAAGAACACTTTTGGGATCACAACTGTTAGTAGCAAAGCCGTGTGCGCAAAGTAGGAAGCAGACATTTTGTTGGAATACACACAGGAATAACTAGTTTGACTTAAAAAATTTTGTCATCAAAAAATGGATAATCTGAATTTACTTAGAATCAAATGGCTACTTTCGTAATGAAGTTAATCCCGCTTGTCGGCTTACACATTATAAAAGTGCACCAGGACGGGAGTGTCAGTAGTCCATTCATCCAGCGGGATCTTGGTCCAATCATGTTCAGTATACTCGAAGTTCACAGGTTGCCCCAAACATTGTACTGCTTATATACTTATATTCATGCATATGCATACTTACATACTATATCAAATATTTTATCCCATATAGGAGTAGCACAGTACTTAACGAAGGTAAACTTTTCAAACATTTTTATTTAGACTCAAGCAGGCGAAAGAGTTGAACTCAAAATCGTGCTTGGCTTTCAACAAACCGACCGCTGATAAATGACTGAGTTCTGACTGGGTTCTGCTGCTTGTGTTCATAAATTCCTTGCATAAGATTGTGCTATAAAATAGAAACAGTTCCGGTGGCTTCTTCAGAGTTTCAATTTGCGTGGATCTGTGCATTGGTTTCGAACGAAATCTGTGTTCTATTAACCTGATCCTTCGTACTGTGAAAAAGTGCTTCCTGGTATGGTAAGCCCGATTCCGTTTATCGTGAATCACGTAACCTGCACATTTACCGTACGGTAACCTAGGTGAATGTTTGGACATATATTGTGGACCACGGAATGCACCAAATGCTGTTCAGAGACATGCAAATCCCCCAGAACATACCCGTTCAAATGATCGCTCATTTTGCAGCTGATTTTGTACCTCTAAATTGCACAACTCAGTACTAACAAGATGCTCTGCACACCATAGTTTGTTTTGTCATAGAGCTATTCTCTATAAGTAGTTAATTCACTTAAAAACCTTTTTTTGTAACCTTTGTTTTTGCATCGGTAATGTGCATTAATTGTACATTAGTTGCTTACCACATCTGATCGGGGATAACCCTAGTTACATCAAGCGCTTGTGTCTAGACCACCTTAGGGTTTGTGCCATTCACTCGTTTATTCGACATTCAGCAGATCTATTATGAATACCCATTATTTGGAATTCGTATACAAAACTGAAACCTCAAGGAATGTGTGTTAGAGCTGTTTGTAATTATATCGGTTCTTTTCTACACTGGGGCGTTCTTCTATTCCCCGCGAGTTGCTTAAAAACGCTGGTATCACAGCTTGCATCACGAGGTATCGAAGATTCATGCAAGTAAACATTTTAATCTATCATTTGAAGTTACGCTCAGTTCCCCCTATGCCCATAATTCTTATCCCATGCTACATATTAGATCATTCTTCGTCGACTGTTTTGCACTGGTCGAGTCACGAACCATTCCTCGAGTGGCGGATTCATATTATCGTGGTATACCAAGGAGACCGTGGACTGGAACGAAATAGTTGACGCCCAGTATTCAATATTTGGTGATCTAGTCAGTGGTTTTCGGCCGAAGAACCTCACAATCCCTGATCGGTGCATTCCTGCCAAGTTAACATTCGACAGCAAAAGTTCTAAAAGCAAGAAAATAACAATGATTTGCTACTAAAAAAACACAACAGATGTTGATAACCTTTAGTATACAGTGACGTCCATCCAAGGTGATATTTTGGGCTCACGCGACGATCACTGCCAAACTTGCCAAATATTGTTTTAAACGAGTCAGATACACAGTATACCTCAACTAACCTATACCTTTACAGGAACACGAAAAAGTAACCAGCGGTAACTGACATTATATTATAGGTCTAGAAAAGCCATTGTAAATTACTGCAAGTTCAGTTATTCTGAACCGTCAACAGTGAGTTTCGTAGGAATGTCTGTTCCGGTTTCTCGTCAGAACCTCCTCTACTCCAATGGTATACTACATCGTGGAAACACCAGTACTCCCACTACTACTGGTTTACAGACTGGATATGCATTCCTACCCAAACGGCACGGTAGTAGGATTCACTCAGGAAGCATTATTGTGGAAACTGTCAGAGAGTTGAGATAACTGAAAGCAACCCCAGAATTTCTGGGACTATTTGGGACCGCATAATCCGCCAGAATCTCTTTTGGACGGCCATCAAGTATCCCAGCCAGCTCTCTGTTGGACTTTCAGACAACCAGTGAGGGGCGCCCAGGACGGTTGGTAGCTCTAAATGGCTGTCCCCATGTTCACTGCTAATCTTATTCCTCAAGGTTTAAACCGGTCTCAGTAGCTACCGGGTAACACCAAGTTTAGCTCCACGCAAACCACATCTGGTTAATCTATCGGGCGCAGACGTTTCAGCGCATAAACTGTTGACCTGCAGATGAGTTTCTGATGACAACCAATAATAGTAAAAGTCCAACTGTGCAAATTGATGACTTTACTAGTTGAGAATGACTGTCAAACGCTCCGACCATATCTGATCCTAAACTGTCTATAGCAGACCATGCTGACATTTTTTATACACTAAGACTTAATAGATGACATTCCAAAGAGCTGCAAGATAATGCGCATACCTCGTTTGTTGAATGCAGGTTGTAGCTTCTGTTGGGTAAACACTACAATGTAGTGCAAACATCGTTTTTTTAGGCAAGGAGGTACTCCTGTCATCTATAACCAGCAATCTATGTTTTGTCCGAGAAATAATAAAATCTTGGTTGCTGACTGTCATGTTTGTTCTACAGAAACTACATGAATAATTTAGAAAACATACTTGCTAGGCATTATAAAGATTTCAACTTGCATGCCTATTCCTAAATTCAAAATACATGCAGTACGCACACAGCAAATTTTAGATTGAACGAAAGTGTCCTAATTTCTAAAGATGGTTCCAGTCTGAATTGCGTCGGTTTAGAACGGGGTTACTCGTATTTATTGTGAATGCATATGACATCTATCCGGGCCCTGTGTTGGTCCCGTCTTGCAGTAGCATAGCTTATCTTACTATTCCATCATCGGTAACTTGTCTTTAGTGCTTCGCTACTTGAGCTGTTGGCATAGTTAGCTTTCCTTTCAACGTCAACCTTTCGTAAGCAAACGTAGCGCAGTAACCAGCTCAAGGTTTTACAAGTATTCTTTGGAGCTTATAGGTACATTTTATACGAGCAAAACATAAAAGGAAAAACTATAGTGGTAACTTCCACAAACGCCCTTTTCCTCGATTAAAGTTTCTAGCACTAATTTTGGTTATTACCGTTTCCGCAAATGTTTGTGAAAACGGCCCAAGAAATTGCCTAAATTAATCAGAAATGTTAAATAAAACAAATTTTATCAGAATTGTAGATTTATCTACCTTATCTGCTACCCCCAAAACAACTGAATGATCTTGGATTTCCCATCAAAGAAATTTGCGCAGAATAAGTTATATCTGATTTTACGCTTCTGCAGCTAAAAATTAACTGACGTTAATTGCACACCAATCATTGCGTCTCAATTAATGATGGTGCTTATCACACAGGCACTAATGCTGTAAGTGAGCGAAAACGTTATACTTTTAAAAACCATAAAGATATTGGTAACAGGTCACAGGGAGAGAGTCTCCAACCTTATATTCTCGTATCTCCATGATTCGGATGAACCTAAGTTTCCTTGCTTCAAAGATTTTGCTTCCTGTGTTGCGGATATGAACCCTCTGGGGCTGACAAATGGATAGATTGTCAGCTTGTTTTCAAACTAATAGTCGAAAATTGACCTCCTGCACGGTCATTCGATAACCGCACGCCTACATTCATTTGATTCTACCTGTAGCTTGCACGACAATGGCCGGATAGGACACAAACCGATGGTCATCAGTCGCACACATGAAAGTTAACATGATTTGGCTCTCCAGCACAGTGCATAAGTGCCACCGGTTGTCGCCGATCAAGTACAACAATCAAGCAAAATTACAATGGAAGTAGTGTGGCACTAGCAAATGAAATTCAAGAGCGATGACGCATGATTTATGCAGACTGGTCCGTTATGATAACGCTCAATGAATGACTGGTCTGTGTGATGGGGGAGACAACATTTGGACGATGCTTAATGAGAATCGAAGCAGTAACCAGGGAGAGATTTCCAACAAATGACGAAGGAGAGGTTTTCCTTATATTAGTGACAGTACAATGAGGGAAGTATATATTGTGAAATCCGAGTTAATCACCCCTGTTAAAACATGATACAAATAGATGCAACCCGTGGCTCTTGTTAGAGTCCCTTGTGAGACGTTTCTCGGGTTTCAATTGAAACAAAACTGGATCCTTACAAAATAGGTATTAGAATGTGTCCTCTACGAATAATTGCAACCCTTTATATATGGCCTGAATGACGTGGGGATCCGAGAGTTTATCTTCGGGTACATTTCCAGAAAAACAATGGAAACTCACAATTTTGCGTAATGTGTTTCCATCGTTACGTCGCTTTAGAAAGTTGTTTGTAGGATTAGCGTCACAAAAGTTTCGTTAACAGACTTATGAAAAATGACTACGTCAAAGTACTACGAGCCTAACTTGGTATATTTCTAATCATAAGTTTGAGAAAAATTTTTTGACAGAGCGCCAGTGGTTCCGCCCATTTTTGAGCTCACCATACATGAGGGATTCATACTTCATCTCATTTTACGAACGAGCGCTTAACTTCAGTACAGTCAATTTTGGTGCTTAATTACAGAATAAGATTGATGAGAATTTGAGAACTACATCTAGCTGATGATACTCAACCGGGACAAGGCGGTAATAGGCTGCCAATAAGTATACATACTGTAATATCGAGAGGGATTATTTCGATATTTTAAAAGTAAGCTAAACCAAACTTCGAGATGACCGTTGCAAAGCCTAATCTGTTCGGTTGTGTCTGTGGAGCCGCATACGTCGGCAGAAACATGAGGCACCTTGGAGCAAAAATACGAGAGCACGTATCAAATCGGTTCAACAAGGCATAACTTATCGACTTTATTCGTCCAGCTGATGTCACGTGCTATTTTTTACAGTGACTTATATAACCACCCAGGCCAACCCTCGTATGCGACACGAACTTATGATGCTTTGAGAGTAACCCCGCTTTTATGAATTTTTGCTCAATATCGCCTTTTGCAGTATCAGGAGGTGGGGCCTTTTGACACGCCCAGCGAAACGAAAGTATTCACTTGTGCCTGGCTTGCATCCATCGTGTCATGACGCACTTGACGCGGTAGCCAGGACCAAAAACAACCAGGCTTCTTGTCTTGCCTGCTGTCGGCTACTTCAAAGCCGCAGCTAGCTCGTGGTTAGCTTTGCAATACTGTGCTGTGCCAACAATACCGGACATCCTGACATTTCACCGTGGGCCTAACTGTCACGAGTTGGCGTAGGTAAGGTCGACGTGTGGATTCCTGTCATCTTCGTACAACTACGGCTCCACTGACCTAAGCACGTTGGGCTGTGGACAGATCTCATACACAAACATTCAGGCCATGTCCTGTGTCACCAAGCCGCATTGTTTAGTGGATTAGACCTGACATCCATTGGACGAAGAGTGGCGGAAAATGGTGTAGAGATTTAGTACTCCAAATGAGCACCAATCAGGATGAAACAATGCCGTATGGTTTAACGTTCTTACAGTTTTTGCGAAACATGCGTGAGCAGTTCAACTCCCTGCTGTACATACGCTGATAGTGATACAATCCATCATTAACTGTCGAAACTTCTACGGCTGGATGGACCACTAAGAAGCTCACGAGTTTGGTGAAGCCCACGACGTTGCCAGTTCAAAAATGCAGTGATAACGATCTGTTACTAGCAAACACTAGCTTTCGACGCATGTATGGGTAGACTTATAAAGCCTAGCTCACAGCTCCTAAACCAATGTTTAATCTCTGTTTCTCCTTTCCAAGTACATGTGAAGAACCCTATCACATATTTTTGTCCGAATTCTTGGGTCATCAAGAGAAAATTTGCTTCTTGATCCCATATTTCTTTTTTTCATTCGGTCTTATTGAACAGAACCAGCGGAAGAAATGGCCTTAATTTCTCACGGTGGCCGTCCAAAAAATGCAATCCAATGGAAGCCAGTAGCAACCTTGTGGTTGCCACAATCAGAATACTATGAGCAATCTGCTCGAAACCAGGACTTGGCAGCTGTTGATGAATGCCTGTATGATACTTGACAGGTCTCGACGGCTTCGTCCACAAATTCACAGTTCGGAAAACAGTCGCACGGAGTAAAAAAAAAAAGTGTACCTAACTCGGAAGTTGCACACATTGTTCTATACATCCCAAAGATTGATTCAATAACCGAAAGGTGATCCAAGTCAGCCAAAAGAATGTCAGGACAAATTTCACGCGGCTGAGCCGGCTACAAATCGTATTGCTTGATGGAATGACACCACCGGCTGATAAGCTAAGGAAATTTGAAAGTCAGCTTCCTACAGATCAGTGAAGTTGAAGTCTTGCAGTAAATATTCCAAGTCTGACTAGGGAAAAACCGGACACCCTAGTAAATATCCCCCTCATGCTTACGGCGTTGTCAACAAAATGAGTGCTAGGGCCGCCAGTCTTTTTGTTTTCATTGCTTGATCAATTGTAGCGATGATGGGCAAAAGCAGAGTGCGTTCAATGCTACTTTATTAATCTAAGCTACGACTACTTTGTGTGGAACACGAGACACTTTTTCTTGTATTTTGTTACTGTTTCTGGCCAGTACTGTAATTTTGTGATGACGGCATTCTATCACTAAATGTGAAATACGCCCGGTTTTCTCCGGAAAGTTGTTCATTGGACGTTGATATCAGATATATTGGAAATTCTTATGTTATAGTATCCCTCTAGATATGGCAAGCTCACAATAAGTCATATACTCGGTCAACCTCAATGAAAAAATCGGTCGTGTTTTTTATTGTATAAATGTACTCAGTTCTCCGATTGCTTGCGATATTGCGTGACTGACCAGGTTATAAGGCATCTTAAAGTACCGCACGTTTCCCGATTGAAAAAAATTCAAATGAATAAGGTGGCGCCAGAAAGCTTCGCATTATGCGAAAAAAACATGCATCTGTACTGCTGTGGTCATTGACTTCCTGTGGGAGTTTCGGAACAATGTAATTAAATAGTTGCTCTTGATGGGACACTTCATTTTGGTCATTAAATGTCATTAAACAGACAATGGCGGATCATTTTGAGGCATTCCACAAGGACCCGCTTATGCTTATCAAAGACCGTAGATGGGTTTGCAATGAAAAATATACACTAAACCTGAAATAACCAACCGGTTTATTTCGGTAGTTAATGGACCAAAATTACGAACTTTTCTTGGAGAAGGACGCTGTTCTCAAGTTGACACTGATCTTTTAATCGTCCGTCATTATGGGCGCGAAGACAAGGAACGAAGAATTGTCCTAACTACTATATGGAAAAGAGGATAGCCTATCAGAAATAAGGGACAAAACCTACTCAGTAAACTCAGTAAATTCCTTTTAGCGGACGCTGAAACTACAGGGTACATTCAAATAGCAGCTAACTTCTACACTCTACCAGAATTCGTTTTTTCTCAATACATGAAAAGTAAACCAAACCACATGCATGTCACTAAGTATTCGTACTTCTGTTCCAAGTTATTGCTGCAACTTCGTGATGAGCAGAACGGAGTGGTGTTGGGTTAGTGACTACAAAATTCACAAGAACTTCGTGTAAACTAATAGCTGTAGCTTGTTTAAAATCTCCATTTTAGCCTTAGAACTTAGAGCCAACTTTCTATCCTGATTCATGTGTGACGGTTTGGCTTCCATCTGCTCCATTACATCATTCAGAGCTTGTCTTCTACCTCGAAACAAACCAATCATTTTTGTTATGTGGTTTGTTTAAATGGCAGCCATTCTGAAGTCACATTCTGATGGACAACAGGTCTCCTTAGTTTTCACCAGATTCAGAATACGATCGGCCTTCTGAGGAGAAATGTTCAGCTGGACTTCCAGAACTATAATTGGCTCGCAAGTTGCACCGGTTCAAAAACATTTGTCCCTCTTGGACATTCATAAAGAATAAATAAGATTAACTATCATCACGTTGAACATCTTAAAGCATTTGTCGCTTGTTAGATATAGACAGGCTTCTGTGAGCTAGATAGGGTAGACATGGCAACTTCTTGTGAAGTGAAAAAGGGCGCATAATTAGGATTTGTTTTTTTCAAAAAATGTCGCTATCTGTATGCATATAGTAGAGGCTAGGCATTACTTTGGCTTGGGATGAAGCTATACGGCCATAATACGGCAAGCGAAAAACCTACGGTATCATTTATATGTCCATAGACCGTGTGAGAAAACAGTTGTCCTCAGTGTAAACATTCCAGAAAACTTCTACCGTTTGTCATTTGAACGTAATCGTATTCTGTTTGAAAAGGAGTTATTAATGGCAATGAACCCTAAAAGCATACAACTAAAATTAAACTAAAGAGTAAATGAGCAATGACCATTTGGCGCAGAACTTAATATCTTCTCACTGATATCTACTCATAAGGTTGCTGAAAATTCTTCGAAAGCTGGGTTCTTCAGCTGGGTTCCAGGCGAGTCTCCCGCAAAACCAGATTTGTTTGCAAATGAGTGGATTACGCTAAAATAAACATCCCTTTTTCATCGCTACGAAGATATGCCCTTAGATCATATTCATCACCAGGATAGGTGGAAGAATCGGCCTATGAATCCCGTCGTAAATGTCTAGACCCATACTTTTTAAAATGTTAAATGGTTCTCTTCACTTTTTGAATTGTTGAAAAGACAAGTGAAACGGACATAGCTTCTGGTATAGTGACTACACATTATTCATTTGGTGACCTGATAGCTAACAATAAGAATCAATCAGTTCATCACATGTGGGACAGTAACATATGTGTGATCGATTGCTACGAGGCCGTCCATGCTCGGCAAAGCGCCTAAATGGGGATCGTAAATAAGCTAGCGCTGACGCCTAACTGTTGATTTGACTGGGCCGAACAGAATAGTCTTTGATTTATATTGTCGTATTCTTTTTGGCCTGTAAAAGGTCTACTATATNTATATATATATAAACTGTTAAGATGCATCAAGCCAATCCACGGTTTCTCACTCCTACAACACAGCGCATGCTCTCTGAGTACCCGACCCATATCAACTGAACTAAATAGAACAGCTATGAAGTGGATATTATGGGAAGTGCGTTATCGTCTACTGATGCGTTCAGAGTTGTAGGGTAACCGACATCGTTAGGCAAATAATCTTGATGAAACAAAGTGAATGGTGATGGTCTGGAGAAGTTTAGCTTTCATATATTTTCTGTTAGTTCGGGAACTGTGGCCTAAGCGGAAGCCTTGATGCATCAGACCGTTTCCAACAACATCTTCGTCCAGTTCCACCAATAATCAAATTAGGCGCCTATAAATTGGAGGATAATTTCCCTTATGCACTTCATGACTATGTGAATGAAGGTCATAGGCCGCTAAACACGAAGAAAAAGGTCTCATTCTTCCAGAGATCATCAGGGAAAATTAGGGACTAAATCTGTCGGAAAAGTCATGAACGTGTTAACAAGCGCACTGTTTTATGACAATCCACTTGCCACATGTGTTGCCTGTGATGATGGCGTTGCTGTAACAGCACGATCATCAACTACTGAAGGCTAAAACACTTGAAATAACTGAAACTTACAGCTCTTCTAATCGCATGCCTAGAAAGCAGCAACGACTTTAACCATCCCAGTACGTTTTCAACCACCTAATACAGGAAAGTCACGCTTTCATTAACATAAACGGAAACTTTTGTGCATGCTGTGGAGAGGTAGCTGCTGCCCTCTTCATTATGCAAACCTATCTGCAAATGGCAAGCAATAAATTTTTCAGACAATTTTTGTCCCTCCCACATCTCGCATTCTGTAGCAACAGTGCAGAGTCGGTAGGATTATTTGGGTTTCTCATGAACGACTACCGAAAAGAGCATATATTGAAAAAGAAGCTTGATCTGTAAGGCCCTGATAGTGTGCCTCGCTGGGAAGACCGCGGTAAAGTTGCAAGGTTTACCTCTTTGCATAAAATTCAACCATGAGGATGGAAAATCTTCTCTGTTGGCCGAGCCTTCATACTCAGTCTCAAAATGCTTGCACACCTTGCCCCAATTTGAGCTACAATTCAAAAGTGGTCTATGCCGGATCTTCTTAATCAACCGATCAAGCAACATAACCATCTGAACTTAAATCCTGTACAGCTACTTCGGCTGTGACCGTAAATAGGAATTGCCACCCGGTGAAAAACGCTTTCAAGAGAGTTGTCTCCCACACTTCGCCGTAAAGTAAATAGTATCGAAAACACTGCGCCTTTCATCATAAATAATTTTTAAACTCTTTCCACTGAGGTCACAACAAGACCCTGAATGGACCAACACTACCACGAACGGGCGCATTCAACAGGAGGTCGACCCACAATTCGGCATTTTGGATTTGACCTTTAGCTTCAAGTAGAATATTTCAGTCAGCAAATACGAGCTGTCCCCACATGCTTTTAGCATGAACATAAGTATGATTTACGAGTATTTTCATCCCCAAAGTTCAGCTCATTTTTCGACTTTCCACAGGTCGCAATCAATGAATGAATCAATCGTAGTTATTCAGTACATGAAAAACAAAACCAGTGGTCATAATACTTGATTAACAACCCCTACATACGAAGCTGATTCGATCTGTAAAGCAGTCTCTCCAAATGCAGACTGTGAGAGACTAGAAGCGTTTTTGAAAAACCATCAACAATCCACCAGAGAAATTTCGTTCCAAGTAACTGTATCAGTAAAAATTTAAAAAATAATTAAGAACAGAGTAACATCCGCTGTTGGAATAGTTATCGGTTAGTAACAAGAGAAAACTTTCCAATTTCTCTGGTTCATGTTACATTCATTGTCAGTCCAGCCATAACTGATTTTGAAATAACACCCCTCCATGGATGCCCAACAGCTGTACGAAACCTGATCAACACTCATTTGCGTGTCCTATCACGAAAAGCTCACACACGTGTTCAGTGAAATAGTGCCCAATAATGGACAAGCCGTTTTTCACATGCAACCGAACATAAATCGTCACGTCTACATGGAAACCAACTCTTCCCCTCAGATACTCTATCGTTTTTCGGTCTCCCAAATGGGATGACACTCAGAGTAAACACAGCCGAAAATTAATCCGTTCGAGGTTATTTCGTTCAAACACCGACGCCACCTCGTCGGCGCCTATCAAAACGTGCACTTGAACGGTTGGATTATAACTTGTAGCGGCAATGAACAGTGAATAGAATTGAACAGATTGTGTCACGAAAGTGGCATTCAAAATTATGTGGAGACTGTGAGGGTAAACAGGAGCTAATTGTGCACCACTATAGCTGAACAACAAATGAGCGAGACCTGTCAGATTTGCACTCAAAACGAAATGGTCTTTGAAAGAGAATCCTCATTTAGACATTTTTGGATCAGCCAAATTCAAATGAGCACACAAATGTCTCAAGTTTCAAGATATTTTCTCTTAAAATGCCACCTTTGGTTTCAGGTCAAATCGTGTGGCAATAATTATTATGCCAGGTAGACACGTGTTAGCGGAAGACGGTAAGTCGACAGATTTCCGTTGTAAAGAAGCTAAACTAAAAATGTGAGAAAGTGCATTTCTCTCGACTATCTTTCAAATCCCTTTTTCCATACTTACACGTACCTTACCGGCAAACTTGATGTCATTCTTAAGAAAAATGAAAGAATACGACAAAATTCACAATTTGGTAATTCTTTGCCATGAATTCAATTAACCTCGTACTATTTAGTATCCAACACATACTTTCTGAAGTACTGGATAGAAAAGAATAAAGTCAGGAGTGTTAGTTGGGCGGGAGCCTCTGATCTACAAACTTATTGTCCTTTGTCTGAAGTCATTTTATGCCATGCTGACCCAAGTTTAACTACCTGATTAAACGTTTCGTCAACTTCGAAGGGATATCACACTAAAAAGGATTAGATCATTGTCTTGCACCAGGAGATAGAGCGAAACATTCGTGCATGTTTGACACATATCCGTCCATGGTGGTGATACATTGAAATATTGATATCTCGGGTGTTTGTTGGTTGTTGATCTGTTCGCCGAGCTTGGCAACTGACTTGCAAATGTTTCGTCATCATACGAGGAGACATAATCAGTGCGCAGTTGCACCCAACCGCGCACTAGTGATGTCTCCTCGCATGGTGACGAAACGCTTGCAACTCAACTGCCAAGCTCGGCGAACACATCAACAACCACCTGATCAACAACCAATAATCCGTGCGTGGTGTATAAGCCGCCGGCATCTTATACACCCGACAGAATAAGACCAGTCAGTTGCCTCCCATCGGTCGGCCTACATCTGATGGTATTTAAAAGTTCGTCACTGCTGGTCTCACATGCCCACAGTTCCCAGTTTCCACTGCAAGTTTCAATCAAAATATTGAACAAAACCTCCAATGAACCGCCCAATAATCCAGAATTTAGGTGATACTGAATAGCCAGTGAAATGAGACAACAATCGGGAGAACCAAAATGACCATAGATACCATGCGTTCTTTCTTGGATAGTGGGTGTTTATATGCACATTAGTATTCAATCGACACGATTGTCTTAAGCGTATTTAACATGAAAAGGTGCATACACATACAAAATTAATCCGCCAAATTTTAAGAAGTCAAAATCATGATGTCTGCTTCTGAAAACTTGACATTTAAACTACTTTGCATTAGCATTAAACTTCAGTGGCAACTGTGTTGTTAGCTGAACTTCGTCCCAATGTGAGGTACCCTAAAAAATTGCTAATAATTTTCTCCCGAGGACTCCACCGATCATCATAAGAGTTCTTTGTCATTTAAACGTTTTACCTCCCTTGTCCATGTTGTATAAATCATTAAATAAGAGATTCGGCACAGGGGTCAGCGGTTGTTAGCTGCAATGCCTTACTATTTTAATATACACTTTGTTTCGTTGCCCAACCGTCTAAAAAGGATATATACATGCCAGTGACTACAAAAAGATCCACATATTCCAATTGGACTTCTAATCGTTGTGTATTCTGCCACAGAACTGCTCCAGAAATCAGACCCAGGAACACGGAAGCCAGCTGTAGATTTTCATAATCAGATTGCCGAACCGCCATCATATCCTGCATGTTTTCGAAGCGGTACCATTTCAATAGGCTTAAGGCACAGTATTGATCTGGGATTTATTGAACTGCAACTACCTTTCAGTGTCTTCTATGACGAACTGTCGGCTTGTATAACTTGTTATTTGAAAAAAAAACATCAGATATCTTCCGGTGTCACTGTTACTGTGTTCTCTGCGTACGTGTTGGCTGGCCGAGACAACCGACGTTACACATCACTTATTCCATATCAGATTCCCCAGTACAAGGTAACACTTTAGCATCAATCGCATCAGCGCCCAATATCAACGCTGCCTCTGTTCATCTTCCACCATTCTAACACCACCACCCGTAAATCTGGTTTACTCAAGTCCAACCTCAGTTTACCCAAGAGCACAATTGTCACTTTCCGTTGACGCATTTAACATAGCCATAGGCGCAGCCCTACAACAGTCTGTTCAAAGTGAAATTCAGCCACTTGAGTTTTTTCCACCTACAGAATCTCATCACAGCACTTTCGGTCGAGAGTTGCTCACTATTTACTCACTCATTCGCCATTTTCCTGAAGGTCGACAATTTTTTGTTTTTACCGACGACAAACATTTAACGTTCGCCCTAAAGTTTAAATCCGACTAATATTCGCCTCGCGAACTACGTCAAATTGATTATATATCTCTATTCATCAATGACATTCGCCACTTAGCAGGACACCTCACCATCGTCCCTCACACCTCGTCTCGTCTGGCAACTAACTTACTCTACTCCACACGCACAAATGACCTGCAGCGTATGGCTCAGTTACAAAAAGACGAACCCATCATACCGCCTGACATCACCTGACAAATCATCTTCACTGCATGTTAGACATGTACCACTACAAGTAGCGCCAGGTACCATCGACTGCGATTTCTCTACACCCATTCCAAGACCTGCCCTTCCATGCGCAATGCTCCGTCTTGTTTTCCACCTCCTGCAAGACGTTTCACACCCTAGTATACATACAACGGCCGAACTCACATCCCAACGTTTCGTACATCAATATATATAAACAAAGACACGTTCATGGGCAAAAAACCTGTCTCGCATATCAACTTTCAAAGGTAATTCGCCATACTTACTCACCCATCGGTACCTATCATACTTCAGACTGCCGATTTGACCATGTTCATCTAGAAATTGTCGGTCCTCTCCCGACGTCCAGTGGATGCTCTCATTTCCTGAAACGGGTCGATCGTTTTACACGATGGCTTCAAGGCATTCCCATACCTGACACGTCTACAGAGATGATCATCCGAGCATTCTTCTACGCATGGATCTACAATTTGGGTTACCTTCTGTTATAACCAATGACTGTGGATCGAATCACAGTTGTTCCAATGTCTCACCGAATTACTCGGATGCAAACGCATTCGTACAACTTCATATCGCCCTCAGGCATCGGCCTAGTCGAACGATTTCATCGCACCTAAAGGCTGCCTTTCGAGCACACAACAGTCCACTTAACAGGTCCGACTAATTACCCTTAATACTTCCACAATGTTCCGTTCTTCTTTGTACTGCTCACCAGCAGAATTAGGTTTTGGCACTACTCTCCGTATCCCAGGCCAACTTTTCAACCTTCTACCGACCCTGCCACTTACGTTGCAAGTTGTTCTCATGTGTTTATACGTTGCGACTGTGTTGAACTGCCTCCATACGACGGTTCTTTTCGTGTTCTTTCCCGTTCCAAAAAACATTTCACTATCCACTTACTCGACAGACCTGTTACGGTATCCATTGATCTCCTTAAACCGGCATACGCTGATCTAGTGGAATCCAGTACTCTCGCTCCAGCTTTAAGCACCCCGGTAGCTAATACGATTCACAGCATTCTTCTGCGTCTCCACTTGGATCGCCTGCCACTCATATAGATAATCAACACACTACTCGCCCTGGTAGACACGTCCACTAGCCGGACCGTTTCATTGCAGGTTAAAAGCACCTAGTATTTGTAGAGGTCACTCCCATGTTCTTTCAATTAACCACTTAATTTGTCTGGCACATTGCACTCACTAGATCACGCGTCCCATCTGTCCCACAAACACCAAACTACGTGACGAAATCCTGTCCTGCTTGCAACCTTCACCGACAACATACACACAAAAATGCCCTATCCATTTTGTTTACGCGGCTACCACCTGCATCACGTGCCAGGCTCATAATCTTCACCCACATCAGGTCAAGTTGTTTTCAAGTTTGTGCGACTGTGAAACAGGAATGGCCACCCTTCTCTTTACATTGCACACAACAACTCGGCCCAACACACACACACACACGCACAGGGCAGTAAAACAACCGAACTCAACAAGCCCACTGACAATTACAGAGTACGTGTAGCAGCTATACTGCAAAGGAAATACGTCCCGCGTCCTTGCTGAAAGTCCGGACCAGTCATGCCAGACGTTATGACTACGCCGCGCAGTCCACAGGCAAACCAAGAAAAACGTGTAGCAGGCAAACCTGCAGGGAAAACACCATAACTGCGTCCGGACAAAATTGAGGAATCATCATAACTTGTGCTCAAAACCATAAGTCACCTTTCTGAACCATTTCATTTTGACATTGGATTTATTTTATTAACGTGCTCTTAAATATTATGATCATTATCATTCTTAACAAACAAACTTTGTTAGTGCTTGTCACCTGATTGTTAAGTTAATTTCGAACAATTTGAGCACTAACAGAATGATGGTGATTTTACTCTCAAAGCAATTGTTATTTCCTAACTCAGAGAATTACCGGATTTGCTGTTTTACCCCGCTACAAAAATCTTCAATACCACAACAGTTTGTGATTCGGGTTTTATGCAGCAAGCACCCACGTCTGGCCAAAAAATCCGACTGAAAAAGACGTCAGGGATAACACCTAGCCTGCAAACACACGCGAATGCAGACACCGCATTTTGGTTGGGCTGAAGGTCAGTCACGCAAACAAGCTGTGCTGTGACTGTCTGAGAGAATCATCCTGAAACAACGCAGATTAGTTTGAAGCCCGTAAGCGTCCAGTTGACAGTGGACCTTCACAATTTATTGCAACACTCATAGTTACACCAGCGCATTTGCAATCTGAACACAGTCACTTGTGTGTTCATAATTTGGAATGAGTAGCCGGACTTATAGGTTAGGATTTTAGGCTCCGCTTTTAGCATGAGGGTTTGAAATGATATTGCTGGTCAATATGCCATGTTAGGGTAATAGAATGCACAGATGGAAGGGTATATGTTGATTTGTATTACATAATATATGTATACATTATTAAATATACTACAAACCTGACCTTTTTAAACGGCAATGACGGGAACAGTTTCCTATTTATATAGACAATCTTCCGCACACTTCAGTGAACAATAAGCTCAACTAAAAACACGAAACGATGGCCTCAAATGAAACAACTGCCTATCACAAATGGATCAAATGAGATTAATCAAGTTACAGGTTACGTTACACTATAGCCCAGTGTGAGTAAGGGTATGTTGTTGGATGTGTCCGTTCTACCGAAACATATAAATGCAAAGGTCAGAATAGGTTGTACCACACGTGACTTCCTCTGTACCCTGCGTACGAACACGTAAAAATCTGCTAACCCTGGGAGAATATGACCGGAGGACGCACAGGACACGGATGGCCCGAATTCCGGAGTTTGCTAAACCAACGGCGTCCAGTAGTAGATTACTGTCGATCGAGCAGACATCCCAGACGCCATGAATGCTCACAAGTGTTACAAAAATCAAACTAATTTTGTTTTTGAACACAACTTGAGGTACATTAATGTTTTCACGGCCTCTTCTAGTCCACAGAAGTTGATGGATTACACAAGTAACAGCGAACGATTAATACAAGTAAGTTAAGGATAAAGTGAAGTCTTTGGGTAAAAGTGTGAAAACTGTTTACATCACGACCAATTGGCCAGGGTGGCCAGTGGTCACATGAGCAGACCATGAAAGATTCAGAGCGCGTAAAAAGTTCAGCGAGTGCGCATATTCTGTTTGTGTGAGTGAATCACGACCGCCTCAGCTTTGAGCACACATTGATGTAAGACGCATTTATATGGGTAAATGGGCGCTTGATACAATACTCGCAAAGCATTGACAGAATTAATCACATGACTCTTATCAGCGATAGTGATAGACCTTGATCCGAATGCCAACCAAAATGGGTTGCGCTCCGTTATTCTCTTGCATAACCGCCGTATCGTGCGCCTTATGTATTCTGCTGTACATCAAGTGTAGGAGTAAACTACCACGGCCTGATGGTTGACTGGTAGCTTATCTTTGAGACGTAGGAGAAGCAGCTGAATAGTCTTGAACCACACTTTGAGTGGAGCGATCTGAAAGGCTTCCTAGAGTATGTAATGTTGACGCCCAGTGTGAAGTGAAAGACCAGTTTTCGAGTAATCATTGAGGGGATGAGGCCACTCGTTAAAATATGAGTAAGCAACCAGACAGATGTTCTCAATAGACTCCCGATCTTTAGTTCTAATATCCTTCGAAAGACGTTAGTTCAGTTTCACCAAGAGCAACTAGTCGGTTGCTAGATAATTGGATGTTTAGGCTTAGAACGGGATAACAACAATTGACCGGGAATGAAACACCATGTTACTAGGTTTGTGGATGAACTTTGCCTTGTGTTTGAGGTAAAGATACCTTAGTTGGTTTTCAACCTTTCTAGCACTGACGAATTCGAATCGTATAGCTCTTATCAGTATGGTGAGAGAGCTGCCAAAACTTCTACAGGCAAAACCACCAGTCACGAAATGCATTTTGGAATAGAAGTGAAGAGTTGACAGTAGTTGTGCTGAAGTCCAGCTGCATTATAAAAACCTTATCTCATTGTCTCTTTGACTGATGGAGGATGGTGTTAGTCACTTGACACATCTGCTCTTCCTCATTTCTCTCTTCAGAAATCTTGCGACTTCAAGGTCTACGTCCTTTAGCCTTGCGATTCACACGAAAGATGTTTAGATAGTTGTAGAGGGGGATAGTGAGCAGCACTTAACGCGACCAAAAACTTGACGAAATTCCGATGCAAGCCCTCCATGCAAATTTTGACTACTGAACAATCAACTTGTGCGCATTCAAGCAAGATCTCATCATGAGCTAAGATAAAACTGGGCTCAACTCTTTTGGCCTCTTCCAAAGCCCAAAAGGTATACTGGAGTCACCAGGATCCTTGTTCCCGTCCTATTCACAGCTCATTGTAAGTGCTGTTGAGCGGATGTAATAAACGTTAGTAATAAAACTGTGTTGTGTGATGACAAATCACTGTACCTAAAAAAACGTTTTCGTAACCTTCTGCTAGAAAATTGACGTCTGATGGACTCATGTTTATAAATATTCCGCCTTTCAGGTAAAATGGGCAAACAGTGAGTGGCTACAGTTTGGATAAACCCTTAGTTGAAATTCAAGGGCGGAATAACATGTGTAGTATTCCGTCATCTATTATTCTGCCCACGACCGTGTCCAGAAATCAGAAGGCTCGCAAAACAAAGCCTCCTATTCCATGCGACAGCTTCTGACTCTGTACCGGCTGTCACTCAATCAGCTATTGTTATGACCAGTGAAAGACAAGTCTAATTCAGTGAAATATGGAGCCAGTTGTAACAAGTAATTCCAAACCAAAAGTTTGGAAATTAGTTTGGCTCCATGGCTCCAAGGATATCATGCAGTGATAAAATGTTTACCTAAAAACCAACCGGAATAAATCATGGACTATCCAAACTAGAGTTAAAAGATACCCCAATATATACGACTGCTACAATTGAAATAGCGTTGAATCGGTTCTTTTCCCATACACGCCACTGATGGACATTATGTTTCTCAGATGAGACAAAATTCCAGTTTATAAGATGGCTACTGAAAATGTTGAAAACAAAAGCCCGCATGATTCAAGAACCTTAAGTGCCCTCAAACCGCTTCTCCATAGTTTGCGACACAGAACACGTAATAAAAATAAGTGAGACGGTCAATGAATGTCAGAACAAAGGACTAAAATTATAATGCTCCTTGAAGTCATATCGCGCCCAGCAAGTATGAGTTTGCCCAGTAAGTCAAGGAATCCATCGATACATTTCAGTCTGTTTTGTCGTCCGAGTTGGTGCCTCCTGGAGTACCTGCCCTAGTAGGTCAACGCACACTGGTCTTTTTAAGGTGATAGTTCTTTGTAGCGATGTTGTAGGTAGGTAGGTTGCGGTAGAAAGTGGAACGGGTATAAGTTCATTCAACCGAAAAGTTTTATACACCAACCCAGTCTAAAAACATTATCCAAAACCGTTCTGCTTTGAATTACCAACCCCGTGCGTCTAGTTCTGCATACTTTTTCGAATGTCTGGCTTCCAGATAGGCACAGATTCTCATAGATTTTTTCACAAACTGATGAAGGGCAATGATCTACTTTGCAGCTGTCTAGGTCCCTGGCCTAATACACACATTTCTGCATATAAAATTTGAATTCGTTGATTTTTCAGTCATCAGTCGGATAAATTGCGACATCGTAGTAGAGTCTTCAGAATTTCCCAATTTCACACAAGCACATATATTATCTTGTAGAAAAGTTGGTGCTACTGATTTAAGTTCATATTCATATCACTCTTGTGGGGACGGGATTAGTCCGATTGGTGCGTGCTAAAGGCGAAAGGCACAGAACTCGAACTTTGCTGTTAGCGGGATCAATTATCAGTGGGCTGTCTTGCCGGTACAGGGAATGGTCTTACGAGATCTGAAAACAGAGGAAAGCATGCCCCAGAAAAATAATCGTTCAGCCGTAACACTCTTTCGGTGCCTAGCTGCCATGCCACCCAATGGAAGTACGACGGTTAAAATACCGTCAGGTTGCCCAAGGCTAGACAGGAAAAGTCGAGATGCCGGGACTGCTTTCGGACTACGGACTTTTCAGTCAGTAAGTTCGCATCTTAAGCAGAAAGGTATCTCGAGCTCCATTCGGGTAGCAGACCTTAGACATTTCCATAAAAATCTATTCTGACCTATGTTCCAAAATGCATTTCTGCATGCAGCGTTCAAGTTTAAAAGAAGAATCACTCTCTAAACGGAATTTGAGAAGTTCCTTTCTCGCTTTAATTCTATCACATTCATATGAATCAGAATATTGTCACGCATTTTTCCCAGTTTAGCAAACTTTAATTATTTTCCACTTCACTTCGCTTGTGCCTCAGCTTTCCGTTTCCAGAGTTGGCACATATTTTCCGTTTTTTTCCGCTAAGAGCTGATCACGGATCGGAATGCGTAGTGAAATATGTTACCATCCTGTTGAGATTCTTGGGGGCAGAAGTAAGCACCCCTCATCATTGTTAGTTTTGGTTGCTTGTGGGTTCCATTGGGACTCATACTATCCACCTTTTAACATCAGCAAACTACTTTATTTAGAAAGCAGTAGTCCTGAGAAACCGTCACTCGAGGAGTCAGTCAACACTATGGCCACGTGATTTGGATCCCGTGATTGAAGGATAAGTGGCGCCATATTCTATCTGTGTGCGAGCTGGTCACACCACTGATCAACCGATCGTGGCCGACTGTGTCCAACTCGTAGCCTGGAGGTCGCGGGTCTCAAACTTCCCTGAGGTTTGTTTCGTGCGCACTACTGATGATTCCCAATAAGAGCTGCACAGTGCTTCTCGGCTTTTCAGCATAAATTGGATTGGATGGATTACAGGATTTTGTGCTACTGGCTGATGTATTTCTATTAAAAGTACATTGTTCTATATAACGATAAGTCGGTTTCTACTTAGTATCTGCAAAACCGTTCGGGGAGAAACGCTTATGCTGAAAAACTGCTGACGATTTAAAACATTACAATATCCAAATTTATTTGTGCTAATTTGGTTCCACATACGTGGTGGTGGACACGTCAAACGACATCCGAGCATCTAAAGCAATTCCGTGCTTCTCTTGTGTTCGTGCATCCCAGATATGCTTTTTATTTTCTACGGTATGGTCTCTGAATCTGTAATTCCGAGAAAGCAGCCACCCACGTTTCTTCCGAATTGATGAAGAAGTTGATGAGAAAACATTCTCAAATTCAAATGACAGAATTTGGCTCATCCTTTATTACACATCCTGGAAAACAAGCAAATCGTGAATATATTTCATAAAATCATGTAAAAACTGAAGGTGGATGTCTCATCCTCCGTCTGCTGTCTTCGGTAGCAGAACACTTTAACGCACGACTTTATTCGCTGTACCACAGAGATTGACAAACATATTTTCTACAGCATTTTCCGGTGCTTGTTCGATAATTATCATGCTTTGCACGCACATAAAAATATTGATGGGTTCAGATGTGATTCCAAAACGCTAGTCTCAACATTGTACACTTTTCCAATAAAATCTATTTGCTAGATTTTCAATTGCTTTTTACCGTCGAATTTTTAACGTTTCTCATAGCATTCAGACAGGCTTTACCAGTGGAACACGATCAGGCCGAACAAAACACACACCTTATCAGGTTTGCAAAGCAGTCTTTCTAAGACAAGTTAACGTTATAATATCTTGGCTACCGCCTCAGGCCGAAATTTCCCAAGGTCGTGATTTGTAAATATGGCTATGCTTCATGCACTAAGGTAAAATGATTAGCGGACAAATGTTTGCCTCAAAATGTTCCATCGAAAGACGCGAAGTATCGCTTTACGGTGATACGGCAAATCATAATTTAGAAATAGATAAAGAACAGTTGAGGAAACAGCTCAAACTTATTTGTGCTACCTAGGAAGAAATACCATCAAAGCATGCTGAAATCGGACTTGGGGAAACGGTGTCGAGTCTGAGTGAAAATCGGTAAGGAGTACTGTCCCGTGTTTCCCCTTCTTAACAGCACCACCGACCAAAAACATTTGTAAGGATAAGCTACTAAACTTGGGTCACTCATGCTGTTCAGCCACCACTCTTGAACTTCTACCGTGCATATATTGTGAACAGACTTTGTAAAACCAGCCGTGCGTTGCCAGTCTCGGACAAAAACCACTCTGGCATTGATAACTGCAATAAGAAGAGAGGAAGTCTTCGAGGGAGATACTACAGTAAGTAGCCTGTGGCACCAGCCATCTCCAGTACATCATCGATTCGCAACGCTGGGCGAATTCACTAATTCGAGTTTGATCAAAAAGGCAAATTCTCTATATCTTTTTGGCTGTGTTAAGTGAGGTGCAATAAAAGTTTCAGTGTTAAGTGTGATAAAATAATAAAGCAACACAATGATCTTTTGATAATGGGAATTAAACAGCAAAGCCAATTCAAAAAAGGCAAGTTATTTACATGTCTTTGTTAGTGGCCCGTCCAAATAATAAACAACAGAATATTGAAAAAATTACGGAGGTAGGTTAGGTTTTATCAGCTAACTAGTCCAACGAGAGGATCTGGATGCATCTTCCACACTTTATCCCGCCTAAACCCACTCAGCGGTATCACAATAAGACGGGTGATGAGTCCACTCTGGTTCATACTGCAATGTTAACTTTTCAGTTAGTTAAAACAACTGACCTTCGTCGTACTCATTACAGAGTGTATAGAAATATAGAAAAAAGTGTCTCGTCATTTATTTCTGAGTAGGACATTCAAGTGCTTCGAGAAATTGCAAGACTGTGCTTCCAAGTATCCTGGTTCAAAAACTCATGGGGTCATAAATTTTTCTGCTGAAGTCATTTTACGCCTCAGAAAACACTATGGTGTTTTGCTAAAACAAAACTGACAAAATCTGGCATTTATGATTTCGTGACCACTGGCTCTCCTCTCTCTTGGCAGTACTTCTAAAATTTACCTATATCATGCCTTACTTTTGGGTATTATTTGAAAGACATGGACGCTTCTATGCACGGTTAATTCAAGAGGAATCGTAGACACAAGTTTGTATATGTTTGCCGAATCATTGTGTTTCAAATTAGACTGACACTTCATAAGGTATGGTACACGGTCAGAAATGGTGTGTTTGTCAGTCAGCTGACATGCTCGGCGAAGGGATAAAAAGCCACCTGATTAACGCCCACTTGAGATGGTTAACAGTAGAATCGTACTACGGTCAGGGAACTGCTAACGCGTTCACTAGAATTGGAAGTCTTTTAGCGAGTTTCAACGATGACTGAGTGTAATTTGCCGTCTAACAGTCGAGAAAGACGTATCTCAGTTTCCAGTGAGTGCATACGGGCAGGGGCACCAAAAACAACAATAGATGAGTTCAGCGCACAGAAGAAAATTCCCAAAAGTAAGTTATTACTAAGGATACCTGTCAAGGTAAGAATTCTTCTTTCAGTCACACATAATTCACGACTGATTCACTTTCTGTAAGGGAGGGTTGCGTCCGTTATTTGTAACTAGCACTCGAACTATATATAAACCTCGACGTGCTTGGCAAAGCTGATGCGTTCAGCGAATGGCTAGCCTCATGGTCTTCTTCATCCCTGTGTGAGAGAAACATTTTAGCATTGTCGCTACGGAAGTACAAATGTTATTGAATCCTACCTTACCTGTATTTAAATACAGTTGTAGGTCATCTCCTGAACATGATATATAAAAAGCAATCTTACCACCCATTTAATCCTCTATTTTAATTTTATCACAGCCCCGGTCGCAAGAGGCAAACATGCTGCATATGTCAGATCATCTTGAAAGTTAGCAGTCCATCATCCTTTCTAATTCAGGCGGATCTGGTTCCTCGTGACTTTGTTGTTTTGGAAACGTAGCTCGATTCCCCAGCACAACGATATTGTCATTATTTCCAACTATATCCAAGTTTGACAACAAATGAATCTTAGGTTCTGGAAATTCTTGCCAGAATCTGGCCCTTTTGCGCTAGGTTTTATCACTCAAATTTGGTCCTGTAAAGTTGAGGTTTTCGTTGTGGCCATTGTCGGCTACCGCTTGATGTCACGAAGTGCTCAGGATGGCATGTGACTGATAGTGGTCTCCAGGTCTAACAAACCAACGACGCACCACTCCTCACTAAAAGGGCAGTGGGAAGGTTGACACAATTTGGCCCGTATAATCAACGATGATGAGCAATGGCAGATGATCATCCTGAACTGATTCATGGATGATGAGAGAAATCTGAGGCTACTGGATTTGATGGCTGTCTGTACATACATATTTGTCCACATAGTTCCAAGTGTGTACGGTCCCATACTGGCACCTGACAGTCACCTTAAAGTTATGACGGCAACAGATCTCCCGTCAGAAGTATCGCAATTGTCTGCCTTACACGGACACAATGAGGCCGGGTCACACTGGGCATGAGACAGAAATTACTGCAAATTTTGTTTTCAAATGTTGATTAGCAAATCTTTTCACAGTTGCCAAGCTCACTCCGTCCAAACAGAATTTTCACACAAGATTGGCCACTGGCTTAGCGATCACGTATTTAGACTGGTGCTCTACAAGTCCCATTCTCAACGGGAAGGCTGAACATGTGAGTACTTTATCTGTGGTTGCGTTTTCAAAAGGAGAGAATACTTAATAAATGAACTGACAGAAAGCATTCGCATCAAATGGTATTGGTATTTTGGCTGCAAAACTATTTGCCAGGTATACATATTTTGATCGCTTGGCTAATTGCGTTAGTGCTTTGCCGATAAATGTTTCAAAGGGCACTAGTAGAATAAGGTAGGTTGTGCTTATGCAACCTATTGCCGAAGTTGGTCGTTGTGCGTTGGTCGCTTGTTGGGTGAGGTTGGCAAATAATGTCGCATCAAGCTCGTTTATAGCACCTCATTATAAAAAGGTACTCAGGTATGTTTAAGAATGCAGCCGAAAATTGTAGGAACCTTCCTGTCAGCTGCCCCTCCAAGACCCAGCTCTCTGGCGGTAAGCCCCCATCCCCCATGTTCTTTTCCTTCTCTAGCCGAACTCTCTTCTCCATGGTTACACGATAACTATACACTAGTATCAACCAACAGTGCACAGCTACCCATGATGATGATGATTAGGATATTCTTCGTGATAAACTCGGTGCTGGCTAGTTACGTCCCTCTCAAATGACTTCATTAATCTCTAAACAAAATTTAGGGTTGATCGTTTGAAACCGATGCTCCACTAACTAATGTCCTAGAGGCGTCTGTCCTACACAGCATGGATTTTAATTCAAGAGTGAGAGCTGAAACAGACGAGCTTCCATACAAGAGAAACTCATGCGGAACTACCCGAATAACATGGATGGGCTACTTTTTGGAAAAACCACATAAGCTGACATTTATAAGCCAAATTCTGTCGCGGCGTAGAACAGTGAATCACAGAACACAACGAAGCCCAGTTTGAACGTAGCCCTCAAAGCTCCGAGAACAAAGCCCGCGCCTTTTTAAGACCAACCTCTTCGCTCACAGAGTATTCTGACATGGTAGAAAACAGGAGGGACAATTGCATTTGAAAGGTTATCAACTTACACACACTACTTCAAGGGGTAGCGAAACCTTACATGTATCTTCAAACGGTTCAGTGCCTCTATTGGATATCTTGGCTATATTCCGCAAACTGCGCATGCATCCACAATAGAAAGAACTCATCAGGCTGGAACTGCAGTGCTGAGATACTTTTTGTTGCTCCAGATAATGAATCTCCGCACACCTCAGAGTATATACGCTCGCTCACGTACACGCCAACATCTTCCTAAACAGTTCCTATGCTTGCAAGATTTTAAGGCTCAAAGATGTTCCACCTTGACGTAAGGTACGCACGCTTACTTAAAACGTCAGCAGCACCTCAACTACAGAAACTACAGGATTGCGCCTTCACCACGTAAGGTTCTTGCGTGAGAGAATCACTGTTTCCGAAAAAGATTGTCGCTGTATATCGGGTTAAACTGGAGAGTAATCCGTGTGTCAACACTCGTTTGCAACTCGCATTTTTGCTAACGGGAAACTACTAAAGTTCATCATTTCTCGGCTAAGTAAAGGAACGGCGTAATTCTGCTGTGATCACCCTTTTCGGTGTCGCTCCAGTCATTGAAGCCTTCTTAAGCTGGAGATTGGCGCTGTGAAAGTTTACCGAAATAGTGCACGTAACTGCCACAAAATGGTTAATAAGGCTAATAAATATGGCCTTTTATCAGATCGAACGGGACGGCGATCACTTGCAGAACAGACTTTTATGCTACCTACTGAACAGTCTTGCCAGCATCCTTCAAAGGCAGTGCAGCTACAAAACCTTTCCCATCAGTGATTGCCACGGAAGCAAGCTTTACTCACGCTTTCTGTAGTTGAACAGCTATACGCCTCTGGTGTAAACATGAAGTGGCATCCATCTCGTGCGTAACCAGCAGCCGAGATATATTTTTTAAAAGCACATGATCTTCGGAAAAAAACTGTGAACAGATTTTACAGCTTTTATCGAACATTTCAATATACCAATACCTCGAAGGGTTCCAAGCGTTAATTTAATCAACCACAGTTCAGCAACCCCCCCCCCTCAAGGGACGTCTCCTGCTTTTTTGCAATACACAGCAGTCATTAAACCGCTTCTTTGTACTAGTATTCATCTGTGAACCACATTATCTAGAAACAGGAGAGCACACCATATTTAACCGATGGAGCTAAACTTGGTATTCGACAATTTTGACCCACAGGAACAAAACAGAAATCGACCACCTTACTAAACGGTGTTCACATCCTGATTTCTAAAAAAGGGAGGGAATATACAAACGAACCCAAAGTTTTCCCGTCATTTTCGAGGTTCTTGACTATTAAGCAGCCAGGTCTGTCAGAAAATGTTTCTCCCAGGATGCTCTATACTCTGGAAGAGTAAATCGAGCAGATCTGAAGCCTCACGACCATTTCTATCAACAAATAAGACAAGAAATCTTGTGAGCCATATTTCGGCATGGTTGCTTTTGTTCAGCCTTTATACTGCTTCATTTCGGCATTCTTTCTTTAGCATATAGCAAATGATTTTTTTTGTCTCTAATCACTTCCTTTGTAACAATTTCGTCTTCAATATGATTAACATTTTCGCATGTGAATTTTCTCTTGTGACTGAGTGGCAAAATTACACCCATGTTCAGATGACGCCCGACATGTAGTTTTGCCTAATGCGACTTTTCAATTAAAATTTCATCCTGCAAATGAAATTACTCTACGCTGAATAAACCTAGGGATTCTGCACGTGTCTAGTTGATAAACGTTGGCTGTGCGTATCTGACGCATCTCTGGGGTTTATTTCGGCCCACGACCTTTTGGTCAGCAGTTGAAAGCGGTACATTGTGGCTGCGAGAGACTGATTAGCACAGTGATTGTCTTAAACTAATTACAAACTATGATGGAACTCTTGTTGCCCGAGTAGAACGGTTTAGTTGGTGTCAGTGGCATTTTCTGTGATTTACTGTTATTCCATGTGTAGCTGCCCAGCACAAAACTTAGAAACACATAATTGCGGACACTCAGCGGACGAAGACAGAGACAACAAAGCTAATTAGTTTGAACTGACTACTCCATAAATACTACTATTACGTAAACCCACAGCCTCTGTTGATCGGATAAAACTTAGTAATAATTCAGAGACAACATCTCAGAACAACCACAGATTGGCTTATCTCCCACCGTAAGATCCTACTGAAGACGTCTTCATGGCATAAAATGTCTTCGCAATCGGAGCAGAGCGTCTCGGACCAGTTTACCTGGTCGGTACCCAACTCTGAACTTCCCTCAAAGTTTGTCCCTCTACGTTCCTTTTGTTTAACAAGCATGCTTCATCAAAACATATTGATGAAATAAACTCACTTGCAGAGTATTTTGGCCTAACCTGGAGATTGTAAAGTTGACAGAAACTCAAGACTACGTCTACCTGATGAGCCCCAAGAACAGCTAAAGCAACCATGGGCTGTCAAAGAGTTTTCAGCACTCTTATGAGTAGCAGTGTGTTCCGTTGAGGAAACATATTACCGCTTATATCACTGACTCCTAACCTGGGTCGCGTACACCCTTTGCGGGTGCGACTTACTTTCCGAACGTGGAAAAATGTGGACGATTCATTAGTGTGAGCTAACGCGAGAAATTCTGAAAACGCAATCCACCGAGATTAATCACGTTTATAGTTATTTGGTTTCTCGTGGCAGGTCCATTTCCCAATCTCCCCCATCATCTGTTATGTTCGCCTCTTTATTCATTGTTGATTTATTGTCATACGGTTTTCAAAGGTAAAACGACGTTTGATGTCACCATGCCAGTAGCAGTCTTCTTCGGGTTAAATACTATAACTCTTGGAGCCAAAAGTTTGTAGGCCAAGACAGAGAGAGAGGGGTGAAACGTTATGACTAGATATAAACGGAAGGGAAACAATTACCCATCTTGGCGTATAATACTATGTACGGAAACAAAGGTCTTCACCATAACCCAAACTCAGGTAAACGCAATGAATACATTGTTCGTCAGCAGGCAACAGAAAGTCTTTTTCAGCGATTTTAGCGCATTACTTAAGGCTATAAAATAGTGAATACCTCGTCATGAAGCATGCAACACATAGAGTCAATAGCAGTATACCACATGAGGGGTTAAAATGCAAACCAAAGCCAAATGCAAGCCCAAACGCTCTGTGTGCTACGCTGACTGAAGTTTGTAGGTGGGCTGAATGTTGAGCCGAAAATATCGCAAATAAATCTAGGTGGCTTGTCGCGATCTATGCGGTAAAGACACAAATAGGGTAGGAAAAAATTTCGGAGGTTTGTGAAACTCAACGACTGTGCAGATCCACATCAAATGTTGATATGCGATATTCTGAGACTAGAAAAGTTCCTGTAACCTTCCTGAAAAAAAATAAACAAAAGGAATTTTACAGAATACATTCAGGGGCATAGTTTTCTCATCTCAGCTCAAGCTTCCAGCCCGCAGCTGCCAACGCTGCAGAGATATCCCCAATTCGTCAAAATAAGTTCATCTGAGTAACATGTGCCCGCGTACAACACTCACTTTATAATGATAACTTCACTGGATTGTGAAACTCCCTTCTGAGAAGTCGTCACTCGAGGAGTCAGACAATACGAGACCAGACTATGTGGTTTTTCGTTATTGGAGGATGAGTGGCGCTATGTCCTGTCTTAGTAAGAGCTAATCACACTGCTAATCAGCCACTCTTGGCCAAACGGCAAAGTGTTCAGCCGCTGGCCGGACGGTAGCGGGTTCATAAATCTGAGTTTCATTGGATGCGCGCGGATGATGATTTCTAACAAGGATGAAAGAGCTATACAGTACTTCTCTGCTTTTGAGCATAAGTTTGCTTCGCTGACAGGATGAAATCTCTATTGAACTGGCAATTTGACTTTTTCATGCAACGGAACAGTTCCATCTCTTTCGGTTGTCAGCAACTCTTCAATTAATTGACGGAATACGCTACTTATAAGGTTACTAAAAACTGTTTGACATCACACGATCGAGTATGCTCCCCTTGGGTCTCATCAGATAGATACAGTCCCGAGGTTTCCGTCGACTTTATGTTCTATCTGAACACCGAATTGTGTACAATTGTCAAAACACACTGTTTTGCAAATTAAGTTGGTGTTAACGGAAGTCTCAGCTGAATTCCAACTGAATTTTTTTGAAGCACATTCAGTTGGGAAAAAGCATGAGGAAGGAATTCGGGTGGAATTCAGGTGAGTCTCCAGTTGGCACTTAGTTTGCAGGTGAGTGTGTTCCTGAGACTCTTCATATGCCTCTGGTTACACAGGGAATCATTGCAAATGAACATTACAACATCTTGTCCAACCTGTCAGCAAGGGAGCTCACACGAATATCCGGCACTACATTATTTGCGTGTGATTAGCCTTATGGAGAATTCAGAAACTTCGAGCTCAAGCTCTCTTTGTTACGAATGCCACTGGAGTTGTGTTTGGTTTGCAGCCAAGTGGATAGACAGCTGATGATGCACAGCTTTCAACAGGATATACCAGCAGATCCGCGTTTTGAACGTTGAGTCACAAGTCAGATACTTTGACACTTGTGGTTACCACTGCTCTGCGCTGGTGCTAGCTAGCGTCCAGACGACTCTGTGTGACTGCCAGTGTTGGCCGTCCAAGCGATTGCCATCACTGTGGTTGATGCGTCGTGATTCACAGAGATCAAACGATCCACCGAACTCTGATAGCGAATAGAGATCACCTGGCCAGTTCACCTCCATTTTCATATCTCCATTACAACTATTGGTTTGGTCAAAGTGTTTTCGTCATTAAAGGCATCAGGCACTGCCCTGCCTATTAGGTTCATTCAATAAGAGGTGCAATGTCACAGTTCACAATTTCTTTACTGCCGCAAAAACTGGCTCAACACTAGCCCGAACGATATGAAAGACTCAGTTGATGATAACACGAGGACCATCACCTTAGTGCTAGTGCCTTGTTGTGGTGTGACAAAGGCCAGCAATTATTTGTATGCTATCAAGCTAGGAGAAGTAAATTTTATGGTACAATCCATCGGAAAACGCTTGGAATCCATCAGAGAATCATCATTTCAGAAACGTTTGAAAAATGCTCGTTAGATTTATTACTGGACGACGTTTCGATTCTGACTTAAAAGCCTCGTTAGGCCAAATAACCACATTTTTTTTCAACCAACCAGCAAGATCTTTGTTGGCACTTGGCTGTACATACATTTTCAAATTCAAGGAGAATCACATACCTTCTCCTTCTGGGACATCAGTCTACGTAACTACAATAGTTCGCTTGGCTAGAATGAAAACCCTGAATTATCTTGAATTGAAGTAGTGATTTGTTCCTTTTTTCTTTCCACGGTTGTGTCGACCATGTTTTTGAAACTTAAGGCCTACCGAAATCTGTAAACCAGGATTTTGTATTTTAACATAGTGACATCAAGAATACTCCCTGCCGGCCAAATTTTCTAAAGTATTGAAGTGTGGGATCTTTCTCCTCTCAGCGATTGCAGTTTAACGGCCACCTCAGTAACCACCAATTTCTTAGCCAGCAGGTTGGAATTCCCAAGCCCTCCATGGTGAAGTAACCCAGACAGCAAGTTCAGATCAAATGGGTGGCTCACCCTCATTTAATTTACCTTTGCCAATGTCCAGCTGATTACATTTCGTTCTCTCAGGCTATAGGTGATACATGTGTCTCAAACCTTTGCAGTTTTTGCCCAACCATTGCTTACCTGAACAACGCCATGCCTCGGTAATGGAACTTTTGTTACGGACTCAAAGCTGGATAAAATTTGTATTTAATACTGCATTTCTGCCTGCCCCTTTCTTGTTTTCAGGTTTCCAATACGGTGCTCAAGCTTCACTGCAAATTGTAAAAGAGAAATCGATTTCCGGGTACCTAAAACATTCAACTGATTGACTCGAAATTTTACTTACGACAGATATGTTGACGGTAATACGCCTCTAACTCTCAAATTGTCACCGGAAAACAAATCACGAAAACTCAATACACACACAGTCGACATAGATGTAAAAATTCAACTTCAAATCATACTGTTTATTAGCGCACTGTTTGATCAGACGACTGGGTATACCTTCAAAAGTACATATCCCCAAAATTACCACCTCCATTTCCCAGTAGGCTGGAGCATACTCACAAACTAAGTAACATCGTACTAATTATGGAACGTTTGTGGAATATCTCTATGTGTAGACGATATTAGTTTTTTTGTGTTCCATGTGAAGTCGGCTGACTTTATAAAGCTCTCTGGGCGCGTCCGTCTCCCAACTGTGCGCAACAAACGCACTACGTAACCAAAATAGTAGCTACCCGGTACAAGTTTTTTATCCTTTGTAATAGACCCCCAAGAATCAGTGTGTACATTGCCGTCTATCTTTATCAGCCCATCTCGGTTTTTGTCTGAAAAACTCCATTACTTTCGACAACGCCTCTGAGAACCACCTTCACTTACTGGAAAACCACCTACTTGCCAGATCATATTTTTCCATCTAACGCAGCAATAACTGGTGTGCAGCTTGGTGTGAACCGGTCACAAAATAGGAAATTCACAACTCCTTACTTGATGGGATCCAATTCCGAGTCAACCAATCATAAAAGGCTTGTAAACGGACCTCTACACCGAAGGAGGCGTTCACATTGTAGAAAACCAACTGAGTTTTTCTTGATTATCAAATGCGATGACTATTCTTAGTTACTTCTTATTCGCAAATTACCACAAATGATATTCCAGAACTGGTATTGTTGCAGCAAACTAACTACAGCTTCAAGCATTTCCCAGTGTGAACCCATACATCAAAACATATACCTTTTTCCTCGTATTCCGCACTCAGTTTTGAGATCTGATCAGCCAACACACAATTACTTTCTTTCTGATGTTGTTGTTGAAAATCAGCCGATCCATCGAAATCTACCTGCTCATGAAAAAGATGAGTTGGGACATCCATACTCTCACTGGGTTCAAAAAACTCAACCCGACTTCATTTCGGTTTCAGCTGGTTCAGTGTGTTCCAGATGACTAACAAGTGTACTTGGATGGACCATACAGAACCATCAGTAAGAATAATAATAGTCCCTTCGAAACCAATTAACGCCGCTAGTTGTTAGCATTCAAAGTTTAGTCTGAGTTTGTCGTTACGAAGTAAATTTAACGACGTAGATGGCTTCAACGCAGTACATTCCGATCATTTACATTATTTTCAAACTGGCTGGTTGTTTAAGTCGGGATATTTATTATCTCTGGACCTAGCAGTGCAATTACACACTTTGCCAACTTCACAAGACTTACACGCTATTCACCGGTGTCTGTTTGTTACATGGGTCGTGTCCTACGTCATCCTTCACATAATCTAGGGAGTAGAGGCCGAACTCGACTGCAGGTGGCATACCTCAGCCCTCATATGTATAATGATGGAAGGTCAGTTGGGCCTAGCCAAAAAAGGTTTTGAGTCAATTGCCTATGCGTTTGTAAGTCAGGGGTTCAAAAAAGCATTGCAACTTTCCCCCGATGTGCCTAGTTGCTGATGTCTGAGACCCTTTTTGCGACATAATGACGCACGACAAACAGCTCAAAATGAGGCGGTAAAGTCAAAACCGTGGTTGAAAATCTTGTAAAGCATTAAAATGACGCTGATGACTTTGCTTAGCTGATTCGCAATTTGGCTACTGTGTCCAGCTGAACACGAGCACTGAAACTAGTATGGAAACATAATGATGGCCATCTGAATCAACCTGTCTTTGAGGCTTTGTATGAATTTCGGCCGATCAGTAAAGGAGACCGCGACTTTGGTAGCGTTGAATATGACTGCACTGATGTAGAATAATTGGCGAGAAAAGTTTGCGAAAACCATCATTGCCAAATTGCAAATGAATAAAAATATTATTTTTTACAACCACTCATAATCCAAAAACTTCAAAGACTTAGACGCACTTAATTATCGGAGCTCTTGTCTGGATAATCATTTTTGAGCAACGCGTTCTTGGTTAGTTTTTCATCACTTTGCAGGCGCACTGTTGAGCAAATGCTATATTTGGTCAAATTCACACAGTTTATGAAACAGCGCTTCCCTAATAGTGGATGATCGCTAAAAGACTCAGGTATTGGCCAACACAAGCAGGTTTGCAGCAAATGAAACGAGTACTACGGCATACAACTGAGATGTGTGATAGTCGAAAAAAACGTATTTCCATCCGTGGGAAAGTTGAACGGTTGTATATGCGGCGCCGAATGCCGTTTTTCAGTTAAATAAAACGACCAAAAAGCTAAGAGAACTCAAATCAGCTAGACGTTGCAGTTTATATAATCTATGGCACTTTTGCCTTGTAGTTCTACATGGAAGATGTTAAAGTCTAGTCTATGCTAAAAACGTCGCACAATATGCTAGCTGATCGTGATTGCACACATTGGCTGCCACTAGAAATCAGGTAGTGCTGCGGCGAATATGAAGTCCACTTGCAACTATAGTTCCCATAATAGTTCTCTTGCTGGGATATTCTTCCGGTAAAAGGTGAGTGGTCCCATTTCACACCCATAGGGAACATTCTTTTCAGGATGAGCGCATAAGTGTGTGTTGTATTGCACAATCATTATTATCTTGCCACTGACAGACAAGACAAATGAGTTGCAAGAATTCAACCTAGATCTGGCTGTACAGATATCTCCTACTATCTTTATCATGCACAGAGTGGTAAAACTTTGTTGACGACATTAAAAAGGCCATAAGTGTTAAATTCTGTCCTTGATATAAACAAAAAAACTTGAAGTGAATGCGGTAGTAAACGGACACGATCACTGTCTACAGAATCATTTATAGGTGTCAATTAATGCGGTGGTATAAAACTAGATACTAACACTACAATACAAGTCCACATCATGAAATACCACAAAATTATTCACACAAATTTCTTACTCTGTGAGGATTCCAACACGATGGAAAGCCTCAACGGATAGTAAATAAAATGGTGATGTGGGGAGCTTTTTTGCATGACAAGCTAGACCTTTCGTCGGAACCGTCCATGGAAAACCCGATCCATATGATCACTGTTTAAAAATAATCGAGATGGGAGAGCTTCGTTAAACCGTGCGATTCTAGCACAGTATGTCGACATGGAGCTATATAATGTTTTTGAACTATGAACAGTATACACAGATAACTATTTCCCAGTGTGGGTCTGGGTGCAGACCAGCGTAACTCAAGTGCTTCGTGAGAGAGGTTGACTAAATTAATTACTCAGTCGAAGCTCAATTCGGATAACTTTCTGTATTCAACATCTGCAATATACACATAATGAAAAAGAAATCCTTCTGAGATTTGCGAAACTCACTCACTGTGTGCATCAGTTCTAACTGAACAGGCGGTGCTCCAAAAATATTACATAAGCTTTGGACATTCTGAAGTCAACTAATTGAAGTAGACCCAAAAACACAAATTTTTTGCCCACTGTGCGTAGGTCTTCTGTTGAAATTGCAGCTACCACGTACCTCTTCGCAATGTGCCGTGAAAGATCCATTTGAATGACATGTCTTTGTAAAAAAGCCTCCTCTCCAAACTTGACAGTCTGTCAGCTAATAGGGCTTCCGAAGTGGGTTTATTGTTGAAAACGTTTTCAAGTGCTTGGGTTACATATACACATGCCCATCACATTCAGACCGGATAATAGCTTGTAACAGATTCGGGTGTGCACGAGTCCCAAGACCCTGCTTAAAATAACGATCCTGCTTTCTCTCAATATATATAATATATAATATTGGTCGTAGAGTATCTCGACTCCTGTGGTTCCTGTTGGGTGTTTGATCTGTTGTCGGCTTTTCTCATGAGCGGTCAGCTGCTTCAAAAGGAAAAAATGGCCTTGTGAACAATCCAGGATTTAACGACAGGCTAACATTTACCAGTCTCCCGACCGACATTTTTGAGTGCGTCTGTTCGATCATTATTGCGGAATACACGAAGCAAACATTTACCTTAATTTAAAAGGACGTTTTCTGTATTAGACCGGCAAAATCAAAAGTGATGCCAAGAGTGTGACGACGCGTTTTCCGTTAGCCGCTAGGGTAACAACCCAGCACTGTCATGATAGAACCATGTGATACTGTTCTGTCTAGACTAAAAACTAGTGCAACCAGAAGATGCACTACAGAAAAAGTGACCACAGAATCGGTTGACTTGGGTGACATTCGAAGAGTGAACACAAAATATGATAGTTGGAACTAGAACAGTTAATTTTCATTCCCAGGAGAAATTCTACCTTTTTAACCAAAACGGCATGGTACCAGCAGGATCCCGGAAAATGTCACACGACGTGCCAGAACTGGGAGTAGAATCATACATGCGCTCTGGCTGACGACGTCGGTGCAGTTCGCTGTCATTTTCAAATGTTACCCTGGGGTTCGTGCTGTTCTTCCACTAAACGGTCATATCAACTCGCTGAGAGCAAGAGTTCTTGAAGGCAGAGCATCCACCGAGATTCTATCAACAAGAAAATGGAAAGAATTTCAATTGGTCAAATTCCAACATGCAAGGTAAACCACTCAGCATTATCTAACCACGACCGTTTTTCGCTGAACAGATGTCCACATTGCTGACCGAAAACCTGTCTCGCAGTGCGCGTAAAATATTTGGGTCGCACTGCCATCTGTTACGTGTAAATTGAATGACGGTGTGAAGCTAATGCCAAGGTTTTTTGCAGTATTTTCCCGAAATAGCCCTAAGTTTTTCTGTGTATGAACTAGGTTGAGCAGGTGCACAACAGATGTTTCTTGTGTCCTGTCACCACGACTTCTAACCGCTTATTCAGTACTGCTAACTTTCAGCAAAATCAAACCCTTCTGGATAATCGTGCGCACGCTTTGTGGTTTTTGGAAGACTTTGTACGAGCAGTAAAACAACGCTACGGAAAACCGGAGAAAAACCTCAGCACCGACTTGAAAAACTTTTCAAAGTCTGTCGTGTTGTTTCTTATTCCTTCTGTCGCTCAAGCCAGTTTCGCATTCCAGTGTTCAGCACAACGTTACATACATCCGGAAGTTAAATGAACAGCATATGGAAGAGTACATGCTTTCTGCCTGTGTAAACTTATCAATCACAAGCTTACATATCCAAACGGATAGCAGAAAAAATGTGTTTTTGGCACAACGTTCGTTTTTGATCCATGGTGAACAGTTTGTAGTACCCTAAAGAAAGTCTAGCTTATCTCACCACACCTCGTTGGTATGAAAAGTCTTAAGTCAGGACACCACATGGCGCTCAATTTGTTGAACAAGATTTGAATCGAGTTTGAACCGGGACTCCTAATCTCTTCTTCGGTCCTACTTTATCAAACCTTATAAGTTTCATGACCAGTGTGTAAGAAAATATGTGGTTTCCCCACATCCAACCTTCTCCATGCGGACTTCCAGTTTTCATAGACGTTCCTCCGTATTTGGGCTCTATTCTTTCTCAAGGATAACGAAATTCCCTCATACACTCTTTTGCATACCACTCTGGTAGTGACGGGAGGCTTACATAGAACGCAGCTGAATCGCTCGTTTATGGTGTTCTTAATCATCATAAATGACGGATTCGGTTGGGTTCCAGGTGAGTCCTCCGTCAGTAACAAATTGGTACACAGATTAGTATATAAGTCGAATTTCGTACAATATAGGTTCAAGTAGAACATAAGGTTGACCGACACTCGGGGACCGCGCCTACCTGATGCGCCCAAGAGGGACGAAACCAGTCGTGAGCTACCGAAGAATTTTTAGCAAACTTATGGGTAGTGTTAAGTCTATACAAAAATGCACCAAGAAATGCATCATCGTTTGACCACCCGAAACATGTACAAGAGTCGCGTGTGCTAATGTGAACAATACTCAAAAGTGGCCGATCTTCTGTTCGGTCAGAGGGACAATTTGGTTGCAAACTTTTCATCGCTACTGGAGACTACAACGTTGATGCACCATTCTGTAGCTTACCAAGACATCCAGCTGTACAAACAAAACAGTGACAGACCACGTAACCTGGCCCACCTACATTTCCTTCGACAGCCTGTTGGCAATCTTGCATAATTCATGGGATAATTCCCTTGTGGTACTGATGTGGTGTTACATTCAGTTAAATGAAACCTGTAATGGTGGAGTAAAACTCCAACCTGCGAATTATTTGGAAATTTAGTTCACGCCTTAAACACGCAGAGCGAACTCCATGTTTTAAGGACTGAGTGGTGGACAGGTAGTTGAGCAGGATATTGAAAAGAAATATTCACATCAAAAACGGAACTCCCATACGGTCCGTTGTTCATTACTCAGGTCACGGTAGCGCACTGTCAGCAAACAGGTTCACGATGAATCTATGAACAACAGGATTCACAATACCTATTCTGAGGATATCCAATGCACTGGTGAATTGTTTACCTGGCATGCAATACTGGCGGTCATTCTTGAGGCACTTCATAAGGTGAAAAACTTGTCCTTGAACATCTATGAGCCTGTGATTGTGTAGCACGGCTTTCAGCAGGCATATTCTCGTTTCCGCAGTTTGAATACACTCTGAGTAATTACTTTTTTTATAACGCTCCATCCTGAACTTGCGCAAATTCTGCCGTCAAATGTGGATGAATTTTTATGAAGCTTTAACGCATTTATCCGACTACTACCAGGTTATTTCCTAAAGCAAACTGGCTTTATCTGCGTTTCAAATGAGTTGGTGAAACATTCTACCTAAGAGAGTATAGCAAGAGCTCATGCTTGTAAGTCAAAAAACAAATTCACAAACCATGAGCAAAATAAACTCTGTGAAAGTTCCCCGCAAATGCAAACTGAATTCGATACAAATTTACAATAGTTAAGGGAACCCAATACTCTATCACGGTCATAGGTCTATCTGAACAAAGCAAGAAAATCCCACATGGCAAGCAGCCGCATTGTGAAACACAGTAATCGTCCTTTACAATAGCAAACATACCCAAAATAACTGCTGAATGGAATAAGTAACGCAGTTACTTGTCGGTAGATAGTTTTATCATTAATTATCGTGGAATGTTTTCGGAGTTCCGGGCCACACTCGGCTCGGATCTTGTTTAACAGATCGACCGCCATGTAGTGTATACGTGGAAAGCTTAAAGTCAAAACACAGTGTAGTGGAATAAGGTGCCATAGTCTGACCTTTTAGTCGCGGTGGGCAGTAGCTCTATTAAAGCACAAAAATACGATTTCCCTACAGTTCCTAGTTAGAATACCGTTAACTTTAGCGCTTCTCGAATCGTACCAAATACTCCATACCAGTTCAAATATTCCACGTAGCTAAAACACCAACGGTTTTTCAGGATATTTTCACTAATTAAATTGTCTTCTATATTTCAATATACTCTCCTAGCCATCAACTTCTCCGATCCATCTGCCTAATTTATTACAGTAAAAAAATTGACGTGGTCCTGTTAGTGATCTGGTTGTAACGTAATTAGGTTATCAGAAGGTGACAACCACTAACAAATGTCTGTTTTACCAGAATAATGATGATCACAAAAGTTATGTGCACTTGATAAAAATAAATACAATGCAAGAAAGTTGTAGGGAATAAGCCAAAATGTGATTTATCGTTTGAGAACAACTGTTGAGAGTTCCTGAGTGATGTTCCGGACGCGGGACGTGTCTTCCCTGCAGTATAGCTGCTACAAATGTTCCGTATTTGGCCGTGGAGACTTGTGGAGCTCCGTCGACTTCCTGTCCTATGCGCGCGAGTGTGTTTTTGGGCCGAGTTGCATGTCTATTTATTGTGTGCAGTGTGTAGAGAGGGGTGTCCATTCGTGTTTGGTAATTGCACGAACATGAATATAACTTGACCTAATGTGGTTGAAGTTCGTAAGCCTGGCATGTGACGCAGGTAATAGCCGCGTAAACAAAAATGGATGGGAAATTGTAGCGTACATGTTGTCGGCTAAGGTTGCAAGTGGGACAGGAATTGTCACGTGATTTGAGTGTTTGTGACGCGTGATCTAGTTAGTGACCGCTACAGTCCCACAGAACCCGGACAAGACAGCGTTGTGTGCTCATTTCAACAACTAAGTTCAAGCATGCAGCTGACAAAGCAAAGTTACAGATACCTCTGAAGAGCATTACACGTAAGGATTTAAGAGTTTATACGATTTATCCTTGACGAATGGGCGGTTCAGTCCACGTCAGTATTCTCCCGCCTGAAAAATTCCCTATCGCGCCAAAAATACTAAAGGTGCAAAAATTTTATCATCTTTGTTATGTGGTACAACGTGCAAAGTTTGTAACCTGAACAGAGATTGCTCCAAATACTCGGGTGGTGCTCAGACCAGACTCATTAGTGTGCAGGAAGACGCTTCATCAGTGTCCTTAGAATGTCCTCTTTACCAGTTGTTCTACGAGAAACTTCAGTCAAACCCTTGAAATCCTTGCAATCATAAGAGATTCTTACTTTTGGACAACCTTATGCTCAGGTTATTCCAAAGATTGTACCACTAAAAATTTATGAAAACATACTAAATTATTTCGAATAAGTGCCAGAAGCAGACAGGATGACTTATATTGGGAAGGGAGGGTGTGTTTGTCAAAGTATCCAAACTTAACCACAGAGACTCCTTTCTCCGACTTCCTCGGAAAGAGCCATCGCGCTAGCGAACTACTGGAAGCCATCCTTTTAGCCTGCTTCGTCAAAACTTCTTCCCTCTGGGCCACCTTACTCTCTTGAGGTTTCTAATATGGGCTGACTCATATTCCTGTCCACTCAGAGAGCATTTCTATTTACTAAAATGATAGGGTTGTACATGGCTCGAAGACAACGTATGACGAAGCTTCGCACTTGATCTTCGAAAGATTCATTTTATTTAGTTTTACCTGAAATTTGTGCATTTTCAAACGGCAAGATAGTGTCTCGGTTATTCCATCGTTGCGTTTAGTAAGGTCTGCTACTACCTGATAATCATACTGGATCCGTTCGTTATTGGGTGAATTACACTCACGATTCACTTAAAGCTTTCTGACAAGCTTCAAACGTTTTCCATCTCGTTTCACACACTGGAATAACGGGAGCGAAAACCCATTAACGGCTTCCAAACCTCCTTCCTGCTCAACGTCTCCTGCCACCATTTTCATCCAAGTGTCTAGCCACCACAATTACTGACGCCTCATCACCCGGTACGGGGTCAATCCTAGGAGACGAGGAAGTCGCGTTCTGCGCAATCCAAGAGGCCTCAGCCGAGAAGAAAGTCGATATACCCAAACCCATGCGGAAAAACTTTTTGTGTGCTGACTTGTCACATTTGTAGTTGGTGCAGTGTATGTGCTTGACACTTCATTAATTCATTCAACTAGAAAGCTGACGCCAGACGAAGACGTCCCGAACTCTATGAGCAGCAAGTGGGCTGTAACGGCACATTGTGGTCCAACGACCGAAGCACCCTAATTCTAACGTTGTGACCCTATATTTTGAGCTATCTTATGTTCGGGCAACTAGACGCAGATAAAAAGGTCCCTGGATTGTCCGACCTCCTTGTGGCCGAGGATACCGGTCGATTTGACTCGAATCGCACAAAATATGCATAAGGTGAAGCTACAAAACAACTTTTAAACTGTCTCACTGAACACCTAATCTGTGGTGGCATATTCATGCGCTGAATCACTGCCCTATTCTGAATAAATTTCATGCACGCAATACCTTCACGAAGAGAATGGAACCTATTGTGGTTGGACGGTTCTTGTGCCGCTGAGTTATGTTATGGGTCGTTCGTGTGACACTTGCAGGTTATCTCACACCAGGATATCCATTGGTTAGAAGTCTGGTTAACGTAGCCTGCTGACCCCAAGGTTGGGATTGAGCTATGTGTGGTGTCTTTTTCCCTAGAGTTACTCGTATCCGGTTAGTCTACGTACTTTCTGGGATCAAAAGTTGTAAATACTGTCTTGAAAGTTTTTCCAACCCGAATTATGTCTTAAAGCCCTGAACGTAAGTGAACCCAACAAAATTGATGTTTCCACGCACCTTAGGCAACATCCGGTTACTTTGAACGAATTCGATCTAAAGAAGATATACAAGGCCGTTCCGCCTCAAGGACACTGGACCACAGTGACCGACAAGTTGGCCGACGGTGCTGGGGCAATAGTTGAACGTGCATATACCGCTTAATTGAGAACTTGTTATAACTGCCCGCTGTTGTCAACCGGAAACGGTGGATTGCACATGCACGGCCGATCGGTACACGGCGGCCTCGGACACTACGATGATCTCGAGCATACCTCGAGTTACAAAACGGTGCTCAATGGTATATATCTCATCTTGCCCGTAAATCTGTTAGTCGATTCATGCACAAGCCAAACTCAAGCTGGACCGATTCGCGTGATTCATACCCGAATCTATGACTGCTCCAAATGGGCTTAGCCGCTTAACAGAGGTTCCTACCAAAGGCTACTCGTGGCTTGATGGCGTGGTGGGATAAGCTTGGACGTAGAGGCCGGTGTGTTCGCGGTTCAAATAAGTGGACCTTCGTCCCACTTTCATTTGACTCACCCCGTTAGCACGTTTCTTCACAGGACACTACTGTTTTCGCTGACAGTCATATACAGCGTCAAAGCATGATTAAAAAAGATGAAAGCACCTTAAAGTTCCGAGGGCAAAAAGTATTGCATCTGTATTTAGGTTTGAAGCGGGATTTCCGAAAACACAAATCTAGACTTCCAGCTCAACTTTTATTGAAAGAAGTAGCGCAGATAGTCACGAAAAGGTTGGGCGAAGAAAGAGAGTTCGATGAAAGGCATTTTAAGACACGTTTTGTAATGCTAATTTTACGTATTCATCTTATAAACGTCAAATTGTACATGTCGCAAGCGGAGAGGTGAAGATCTCCCGGAATAAATTCTCCAGATTGTTTCAGAATATTTTCTCACTTGCCTTGACAATTCACCCTTCCTTAATTTATGCTCTTTAAGCATTTAACCCGTTTTTCTCTTGGCTTGGGCGCAAATGCAATTTGAATGCGCGCGCTTCCTGGCTTGTGCACAACTAACCAATCAGAATGCTGGCTTGTGTGTGAATCGTATGCCAGCCAGATCACCATTTTTGAGTGTTCAGATTTCAGCCAATCAAAATGGAGATGACTCCGCAAGAGACGTGGTCGCTGCTGGCCATGCCGGTGAACTTTTAAAATTGAGCACGCTGCAAAAATTACGAATGATGGTTGATTAAAACGGACCCCAACAAAAGCGAAGCGGGTCATGGTGTTTTTGTGTGAGCTACATACAGAGAAGTGCAACATTTCAATGCAGAAGCATTACAACACACACAACAGTTTCGGAGAAAACCGCATATTACTGCTAAGGAGCATCCATCAATGAGAAACATCAACCCACGGAGACATCACAACTAAAGAATTCTAGCTATCAATATTCGTGAAAGGTGAGGGAAAATTCGCAGCTACGACTCAAATGGCTATAAATTCTTGGTCAGCAGAGCTTGAAATATGTCGGAAGCTGGTGAGCGAACTGTTTTAGCTGGTTCAGGTTGCCAACACATCTCCCCAGGCTTCCTAATTTACCGGCCGTCATGTAAAACTGAGTTTGCTGTGGAATTCAGTGCGACTCTTTACCTTGATGCATACAGCGTCTGAATATGCGGACCGCATTTCGGTCACGCTGCACGGAATGTGCGAGTTGGTGCGCACCGAAGCCTTGCTTAAACAGTGGCGTTTTCATTGCTAAATCTACTTACGTGACGTGGTAACGGTTCTGCACTTTGTGGTTATCCATAACTTAATTGGGTAAGCTGTCTTTTGACTCCTGTATCCACCCACACGTTTCTTGAACAACAATATTCCGACTGTCTGTGTTAAATGGATCGGAACCTGTGAACTTTCGCGAGGTATTAAGAAACTTCTCTTCCTGATGCAAGGCAACATTTTTGAGTTATTTCTGCGAATTTCGGGTAGCCAATAAATATACCCTCCCGTATTCGAGACCGTGTGAAATCCGGAAAAATAGCTGGAGTCCCACCACTAATGGTTAAACATATAACCGATTGTACGGAATTTTCAAGCTGATGAAAAGTGTCTTCACCTTACGCAATGTACCACACATAAGGTTGCTGAAAATTCTTCGACAGCCCACGACCGGTTTCGCCCTTTTGGGGGCTCATCAGGCAGGCGCAGTCCCCGAGTTTCCGTTAACCTTATGTTCTACTTGAACACCTTACTTGGAAATGCATTGCATTTTCCCAAGAAATTGCCATTATCACTCTTGAGTCTTGCAATAAAAATCCGTGTCAACTGAAGGGAAAATCTAGTGGCCTGAGGGAGTTGGAGTGCTTATATATATTCAGAAACTCTCGTTACCGGGTTAATGGCGTGTATATCTACATGTAGCTACGTATTTAATCCACTGTGCCGAACAATTTTACCCCACTCGGCAGAAATTTGGACTACCCTAAGAGTCTTACAGAAGTCTGCACCGCATTGATAGAAGTCCTGTAAGACAAAGTCTTTGGATGATGGTCCTCATAATTGCACGACCCGGGTGTATGGGCAAAAAAATGCAAACGATAATTTAAAAAAAATAAGCCACCTCCTTACTATAACTTTCTACCTCCTTGATTTGCTTAAAGCAACTTATACCAGGTTCCTCCCAGCTAGGTCCCTGCCCTGGACTATTCTGTCCGCCCTGTTTAGTGAGTGGTGTCTCGCCTTGCCCAACCCTAACCAACATAAAACAAGCAAACGTCTGAGTTCCTCATACCTGAGAACGTATTGTACACCTCGCAACCCATTCAGCACATGCACACAACATTGACTCGACAGCTCACGCCCCGTCGTCGTTTAGCCATGGTTCACACGATCTGGCCATCTCCGTTCTGTCCCCACTGTCCTAATGGTAGCTGCGGCCTCAGTTGCCTCCGCGACCTGCCTTTTCCAGCCGCCGTTTGGTTGGTTTGGCCGTTTGTTCGAAATGACTGAGCTGTTTTACTGGCCTGGCTTTCCCCCGGACCGGATAAAATATATGGTAGCTGGAGTTTCTTATTAATGCACAAGCAGCCATTATGACTGCTTGTTGGCATGCCACCTTGCAGATCTGGTAGCATGCACGAGAGATGAAAACTTCGTGTGGTGGACAGGTACGGCCTACAGGGAGGATCGCTCTGTTACGTTGCATCATGGTGCGTTCGTATACCCGCCATCCCTCCAGTAGCACGGGTGCATCGCCCATCGCCGGTGGTTCTGAGCCTGGTCTATAATTAGGGAAATTCAAAAATGGAGCACTGCCGTTTTCCGTTTGTTGCTGCTGGTGTCGGACTCGTCTCGGTTTAAGTTATTTATCTGTCAACGCTACAACCTACAGATGAAAGAAAAAATGACCTTTGGGCTGTCAAGAAAACAATAATAATTCCTACTAAAAACATACCTAGGACAGCCTGAAGATACTCTGCGATGCCCACTGCCTATATCGAAGCGAGTAGCTGTAGCTGCTTTCGTGATACTCGGGGTTGTACAGCACCAAAGCCCACGCAGTCAACCAAACAAAACACACGCACCTACCTACTGCTCCCAGGAGTGAGTATATACAATGAGAAATACATGTATAGAGGTTCCCTACCCGCCGCTACCAGCCTGCAAGACTAGTGCCCAAAGGCTTTTTATTCGCCATGCACCACTTGTTAACTTAAAGCCGATAGCAGTGCTTCGGGGACTGATGGCTATTTCTCTTACACTTACTTTCCCTCCTGGTACCGTCCAACTCATGTAATAAATGCCAGATTAACTAGTCCATCATCTCGGAAGTTCACTCCCATCAGTCCCTATACAGTTGATTTCCCTAACCACAACACCACTCTGCGTGCTTATGTCAGTTTGCACAAGATCCCTTGAGCCTTAATATCATATGTTAGCAAACCCAACCCTTGGTCGCCAGTCTACTAAGTACAAATCCATCCCTATCTTATCTCATGTAATCACTTGTTGTCATCACCCTAATCGCGGTAGACGTCAAGATTTTTATGTATATTAATGCACATTATCCCACCCGACGTCTCCTCAAACTCACCATGCTTTACTAACCTCATCCTATTCCCTCATCTTCCCAAGCTTTGAACATCGGCAAGATAATGTATGGACGACCTGGTTGGCTGCTATCCACTTCACCTGGCCTATGATCTACATCCACAGGATCCCCAAAAGGACCAAAAAACCTGCGATCTCATATCGGCTTCGTTCTACCTTTGTTTTCGTGACCAACCAGAAAAGAATTCCGCCGCTCAATAAATCGCACATTGCAGCCCAATGACCTTAAACATGACGTCCGTTATGGGGCTGTCCAAAAACCGAATTATGTCAGGCCGGTGAAGGCGCGGCACTGCCATACCCAGTTTGACATCACACCCACAACTATTCCCTTCCTACACTAGACTGTACCCTCTCGTCCACTCGTTCCATTAATTGCAAATACAAACAAGCTCCCCACCTGGCCCCAGTTGCCTCCATGACATGTTCAACCCAAACTGAGGAAACTTTCGTTCGAATTTAACCATTTCTGTGTCTGCTCTTCAGGCAAAATTCAATAACTTTCTACATAGTTCGCGTTCCGGCTCGTGTGTTGCAACCATCTCACTCTTCCAAGGAACTATAAAGCCCGACTCCACAACAGCGACACCAGTGAGTCTCTACAGTTTCACTGTACACCATGTTTCTGAGATTCCTGTTACAACTTATCCGCTTTGCTTATCCCCCCACTTTATCATCCCCACTTACGCTTTTCGTGACCCTGGCCCTGAGCCCAACAGTCAAAGGCCACGAGGCCTCAGCGGCGGTCTTAGGTTTTAGTTCAATTTGACCGGCTGGATGACGCCAACTCTGCTG